>OZ020193.1:17342715-17917715 GCA_963971165.1 Philopedon plagiatum | reverse complement strand
GGGGGGAAATCCGAAAAATGACATTAAAAAATAAGACTTTTTTGCAATAAATTGTTAATAAAAAAAATTAGTAACAAGATATTTTTATCAAGAGTTGCATACGTTCATCTGGACACCTTTAGGGGCCCATTCCGATTGGTTTCATCCATTGCATAATATTTTTTTGCTTATTTCGGCTCTCCAGATCTAACTTACCTCCTCTATAATAGAGGTTTAGGAACATACACCCACGGTACGTTAGTACTTAGGCTTGAAGTCTACGTGGGATGTCTTAGATGAAAAAAAATACGGTCACAATTCGAGTTTCCTGATTTGATTCTTTTTCTAGAACCTTTACCAACAACAACTCGATTGCAGTGACGTATACTTACGTCAAAAGTGGCCAATCTTTTACAGTTGATGCAGGAGACACAGGCCTCAAATCATCGGAGTATGTCGGTACTCACATAATGGACGTCATAGAGGACGAGGTCGTGTTTAAGATGGGTGGTACCTATACTGTGATGGTTAATTTGGTAAGTAGTGATAAGCCAATGCAAAATGTTCCTCCCAAGTCACATTTTATGGTTTTGGACTTGGGCACTTTTTACGGCGAATGAAGTAATTTTAAAAGTTCAAGTTAAACCATTTAGGGGCCGTATTCTACATCTTGAGAGAATGCCTCCCGAGAGAGAGAGAGAGAGAGAGAGAGAACATTGCTCTTAATAAAAATATATTTTTAATCTTTTTTAGGAATCAAATTCATTTAGAGTTGTCGTAGTGACAGAACCTAACAGCTTACACATTCTGTGGCTCTTACCGCAATATTTTGTCATTACAGCGGCGGAAGTTATGTTTTCCATTACGGGCCTCGAGTTCTCCTACTCGCAGGCTCCCCTCTCGATGAAATCGGTCCTGCAAGCCTGTTGGTTGCTCACTACCGCCATAGGCAATTTAATGGTTGTTTTCATCGAGTCCCTGAAAATCTTCGAGTTACAGGTATATACAGAATGTTTCTCTTAATACTCCAAATGTCTGTGTGTGTTTTTTTTAAACAAATAAATATATTAAAGGTCTTTAAAAAGGGGTCCATAAGAGGAATCAAACACATTTATTTTGTGAATAAACGGTGCGGCTATACCTACCGCATGTATGGGGGTGGTCCAAAAGTAATGGAACAATTAAGAGACTCGTGTCGCTCGACGGCGAAAAATCTCCAAGATATTGCCAATTTTAAGACCTGTTTTGTCATATGCCCCCCCCCCCTCCTCCTCCTGGAGCTTCCAACCTTAAACCCACCCCTACTACTAATATATGTTTTCTTTGTTGCTTTAGTCATCCAATTTTTTGGTCTACACTGCCCTTATGGCAGTTGATATGATACTATTCATGTGGCTAGCGATCAGATACAAGTACCAGGTTCCCACAGATAGCAGTACCTAACCAGCGAGATAAACCAAAGAGAAGTCAAATCTGGTGATTGTGGAGCCCAGGAGTTGATAGTTTAGTAGTCAAATGCTAAGATTTCTTTTTTTTTCTTTGGTACAATGTGATATTTATTTTGTAAAAAAACTTGCAATTCTAGCACTATATAGTAATTGTATTTTGCATAATAGACGAAAGTACAGCCTCAAAGCCCCCACCGATTTTTATTTAATATTGTAAATCGCTTCGTACAGATACAGGGTCGTGATAAATTAAGGAATAAATTCAATGTCTCGAAAATAAAAAAATTGACTTAAAAATCCTCGGACACGTCGATTTAGTTTTATTTTTGCGCATATTCTAAAATTATTTTGAATTATACAGGGTGATTCAAAAAAGCTGTACAACAGTCAACTTTGATTTTTTTAATGGAACACCCCAATTTTTTTGACTGATTTGAATTCTCCGTAAAATTCTAGCCAACCAATTAGATCTTTATGATTTCAATAGTATCGGGTTTATTTTTGTACACTATGTCCTTATAACCCCGAAAAATCTAAGGGACTTAAATCCGGCGACCTTGCCGGTCACTCTGTTACACCACGTCGCTCTAACCATCGCCCTGAAAAGTGTTACTTAAATATGTTCTGATATTAGCCATAATGGAGAGGTGCCCCGTTCTGTTGATACGACAAAAGTTCACTTGGGAGGTCAGGATCGTTTTTGCGTCCATTTTTTTTTAATTTTACTCACCGCAGATCGAGTTATGGGTTCTCTGCGGGGATATTTGCTGTTAAACATTACACAAACTTTCAGTTGTGTCCTGGTTCTATCACTAGTACCAAGCATTATTAAAATTTCGATTATCTCAATACTTGGTTTCAAAAAAGCAGCAATATTTTTTTGCAACTATTGACAGTGCCACATATATATATATATATATATATATATATATATATATATATATATATATACAGGGTGTCCCAGGATAGGTGTTACGATAGGACAAATGGGTCAAAAATTTTTGAATTTGAAAATGGCATTTTGGGAACATGCCCCGCTTGGTCCAAAACTGAGAAATACAAAATTTCACTAGGATTGGTATTATACAGGGCGAGTTATAACTAAAAATATGAAAAATGGCCAAGAGTAAAGTACTCTTATTTTTTCAAATGGAACAAAAGCTTAGTAGCAAAAGTTGTTCAGAAATGAAACTAATATTATAATTTGAAATTAGAGCTTTCTAGTCAATATTTTTATTTTTGTCAATTTTTTTGAAATGTAATAGTACATTTTCCACCAATATCGTACTACAATGCATTATTAGGCTATACCTGGTAAATGTACATATTAAATGTTAGGAAACGTAGTTTCCAAGTATAATAAAAAACCGAAAAAAAACATAACAAAATTTCGAGCAAAATTTATTAAATATTACCTACGCAAAATTGAAAAAATTAACAATTATGAAGATAAAACAAGTGGTAACTAACGACATCAAATTAGTTTCATTTCTGAACAACTTTTTCTACTAAGCTTTTGTTCCATTTGAAAAAATAAGACTACTAAGCTTTTGTTCCATTTGAAAAAATAAGAGTACTTTACTCTTGGCCATTTTTCATATTTTTAGTTATAACTCACCCTGTATAATACCAATCCGAGTGAAATTTTGTATTTCTCAGTTTTGGGCCAAGCGGGGCATGTTCCCAAAATGCCATTTTCAAATTCAAAATTTTTTGACCCATTTGTCCTATCGTAACACCTATCCTGGGACACCCTATATATATATATATATATATATATATATATATATATATATATATATATATATATATATATATATATATAAATATATTATTGATGATTGGGGGGGGGGGGGGGGGGGGTTGTCGACTTGTCGATTAAAAAATATACACAATTTAGAAAAAAAATATTTATTTACATAACATAATGATTGTAACACATAAAAAAACAGGATTATTTTGAACCAAAAAAAGGTTCTGTCTTTAAATAATGTGGTGGTATGGGGCTGGCGTAGGTACACTCATGAGTGGGGAGTTTATATCGATGTCCATCTCCGTCGGCACGGTTGCCTCTTCCTGGGAATGTATTTTCTCTTGTAGGAGTTTGTAGAGGTTATGAACCTTCTCGCTGTGCTGGTGAGTCGGCTGCACCGTTTTCAAGAGCGTGTGGAGCCTGCTTGCGGGTAGTTTGTGGTGGACATACCTGAAAAATTATGAATCTGCTGTACAATTTATTGTTCAACATGTAGAAGACTTTTAAAATGGACTTGTTCAAATTACTGAGACACGCTCCCGCCATAGACGTTTTCGGATGGCTTTGATCACGAATGACATTTGAACAATGAGTTAAACTTCATTTGTCAACCAATGGGTTGACGGGTGACGGATTTCGGGATCCCGTTAAAAATTCAGTCCCGAAAAATCCCGGGATTGGGCACTTAAATCCCGGAATAAATAAATTATTAAATATGTTTAAAACGTGATATGGCAACATGGAAGATTCATTCAAGTACATATGTAAAAGAATTCAAATTATTTTTATTTCTCATACTTTTATGTGTCCTCTGCATAAACTTTACGTTGCTTTTATTTTAAAATTACAATAATATAAATCAAAATAATTTACCTTTATTGTTACAATTTTTCGGGATCAATCCCGGAATACCGGGATTTGTTTCTTCGATTCCGAAAATCCCGGGATCCAAATATACGTCCGGGATTGCAAGCCCTAATATATATATATATATATATATATATATATATATATATATATATATATATATATATATATATATATATATATATATATATATTAGTGTCCGGCAAAAAGTTGGCCACATAGGGAAAAATTTTTATTATTGATTTATCAGAAAATTTTATTCGTGATAAAAGTTGGTGCATTAGGAAAAATTAATTTTGACAACTTCAAATTTTAGGTAGAGTATACAGGGTGCTCAAAAAATACAAATATCTTGGTTTGGGAAAAAAATCTAGGAATTTGAAAAAAATTTCCACAAAAAAAATAAAGCTCCTGTCAAGAGAAGAATAGAAGTCAAATAACATTTTTTTCCAAAAGAGAACCGCTGTGGAGAAAATTAAGGACGAAACTTAGAAAAATCCCCTTTTTACAGAATTTAGCCTGAAATTCCCCTGCAATGATACGTTTTTGGTGAAAGTGCTATGTAACTTTTGTTCTTCTCAACAGGAGCTTTACTTTCTTTCTAGAAATTTTTTTTAAATTCCTAGATTTTCGTTTTCCCAAACTAAGATTTTTGTATTTTTGAGCACCCTGTATACTCTGCCTAAAAGTTAAAGTTGTCAAAATTAATTTTTCTTAATGGACTAACATTTCGTATGAATAAATTTTTTTGAGAAATCGATAATAAAAAAGTTTTCCATGTGTGGCCAACTTTTTGCCGGACACTATATATATATATATATATATATATATATATATATATATATATATATATATATACAGGGTGTCCCAGGATAGGTGTTACGATAGGACAAATGGGTCAAAAATTTTTGAATTTGAAAATGGCATTTTGGGAACATGCCCCGCTTGGTCCAAAACTACACAATGGTACCCCAGAGGCGTGAAAAGACCAAGAAGACGCTCAAATTTGAGATGGGACCATGATATAAAGAAATTATCAGGATTAACCTGGGCCCGCATAGCCAACAACAGACAACAATGGGCCGAAATGAAAAATGAATATGTAAGGGAGGCTACACCATAATTATTAGAAATGGTTGAAACAGCTGGAAATGATGAGGATGATATATATATATACATATATATATATATATATATATATATATATATATATATATATATATATATATATATATATATATATATATATAAACTTTTTTTTATCTAAAATCAGTCCAGGAATATTCACTAGGGATTTAGAAATGCCCTGTATATTTTCGAAGAAAAAATATGACTTTATTTTTAAAGATTTGTTTTTCAAAGCTATTTATAAACATTTCCTTTTCGAGCCATATTATTTTATGAAGTGAAACTTGTTATTACCATAATAGTTTTAAAAGATGCCTGGTAACGTTGTCCCTCTGCAAACCGGCTGAGAAGAACTCGTCGAAAAGCGCTGTACAAAAGTCTTCGGCTTGAAACTCATCAGGATTATTTATCAATAAAGCAACCTGAAATGTAAAAACATGTTTTCATTAAAAAAATATATACCTCATAGCCTCGAACCCACGACCTCTTGGTCCACTACCTAAGACTCTACCTCTGGACCACGCTGCTAATGTGAGGAAACCCGTGCCGATGCCGTTATATTTGATGACTAACATTGGCGTGGCTGAGACATCGTGTTTCTATGTTTAGCCGCTACTTAATAAAACATTAATACAATGCGCATATTGGGTACCTAATTAGTTTTTCTTTGTCCAACCCCAATGTTTTGAAACAGTATATTTCACGGGGCGGTTCGAGTATATTTCCATAGTGGGAGTGGCGCGATATTATTGGTGGGCCGTCGACAAATTTTGTCTCTTTTTAACTTCCTAAAGCGCGTATGTCTGTTTCTCTCTTAGTTTTAATGAATTTATATCGTCCATATAAACCTATGAGGCCAATTTAAAATACGACCCAGCCCCGAAAAAATAAATTATTAGGTGGATCATTGACCAAATGACCTTATGAACGCGCCTGGTATTTTGTATGACTTTTATACAGAAATATATATATATATATATATATATATATATATATATATATATATATATATATATATATATATATATATATATACAATATATATATATATATATATATATATATATAACAGAATATTTCGTCCACTATTTTTTTGCTGACAAATTTTTATAAATTATATAAAATAAAATCACCAAAATAAATAAAAAACAGAAAAAAGTACTTACAAAAGAATGCAGAAAAGGATCTTCAAACGCCCTGTCATCCTTGCAGTTAGCTAAAACAGTCAAAATTCTCAATAATCCCACCCTGTCCTTAAACCTGGCGACGTGCAACGTATAGTACATAGCTAGAATACTAGCGACGCTGCTGTCTTGTATGTAGGCTTCAACAGCATCGGGCAGGGGCCCAGCGTGCTCTATAATGGTGATGGCAGCCTCACGTTCATCTGGGGGCAATTTGCCTGACAGTTGTCGGACCTATAAAAGTAATTTGTATGTTTCTAAAAGTAGCCGGTAAATAGGAAATATGCATATAACCCAAATAAATCTGAAATATATTTTTTTATATTCTCTACATAAATGAAATGTTCATGGCGATTGCTGTTATCCATTAGTTTGGTCTTTATTAACAAAAAAAAAAGGATTTAAAACTGCAAATTTCCGCGCGAATTTCGAAACTTGTAGAACGTGATCCCATTGGCTGTGTCGTCAAAACTGAACTTATGACTCATCATGTGTATATGGCGAATTCCAGTGTTGTAGAGTCATCGACAACTCAAAAATGGTATTTAATGCGCAACTCATCCAATGAAATATCCCTGCACTTAAAGTAGAAGGTTCCTAAAATCTTATTCATGTATACTTCAAGCCGAAATCGGTCTAGGAACCTTTCAATTTTGCAACAAAAATTGGCATTTCTGCGAAACTTTGACATATCATCTTAATAATTTCGAGTAAATAAACTGCAATTCTTTATTTTCATGGCAATATTCGAAAATTCAAAAATTTGCAAATTTTAGATGTCCCCGATGCAAATAAACCTATTTATTTATAACTTTACCGAAAAAATAAGCGATTTAAATTAGTGGGAGGTATTCCTAGATAGTTAACGGATAAAATAAACCCAAAAAGAATCACTAAATAGGGTAAATAGTGTGGAAAATAATGTCGGTTAAAAATAGGATTTGTCGGAAAAAATTTAAAAAATCCGAATTTTACCCCTTAAATACGCTCCTGGATGACTCATTCGGTATTCATTTTAAAGTGTGATTATCCCTTTATAAGATAGTGCTGAAAAATTGGGACAAAATTAGATAGGAAAAAATACAGTGATTCAAATCGAGGGCAAAAAAGGTTTAAAAAATCGAAATTTAATCAGCGATTGCTCCCTTCCTATAGAGAATGAAGAAACTAAAAAATATGGATACGATATACTTCGACGAGCTCTTTCCGATGACGTATATGGGATTTTAATTTGAACCATTTTGACCCCACAAAAAATTAAAAACCGTGAAATATTTGGATCAAAAATCTAAATTTCCAGTTTTTTCCAAATATTTCCATTTTCCAGTGATTTTAGGTATCCTGTATATCAGGTAAATGTATTGCAAAAAAAGTATTTGAGATTTTAAAGATTCACTTATGAGTCCGTTTTTCGATCTGACGTTTTGTTTTCGAGTTATTAGGTATCAAAGAGGGGTCTGGAAATGGCATTTTTCGACCTACAGAAATTCAAAAGAATTACTTGCCATTTTCTGATCCTCACCAGTTTCAGTGGAGTTCTGAAGCTCCGTGTCCCCTACAATCTCCGAAAATTTATATCGATTTAATTCACATTTGCGACCTGTACCCGATTTCAACGGAAATCGCGGAAATTTCGACTTTAACGTTTAATAGCTCCGAAACGAAACATCCTGTATAACTGAATTTTTTACCGAAGCTAGTTGAACTATTCCTCTATCAACCCAAAAAATTCGATTTCTCTCTCTCTCTGACTGTTTCCGAGAAAATCAAACCTGTTCGACTTTAAGTTAAGCTTTACGTTAACCTGTAGATTTTTGCTGATCTCCTGACGTCACTTTTCACTAAGGACAAATGGCTGCTTTTTAAATTGTAATAAATTATACCGAAAAGTAAACATTTTTTGTAGCTAAATTAACCTAGTAATTTTCTTCAAAATATATTTTTTTGGGTTTGTAATGACTTCCTTAAACGATTTATGCAATAAAAAAAATATGGGCGTATTCCTTATTTTAGGGGCATCTTACTACTAAAAATATGAAGCAAAATTCCGATTAACACATGTCCGTAAAACGCGTTGTTTCAGAGATACACGGTACAACACACACCTATGAATTTGTAAATAAATATACATACTTGATCGTCCACCATTAGACTCATTAATGCCGGCAAAAATTTCGTCACAACCTGACTGTCCAGCTTGGGCTCCTTAAAATCTTGAGAATCGATCATTACCCAAGCGCTTAGTCCGAGAGCTAACATTCTTAGAAGAAGTATTAATATGGTATTATCCTAAAAATAATCAAAATAATTACTTTTATCCCGATATTTGTTTAATAAAACTATTATTATTGCATTTTTAAAAATCTCACCCTGGGCATGCTCTCGTTATGAATCAAGTGCTGCAATATTTTAATTGCCGAAGAGGCGAGAAAGTTGATGGCGTACGGGTCACATAAGGTCATGGAAAGATCTCCCAGAACTTGTTCTTGCCCTCTTTTAACATTGTCTAAGAATCCTTGCAATTCTCTAGACCTGTAAAGTGATAGAAATGTAATATTTTTATTTTTACCAGTTCAAAAATCAGCTATACAGGGTGTTAATACACCCCTAGTAAGTATTTTAGGGTGTAATTCCTGGCAAAATTTTCAGTAGAAAGTTTATATATGTATGTATATATATATATATATATATATATATATATATATATATATATATATATATATATATATATATATATATATATATATATATATATATATATATATATATATATATATATACTATCGGCAAAAAGTGGAGAAACAAAATATAAATTCTTAATTTATTTGTTTAAAGTAAAAATTTATTTTAGTGACCCTGTACAACACAATTTATTTAGGTCCTAGTTTACTACAGTAGTGATAAAAACACAACTTCTTGCATTTTTTGTTAGCCCATAGCTTTTTTGTGATTTTATTGCGGCAAAAAATGGAGAAACAAATTCTTTTATCATTTTATTTTCTCTATTTATCAGTTTTATTCGCGCACAATCGTTCACTTTAGTGAATTTACCAGCTGACAAAAATTAAAAAATGCCTCGTGGTTATTCTTTGTCAAATGACTTAAAATGCAAAATTGTTGAAAAATTTAATAGGGGTGAAAAACAGGCTTCAATAGCAAGACAATTTAATCTCCATCGGTCTGTAGTTAGTAAAGTTTTTTCATCATATAAGCGTCGAGGTACTGTAAAGAGTCCACCAAAAACAGGAAGACCCAGAAAAACCAGTGCTGCTGAAGATAGAAGAATGAAAAGGTTTGTTTCAGGTAATCCTTTTGCTTCTGCAACTCATGTAAAGCATGAGTTTCCAGAAATATCACTCTCTATCCGCAGTATTCGTAGTCGCTTAACAGAAATGGGACTGTATGGAAGGCGTCCTGCAAAAAAACCTTTTATTTCTGCCAAAAACAGAGCAGCAAGAATTCAGTTTGCAAAATATCATCTTGACTGGACCATTCAAAAGTGGAAAACTGTTTTATTTTCGGACGAAAGTAAGTTTAACTTATTTGGATCAGATGGAATAAGATGGGTAAGACGCCCAAAGTCTGCCAGGCTGAATCCAAAGTATACCCTGGGAACGATCAAACATGGGGGTGGCAGTGTGATGGTGTGGGGGTGCTTTTCTGGCTTTGGTGTGGGGCCTCTGGTTCAAATAGAAGGAAAAATGGACCGTTTTGTTTATCTTAACATACTTGAACATCAAATGTTTCCTTATGCAGATGAAAATATGCCCTTGCTTTGGACATTTCAACATGATAACGATCCGAAGCACACGGCTGTCGCAGTAAAACGCTGGTTAGAAAACAACAGGATTAAAGTAATGAAATGGCCGGCACAAAGTCCCGATCTAAATCCTATAGAGAACTTGTGGGAAGAATTGGATCGTCGTTTGCGTCAAAAGAATAAAGAAAAATTTAAAAATCCAGCGGAGGTGTTTTTGGCATTATCCGAAATTTGGAATTCTATTTCTCCTGAGTGCATCGAAAAACTAATGTCATCTATGAAGTCTAGATGTATAGAAGTAATAAAAAATAAGGGTTATGCTACTCGGTATTAAACATACTGTATACAACTTATTTATTAAAAAAATGTTTCTCCATTTTTTGCCTCTTATTTTTAAAAATAAAATAATCTATTCTTTTGTAAATACTATTAAAATATCAACTAGTATTGGAAAAGCTTTTTCATCTACAGTGGTGTTTAACCTAATGGCCAGACTAAAGTTCATAATCAGGGTAAAAGAATATTTAAAAAATATATTTTTGTTTCTCCACTTTTTGCCGATAGTGTATATATATATATATACATATATATATATATATATATATATATATATATATATATATATATATATATATATATATATATATATATATACATATATAACCTTTTTTTTATCTTTAAAATAGGGTTTGCATGCACAGATATTTTGGTAAATAATGAAAGATATCAAAAAATGCAAGATATCAAATAAATGCAAGAGACCAAAAAGTTTAAGAATTAATATGAATACTAATTATTCAATTATAAGTAGTCAGTGGCGTAGCAAAAGAAAGTTCTGGAGGGTAAAAGGCACCGCGACCCAAGAAAAATCATCACCCAGCATACTGTTTGGGAAGTTCTTAATAATTATTCTTAAAATGATAAAATTGAGCCTTCTACAAATTTGGAGATGACTATCTCAAAAAATGTTAATATAATATGAAAAAATATATTATATTTCTGAAGTACAATATAGGTATCTAATCTACCTTTTTATGTCAACATTCTTCTCTCTAATGCAAGCATCTAGACACCACGTAAACTTATGACATGGGTCTATGGATATAATATCCTGTACTTCCAAGTCATGTAAGGCCATGAGAAGTTCTGCTCTTAGGGTACAGTAGTGCACTATGCGAGTCCTGAGAAACAGGGTTCTAAGAAACTGTAGAACCATATCATAGAGCTTAACACTGTTGCCTATCATGTGAGCTAGTTTTTGAACCACCTCTCCTTGTCTACGGACCTAAAATACCATTATTTCAGTCACTATTCACTATAGTGTTGCGATGTGAATAGTGTTGTGATGTTACCTTTGGAGATGGCCCAAAAAACTGGGTACTCAAATTTGTATGATCAAATAATACATTTTCCTTTTCTGTAATGTACTGACTTAAAAGAGGAGAAACTTCATCACCAAAAAGTGACTGATTATCTTTCCAAATTTGCCTTTTAACTTCAGTATCTGAAAAGAATTATAAAGGTAATGGAAATCATATAAATTTGTAAAAACCAAAAATTTTCCAAAAAGAGCAGCCATTAACATGTATTAAAGTTGTATATATTAAGATACCTGTATCATTATATAATTCCCTGTCTCTAACCAAAACCTTGAGATAGTGGTCATCGATTTGAGGTATATTTTTTAAAATGGCCATCACTATTGGCCTCATAGCCTTAACTTTTATAACTGGAAAGCTTTTCTGAAGCAATTCCTTTAACTTTTGATCCCTCTCCTTCCCCTCTTGCTTTCCTATCTCATTTATGTGGTGAATAAGTTTTTCACGGAGTTCCTGAAATGTATGCTGTTACATATTATTTATTTAAAAAAATGTATTTAAATACCTCAACAACAGACATATGAAAATCCAGTCTTCTTACTCCATGAAGATCAAGTAATGGTAGCATGGGTCGTAGGGAAGGCAGCAGGATCCCATTTGTAACCTGTATGATGAGATGCAGTTATTCTCTATAAGTATATAAAAGAAGAAACTGACTGACTGACTGACAAATCAATGCACAGCCCACACCGCTGGGTCTAGAAACTTGAAATTTTGCACAGAGGTTTCTTACATAATGTATCTACTAAGAAAATGTTTTTCAAAATTCAACCCCTAAGGGGGTGAAACAGGGATTGAAACTTTGCATGGAGAAAAAATATTAATGGTCCTATTAACTCGAAACTTTTAAAAATTTGACAACCAAAAGTTTTAAACTGACAAGTGTAAGAATAACCCAACTAAGTTTTATACTATGAATTTATTTCTGAGCTTTTTCGTAAATTTATAATGAAAAGGGCAATTTTAGTATGTATTTTCGACAATAATAGAACTAAATTCATTACAGCAACTCGTTCCAAAATGAAAATCATTTGGAAACCAAGCAAATTGCTGAAATATCAGAATAATTCATAAGTTTCAAACTTTGTATGGAGAAAAAATATCAGATGGTTGTATTAACTCGAAACTTCATAGAAGTAAGTACTCTAAAAAATAATAAACACGTGTTTTACAGTTTTTAATAAATCAACCCCTAGGGGGGTGAAATGGCGGTTCAAAGTTTGAAATGGAGTAAAATTGTTATACCGCGAACGAAAGCTAGATTTTAATAATTCTTAACAAGTTATTAAAGTTAGTTGGTACCTGAAATTCTTCTATGGCTTTCAGAGGATCGGTGCAGCTAGTAAGGGCCTGTTTTAGATAATTGGGCCCATGAACTTTTAGGGCTTCCAAAGGAAAGTCATTCGTTTTCGATGAAGACATTGTAGTAGCTACAGGGTTGCACTTTAAAAAGAACTTATAGCATTTCAGTACGAAATACACTGATATCTCTTTTCCTTAAACTATTAATAATCTACTTGATTACTGAAAAGGAAATATTTATATCAGAAAAATTATAAACAACCTTATTTTTATTGTTGTATATTACCTAAGTTACCTAACCTATAAAATAAAATGTCAAAAACAAAGAAAATATCAAAAATCAAAAGTACTGCATTGTTACTATTAAACAGGATTGGGAGACATCTGGTGGAGGTTTTTTCAAACTACCTTGACACGACCTTGGGTTTGTTCACCCTTTTCGCGATTGGTCAATTATTGAAATTTGCTTGTGGATTCGTCCAAATCAGTCACGTGAATTGAAAGAATCAAATCCAATACAAATTGAAGTTGTTTCTCAGTGCGCAGATTAGCAAATCCAATGTTCTTGTTGTGTTTTATGTACCATATTTATTGAAAATGATTTTTTAAATTTCTTAAAAGTGCAGTTTGTATTTATTAGATTAATATAGGTATTTATAAAGTGCACATGAACCAAGTGCAGTGTCGATTAGAGTGGTCAGAAACCTGTCAAAGTCAAAAGGCTTGTTTGGGCTTGAAGAATGGGAATATTTTTGACATCAGTGAAAATAACTCCAATAAATTGTAAAATCTTCGTAAAAAACACTTAAAAGTAGTTGTTATTATGTTAGTATAGTGCGATAAATGAATCCTAAGCGGAATTTACATCGTTGAATGTATTGATCCAGAAACAGGTTATGTTTCCAACTTTCATAAGCATTCTAGGTGTGTTTGTGTTTGTTTTTATTACAATCATTTCAATATTTTAGGTAATTGGACCCTTTTCACCCCTGTTTCTTTACGTTTTAGATATTCAATCATGGTGGGAGGTACCCAGTATTGCACACTTTTGTTCTTTGTTTCGAACTGCGTTTAATTTGTTAGATTTCGATATTGAGGTAAGACCCATTTAGTCTTCCTTTTAATAGGGCATAAGCTCTTTAAATTAGCTTACCTGACCTCAGTATTTTAGTAGTTTCCATCCTAAAATTGGAAATATTGTTATTCTTAGTTTTATTCCGATCAAATATATATGTATGAGAAGCCATATTTTTGTTTTCTTGGTAATTTCTATCATAACTTTATAATCTGTTTTAAAAAAGGCTGAATAAGTTCCTCTTTTGAATAAATATTCACCTAGAATACTAAAAACTAATCTACTTTTATGTATGTGAAACAAGTAAGGAATATTTAAGTTAAGAGGGGGGTCCTATACCCTATGACTTTCTTCAACATTTTTAATTCAATGTATCATAAAATGCACTATTTTCAAATTTTCGGCTTGGGATGTGGTCAGAATTACAAACTTTCAATTTTAAGCATACTTATAAACATACCAGGGCTCTGTTTCACACAATAAACACTTTTTAGGACCTTGAAGAAGCGCTTCTAACAGATGGGACAGAAGAGTCTTCTTGGTTACAAGAATTGATAGTTCGTTTGCTTAGTGGTTGTCTGCCGAACAATGAGATCTCCACATTCAACTATCAGATGTTCCTGAGGCGACTGTTTCGCCAGAAATGTCAGGAACACGATCGCTATAACCCGTTTAATACAGATTGTGATTTTACTTTGTTGCCTTTAAGGACTAAAGTTGATATTTTGCATGCGCTTTGTGATTTTCGTTTGGGTAAGTCAAGGGCTACTTTAAATTCATATTAAGCATGCTAAAACAGACGTTTTTGATTGTTAAGACTCCAAAATATAGTGAGGGCATATAGTATGGAATAAATTCATTATAAAAAAAATGACAAGTTTATGAAAAATCGCTCGGACACATGAACTTTATTTTTATTTTTTACATAATTTAAAAATATTTGTCATTATACAGGAAACACCCAATATATTTTTACATGTTCGGATTCGATGTAAAATTCTAAACATTTTTCATGTAGCATGTGATATACCTATATCGGATAGTTTTGGAATGACACAGGTTAAATTTGTAATTTTTTTGGACATGTAATTACTAAAGCACAATTATTTTGATGAAGATGTTCCAAATAGGTGGATTGGAGCAGGGGGTTTATTGAGCGTCCAGCGAGATCATCAGATCTGGCACCTTTGGACTTTTTTTATGGGGTTATTTAAATAGTAAAGTATACAAAACAAAACTAGTAGATCGTGATGACTTAAAGATTCTCATTTGAAATGAAATCCGAGTTATACCTCCTAATGAAGTGCATATATAGTTTGTAAATAGACTTGATTATTGCCAAGCAGCAAATGGTGAACATTTTGAACATCTAATTAAATTACCTTTAGAACAGGTCTCCAATATCATGCATCACCTACTGTTAGTGTTAATACTGTTAATTTTTCCAAAATTTAATACTGTTATATTTTTTAAAGTTTAATTCATTAAAAATAAAATATTTTATTTCATTTTTTTTTGACAGCCTGTTTAAATTATAATAAAACAGTGGAAACTCAGGTCAGTTTAGTTTAACTTTAACTTTAATGGTGTAGAATTCCAAAACTATCCGACATTACATACAAAATAATCCTAAAATGTAAAAATATACAGGATGTTCCATTTAAAAAACTAAAGTTGACGTACGTCCTACTTTTTTGAGTCACCCTGTATAATGATATATTTGTAGAATATGTAAAAAATAAAAATAAAGTTGACGTGTCCGAGTCATTTTCCATAAAATTTGTCATTTTCAATTTGTCATACTTTATGTCCTCACTGTATATCATGAGCGCCCGCAGCCTTTTTTTTCAGGGGGGGGGCAAAATAAAAAAAATGTTTTTAAAGATTTGATTTGTAGTAATTTATCCAAATACACTAATAAAAAGTATGAAGTATCACAAGCTCAGGGGGAGCCACGGCCCCCCCCTGGCCCTCCCCTGCGGGCGCCCATGCTGAATATGATGCAATTTTTAAAGCATACCACAAGATTTTACATGTTAAAATTTTGATCCCATGTTAGGCACTGTTCTATTAGAAGAAATTTCAGTTAAAATTATGTATTATGTATGTCATGTAATTATGTATGTTGCCGAACATGTCAAAATTCCCCAAAAAATACCTAAAAATGCATTTAAAAGTGTGACTATAAAGTTTTAAATGTCAGAGAAGTGTCACCTTCACTTGGTATGAAAAGGCAAAAGACAATAATACAAGGGTAGTAAAACATTGTTTTTGGTTCCCAAAAATAGAACTTTTTAGATGTATCCAAAAATCACGATTTGGAAAAAAAAAATTGGTAATTTTTTTTAAAGAAATGATTTTTATCAACCCTGCTTTGACTTAAAACTTGGCCAGTGAATAAAAAATTGGTAAGAAAGAGAGCGTGTCCTATTGTAAAACTGTTGTAAACAGTCTATGGTGCCTTGCTCTTACCAAAACCGTTTTTTCTTACTTTTCTACATTCTTAGTATTTATTCAGATGCTGAAGATGTGCTTGATCAGCTGAAAAACCTAGAGGCGGACAGTTTAAGAGTCGAACCGTTGGGTTACGACAGCAACGATTCCGCGTACTGGTACTTTTACGGTACTCGTCTGTACCGCGAAGATTTTCAAAAGAAAAACAACAAAAAGAAGTCAATTTGGCAAGTTATCTGTTTTACAGAGGACGATTGGATTCAGGTAAGCAATTTTTGTTAAAATAAAGTTTTTGAAAAATGAAAAATTTGCAAGAACTTTTTTTAGGTAATGAGAAACAAATTTGTTTGTTGACATTATTAATTATTATTGCTTAATAGCAACCCGTTCTCGGCCTCGTCCGCGTGGCGCTTATTTTAAAGACAATTAGTAGAAGAATGGAGGTTTAATGTTCAATTTCATACCTCATATGTCGGTGATTTGTGAGATAAAAGCATTCTTTCAAGAAATATCTTTTGATTCTCGATTTATAAGACTACAAACTGATGAACAGACAGAGATGTTGCGTTTTCTAAAATGTAGAACTTACCACTGATGTTATTTGTTCTTGTAGTTAACCAAGAAGTTTAAAAATTCGACTTCCAAGGCCGAGAGCGCCCTCTATCACACTTTGAGCAAGAATTTTCTTCCGGAACTGCCGAGACTTTTTAAGGAAAAAGAGAGGCAGGCGAGGAGGAGGCTGTTGGAAAATCAGCCTAGACGGACCTCAGATAGGATCAGAAAATTGGTAAGGATTTATTTTTTTATTTTCACCTCATTGTTTACCTATAACAAGTAGGAAAATACCAAAAGTTATAAAAAAAACTACACCAGTGGACTTGATACAAGTGAATACAACCTCACTTGTGAAATGAAACTTCTGGGTTTAAATAGTCCAATTTTTTGCAAACTTGACACTGCCGCACCATGTTTAAATGTTTTTTCGCAAAATGATGTCAGCCTCTTCAAAGAAAACCACTTTAACGCTTCTCGAAAACACAAAACAACACAATTCCAGTTTTGAACAATGTCGCAAACGTCAACGAATTTTATGAATGACTGCTTGTGTCGCTTCTCAATTCTAGTAAAACTGGTAGTAAAGGTGAAACAGCTTTGCCACTTTTACTTAATAATAGTCAGAAGTATAGTCAAATAAATGTGTAATACTGTATTGCTTGGATGGCATCAATTAGGACATTTTATACACTTTGGCAACCCTCTGCAGTTGACCAGTCAATACAGTTCACCAGTCTTTAGTGCAAATTCAATGACTGATTGCTTTGAATAGTAAATATCTTTGTCTTTAATTTTTTTAACGTCTATGGGTCTACTCTCTGGTATAAGTCATTTGTTTCACGGACTTGTGGACTGGCGAACACCTTTTCAGCGCAGTTGGACTTTACTTTGAGCACCTACTCAGAATTTCTAAGATCCTTAAAGCATTGTAATTTTGTTAATGGGTACGCTAGTCGAAATGTTGGTTTGAGTGTTTGTTATATTGTTAATTTTACTAAAATTTGATTTGATATTTTCTTAATTTCATACTATGTTGTTCTGAAATTATTGTAAATTTAAAACATTGCTACATTTCCTTTCCTTGAAAATAGGCCTGGCCTGTAAATAAATAAATAAAATTTGTAATTTTTTTTTCAGTTTAACTGAACTGTTATTATTATTCTTAGGATATTGAAATACCTGACAGACAAGAAACTGAGGAAAATAGGCAGTTAGCAGAACAACAAGGACTTGAAGTAGGAGAACAAACTAAGAAACGAAAAGAACAAGAAAATAGGTGCGTATATGTCAGTCAGTTTGGAACGGTTTTCTTAAAGGAGACATACACGGACCAAAGAACTGTCTTTCATTTAATATGTTTTTTCTTCTCTTGTAGGAGAAAAGAGTCGTACGAAAGACGTTCAAAACTTAAAGAAGAAAGTGCAGAAAGTCACTCGGAGCCTGAACCGGAAGAAAGGCATGAGATGGTTGCGAAAAAGAGAGGGAGAGGTAGGCAAAGAAAAGCGTCGACGGATTCCAGTGATAACGGCAAAGGTGAGTTTAGAAATCGTCCTATGAACTTTATAATCGCATTTTATTTTCTTTTATAGGAATTTTTGCGCTGGCCTTACACACTAGTGTATTGACCACGAACATTTAATTTGCAGCCTATTTAAAATATGTCCAATTTTTATAAGATAATGTATTGCAAAACTCCATTCACCAAATTTTACAGATGATTCTTTAGACTTGTAGCTGTAAAAAAGTTATATAGTCTCTTTTTTTCTCTTAGACTGCCCACATAGACTTCAAGCCTAAGTACTAACGTACCGTGGGCGTCTGAAGAGAAGAGAAATGCAATCTTTTGATACGGGATTTAAAGGAAAGTTGGGTGGGAAAGGAAAAACATCTGCAGGCAATTTGTTCCATAATCTGGAATGGTTTTTGTAGCCAGACAGTAAAGGGTTGCTTACACGACGCGCTTCTTGTTCTATTAGGAACAGTCAAGGGGGTATGATAGATGTTAGTTCTTCTGCGTAAAATCGGTGGAAATACCTGTAGAAAATAGACAGATCTCCAACAGCGCGGCGATGAGCGAGAGAAGGGAGTTTTTTTGTGAGGACTGGGTCATTGATGAGTCAAATATTTTATATAGCAGGGTTGAGAAGATTTAAATCAATTGATTAAAATCAGCGATTAAAATGGTGATTTTAATCAAGTGATTTTTAATTCAAAAATCACGATTAAAATTAAAAAATTTAGCTAAAATCAGGATACCTAAAAACATAATTATTCATAAAAATAACACATTCAACTTCCTTTGATACAAAAAAAAAACCTTGATGCATTTTCAGTTTTATAATATTCATTATAATACTTGAAAAGGAATGTAGCTGTTTTTCACAAAAGTGAAACTTAAAAAATCCTTTTAATACAAAAAAATAGAGAACATGGGGCAAATACATAATGGTTGGAAGAGGGAAATTGGCAGGAGGTACAAGGGTGGAATTAGCAGCGAATTATTTGGCAAACAGTTCAGTTGTATAAAAGTTACATAGTCGCTTATCGCTATATTAATAAGACATCAATGTTACTGTATTATGACTGCATAGCAGTCACAAAGGTGCTTATATGACTAAATTATAGATCAATATTATAATACAACCTAAACAGGTACATTTTCAGGTTTTAAAATTATACTTTATAATTATTTTTGACAACTTCACGAAGAACAAGAGCAATTTTTTAAATAAAACTATTTTAAAGAAGTGACTACGACGACGAAGAGGAAAAAGACGAGGTCGTCGGAACACGAGGAGCCACCCAAACCGACCAAGCCCACCACTGTAGGGCGACAGACGAACAATTCTCTTTCGGCAGCGGATGGACAGATAGTGATTCAGCCTGCGCCCGCCACCACAACGTCGAAGAAGAAGTTGAAGACTTCTCAAGTGTAAGTTTTGGTTGGGTAGTTGTATTAACTTAAGGTCATTTGTTACTGGACTCGCATAAATAGTGACAAACTCAAAGTATTCCACAATACATAAGGGGTGTGCTTAAAGTTTAGGTCTGAATTACTGGCGTTTATAAAATACCAGCAATTGGGACTTATACAGGGTGTCCCTAGTAAATATATGTGATTTCTGGGCTGATTTTAGGTGAAAAAGTTTCTATTGATAGATGCCCTAAAATGCTTCATTTTTGAGATACAGGGTGTTAAAGTTTGAATTCTATTTTTTTTTCAGTTTATCTCGAACGTTTTTTGAGATAATGGGTTCGAAGTTTGTACAGGGCTAGATTTTACCTCTTTTTACAAATAAGTGTTAAAAGCTTCCCAAACAGTATACAGGGTGATATTTTTTCAGGGGTCGTGGGCCCTATTACCCTCCCGAAGTTTTTTCTTGCGACATTACTGACTACTTTTAATTATATCCTGATTTGATTGACTCTAAAACCTTTTGGTCTCTTGCGTTTTTTTTTTCATATCTTGTAGCCTTTATAAATTATTTAGCAAAATATTCGTTGGCGCTTACCGTTTTAAAAAATAAGCATATTGCACGAACGTTTATTTTGTTACATAATTCAAAATCTATGCAAGATATCAAAAAATTCACGAGCTCCAAAAGCTTTAAAACTAACTAGGAGTACCAAACATTCAATTAAAAGTAGTCAGTGGCGCCGTAAAAATAGTTCCGGAGGATAAAAGGGACCATAACCCCCAAAAATAGATCACCCTGTAGATTGCTTGGGACGTTTGTAATTTGTTTTTGTAAAAAGTGTAAAAATTTGGCCCTGTACAAAATTTGAGACAATTATTTTTAAAATAATGGAAGGATTAGAAGAATTAGAAGGTGGTGCATTTGAACTACTCACTGAAAGCACAATTTCCTTTGCTAATATCGGATATATTCTTTTCTTTTTGTCTTAAATCTAATCAGTCACGTGACTGGTTGGGGTTGGGAACTTAGTGGCGTCCCAAATAAAAATAGAATGATCATGCCCCTGAAATTTTGTCACCTCATATCTTAAAAATAAATCATAATGGACTTTCTTAATGAACTCTTTTGTCTACGGATATACACACCTACTTATTGAACCTTTTTTTATCTTCTTCACTTTAATGGCTGTTATAAGGACAGCACTATAAAAAGACTACAATAGAGGTTCTTCCGTTCCCAGATTTCAACAGACCGATGAAGATCTCCAAGTCGGAATGCACAAGATCCTGGACCACGTGAAGGACCACGAGGACGCGTGGCCGTTTGTGGACCCGGTCGAGGAAGAATATGCGCCGAACTATTATTCCATTATCAGAAGGTAATTTAAGAAATTCTGCTGCCGTTAACGGCAAAAGATTGTTCGTATCTTACAAATTGCTTGGGTTTGATTACAACTTTGAGTTAATTTTTTATTATATTGTAGACCTATGGATCTGACGAGGATGGAAGACAGATTGGACCAGGGCACCTACAAGAGCTTTGAAAAGTTCAAAAGTGACTTTCAGTTGATTGTAAATAATTGTAGATTGTATAACGGAGTGGAAAATGGTAAGTTCTTGCTTTTAAACATACTTCATACTCGAAATTTACATGTAAAAATTGTTTATAACAACTTATTCTAATTTTAGAGTACACTGAGATGGTAGATAATCTGCTGAAAGTATTCGAAAAAGCGACGGAAAAGTATCTGGACCAAATATCTTCTTCGGATGAGGAAATCGCCGTAGAAAACCTCAATTCCGATTCTGAGACTACTATAGATAGGGATACGAAAGGTGCGAAACATTCTAAGAAGAAGAAACACTCGGAATCTCCGCCGCAGACGTCTAATAGAGGGAGAAAACCAGCTTTAGCAGCTCAGGGTAAAAAGAGAGCGAGGTTAGTTTTTTTAGAAATTAATTATGTATATCCGAGATCAAATATTATAGTAATAGAAACCTACAGTACTACTATTTTTAGGTCACCATCTGACGAATCTGAAAAAAGTATTGTCGAAGAGTTATTCGAAGAGAAACCTAAAAAATCCAAGAAACAAGAAAAGGAGTCTAAAAAGGCGTTAAAAATGTCGAAAAAGTCGGAAAAAGAAAAAAGGGAAAGTAAAAAGAGTGAGAAGGACTCGAAGGAAAACAAGAAGAATGAAAAAGAAGTAAGAAACAGCGAAAAAGAGACGAGAAAAGGGGAAAAAGAGATGAAAGAGAGTAGGAAACTCGAGAGGGAGGTAAAAGAACGCATAAATAGTGAGAACGAGATCAAGGAAAATAAAAAGACTGATAAAGATGCAAAGGAAATTATTAAAAAGGGCGGAAAAGAAATTAAGGAGAGCAAGAAGTTCGCCAAGGAGGCGAAAGAAATGAAGAAGAACGAAAAAGAAATTAAAGATAGTAAAAAGCCTGATAAGGAGTGGAAGGAGAACAAAAAGGAAGATAAAGAATCGAAAAAATCGGATAAAGAAAGTAAAAGGATCGAGGAAGAGAAGAAATCTAAAAAGCAGGGGAAAAATTCCAAATCAAAAAAGGACAAGCTCGAAAGCAAGAAGGAGAATAAAGTGAAGGAGAAAAATGACAAACCCAAAAAGCGAGGTAATTTTTTTTAACCTGTTACAGTGTTATTTTCTTTAAATTTACAATTATTTTTAGGTCGGAAAAAGAAGAAGGCTAGTCCTAACAGGAGCCGGAGCAGGAGTTTCAGTACTAGGAGCCCCAGTCCGAGCCCTGCCAGGAGTGTTTTGAGTACACCACCACCGTCTAGTCCTGAGGGTCTCGATTTTGTGAAGGAAGCAAAAATATCTAAGGTATGTTTTAAATTTAGATTATGCTATAATAGTTTATAGCAGTTTTTCAATACTTAAAATTGAAAAGAGGACGTTTTTTCTTTCGTTTTTATTAAATTTACAATTTGTCGCTCATGGTATGGTTTGGTCCATATTTTTCCATATTATTAACCATTTTTATAACGCCCCTATATATGTACATATGTAAATTTTAGGGATCTCCTGACGCCGAGGATCTTTCCCACCCCAAGAAATCCTACCCTTGGGAGACGAACCCCTACTTCACGGAGGAACCGCCGCCTTACAGCCCCCAGGAGAAGAAAATCGAGTCCATCGGGGATGATTTCGCTGCACTTCCGCCAATACCTTTCGCTTTTAAGCCGGCCAAGGACAAGCACAACAAGCTGCGAGAGACTATCGAAAAACTGAAAGCCAAGAGCGAGATTTCCAGGCTACAAACGCCGGTCTACGATTTCGAGGCCGACGACCACCTGAAGGAGAACAAGGATAAGAATAAGAAGGTCGAGAAGGAGGAAAAAGGTAAGGTGGAAAATCTTTATACAGGGTGCTGTTTCAGGGTGTGATTCCTAGGCTTATTTTAGGTAAGAAAGTTTATATGAACATATGTCCTGAAATGCTCCATTTTCGAGATATAGGGTGTCAAAAATTCTATTTTTTTTTTTAATTTTTTCATTGTATCTTCAACGCATTTTGAGATAAGTGTCCCAAAATTTGTGCAGCGCTAAATTTTAACATTTTCTATAAACAATTAACCAGACGATATCGGAACTTAGCAACAAAAATGAGTGAGTAGTTCAAATGCACCACCTTCTAAACGTGGCCAAATGTGATGTTCTTGCAATTTATATCGGTCATCCTTTAGGATAATTGCACTTTAAAAAAAAATTCTCAAAAATATACAAGGTGATCTTTTCTGCGGCCATACATTAATACACACTCTTATGCTTAAAGTTGGGCCTACCCTGAAAGATTTACTTGAGCTTTACGAACACCCTGTATAAGACAGCCAGGGGAAAACTTTTATTTTGTGGCTTATAGCGAATCCTTTGGACCCTAAGCTTTATGTATCAATAATTTTTTCCCATTTTCCAGGACGACACAAGCCAAAAGACAAGCCCCTTAACAAATCCAAGAAGCCTCACGATGACGCGGACGACGGTAACACCTCTCAATCGGAATCGACCAAAAAATCCAGCAAGAAAAAAGAACAGCAAGTCAAGGTCCAGGATTTGCCCCCTCCGATGTTGCCGAAGCCTCCGAAACAATCGAACTTCGACGCCTTAAGTCTGGCAACGGAGCAAACTTTGAAGGATATTAACAAGTGGCTGGACGACACTCCGAAGTTTGCCGATTTCAGTTCGGCGAGTAACTCGCCTTCGTATTTGGCGTTGGACGACTTTGATTTGTTGGGCACGCCTAAGCCGGAGCCCAAGAAGGTTGAGAAAGTTGCAGCTCCAGTCACTGCTGCTACTGTTCCTCATAATGCTCCCGGAACGAAAAAGGACGTCCCGACCGCGCCTGTGGCGAAAGAAAGCAAGAAGAAGCCTTTTAGGGACCCGTCCAAGTTTTTCAACAAGCGGAGGGAGGTGCAGAGGACTATAGATAGATTACAGCCAGGAAAAGGCAAAGGCAACCTCATTACGAACGTTCAAAACGCGACGAAACCCGACGAAATCTTCCCCCTGGGTCCGCTGTCCAAAATGAAAGACACGAAGAACTCCCTGATAGTGAAAACGGACACGAACGCCCCCAAATTGAGTCTGGGTTCGGTCCTGGACAGTTTCGGGAAGCACAAGTTCGTCGACGATCCGAAAAAGGACGAGGAGGAGGAGAAGATTGACGCGGCGAAGGTGAGCGAGGAACCCAAGATAGAGCCCAAGGTGGAGGAGGGCAAGGACGAGAAGAAGGTTTTGGAGGTCGGGACCAAGGCGGAGAAGGTAAGATGGTTGTTTTTAAGACTGTATACAGCAGTGTTGGGCAATATATAATCTGATTAATCATTACTAATTACAATTACCCAAGTGGTGGGTAATTAGATTACTTTGTAACAGATTACGAAATAATTACATAAATCAATCGATTAACGTGTAATGTGATTACATTGTAATCTAATAACATTGTAATGTGATTATGTTGTAATATGATCACATTATAATTTGATTACATTGTAATGTGATTACAGCATAATGTGAATACACTGTAATCTGATTACATTGAGAGCTGTTTACATCATCATCAGATGGTAATCTAATTACATTGTAATGTGATTACATTTTAATCCGATTACCATCTATTGTAATATGATTTTTTTAATTTTGGAGAGCATGTGCCAATGAATTACACCCTCAAAAATATTGACTAGCGGTTTAGTTACATGTTTTTTTTCAGGATGTGAAAGATCCCAAGCCGGCTGAGGAACCCAGTCCCGGAGGACCAACGCCCAACTTAAGTGCCTGGTTTAAAGCTTTCGGAGCACCCAAGGTTAGTAATGCACTTTCACAGTCTAAGCGTATGTCGAATAGCTTCCAAATACTTTTGTCCCTAAGAGAGTGTTCATACTTTTCGTCTCATAAGAATAATTCCATTTCAGGCTCCGCCACCTCAAAAGAAACCGGAAAATACGAAGCCGGAAGCGAAAGAAGAAGAATCGACCGCCAAGTCGGAGCGGGTTCCGGTCCCGGATCCGTCTCCGAGTCTGGATAGTCCTCAGCCCGTTGCCAGACAACGGCGAATCAGTACGGGAAGTAGCATGTCTGAAAGGTATGTTTTTTATTTGATTAAGAGGAAACTAATGCTTTAAAATTGAGGATAAAATGTAGAAGACGTATTGTTTTGATAAATTAGTATTGTCGATAAGTTAACGTAATATAATTATCGGTATGTCGATAGTTAGCGATCATTATGGATAACTATTGTTATATCGATAATTGTCACTCATTCCTAACAATAATCAAAATCTTGCAGAGGTAATGTTACTTCAGATAAATATATCACGGTGTGATTCCTGGCTCAGATATAAGTAAATAAAAAACTTTAAAAAAAATTGCTTTAAAATTTAGGATAACATGATGAAGTTTCACATTTTGATGGATTAGTATTTCGCCGATCAGTTAACGTAATGTAAATTATTGGTATGTCGATAGTTAGCGATAATTATCGATACCTGTTACATATATCGATAGTTGTCACTCATTCCTAACAATAATAAATATCTTGCAGAGGTGGTGGTATTTGAAGTAATTTTTAAGTTCAATTTTAAGCGAAAAGTATATTTATACAGGATGTCCGAAAAGTCTTAGTATGGGCAACTATTTTTGCTATTGGTAATGATAGATACACCGAATTTTAGGTGTATCTTGTTGGTTAATAAATATCCTTTTTTCTGTAATTTCAAACGTAATGTTCAAAATGATCACCATGAACTTCTTGGCAGTAATAAAGTCGATTTTGAAACTCGCTTCTCACATTTTTTAAAATGACAGGTGTTACTTCTTGGCAGAATTCCAGAGACCTAACAATTTTATAACTTAATAGTAGTACTGACCATTTAATTAAAAATAGTCAGTGGCGTCGTAAAAAAAGTTTGAAAAGGTAAAAAATTAACGTCATTGGAGTAAAAGGGACCATGGCCCTAGAAAAATATCATCCGGTATATCGGAAGTTTTTAATAACATTATACAAAATGTGTTTTATATATAATATATATATACAGGGTGCGCCAAACTCAGTGGCCTATTAGAAGTATTTAGAAAACGACAGAAGATGATTTTCTGAAAACTTGGGTGAGGTTATAGGAACTGGTGTTCTATCGTTTAAAAATATTTTGAAAGAGGCAGTGTTGCCACATCATTCTGAAACTCATAGCAACTTCGGAATTTTAAATGAGACACCCTGTATATTATTTTACATTTTGATTCTGATTTATAATACAAATTTTTTTTGTGTATAATATCCTATGCCTATCTCTGATAGTTTTTGAAATATTAATTCATAAGTAAATTTTTGGGGCTAAAACATGCTCCCTAAAAAATCAAATATTTTTGTGACCAAGGCACCTAGAAAGTTAAAATTTTTGCAGAAGTTTCCCAAAATATTGCTTTCTTAGAATTTTGTTTGATAATTTAAAAAATAGACCTTTCCAAAAAGCCTATTTACTTGACATTTTTATTCTTTATTTGCTTCCGGACAAATTCTGCCAAAGTCTACTATTAAAATGTTTTAAAACGTTTTTATTTAGTTATTAATTTTCTAAAATGCCTGTAAGTTCGAAACGGTTAAAGATAGGTATAGGAACATGGTATACAGTTTGGTAGGAAATTTGTTCTAGTTTTTGTTAAAACAATAAAATACAGGGTGTTCTATTTAAAAAAGTTCAGTTTTTTGCATTTATTTATATTACGAAGATACAAGTTTTTTGAGACGCCCTGTATAAAAATACTTTAATAATTCGTCAAAATTCTAAGAAAGTAATATTTTGGGAAACTTCTGCAAAAATTTTAACTTTCTAGGTGCCTTGGTCACAAAAATATTTGATTTTTTAGGGAGCATGTTTTAGCCCCAAAAATTTACTTATGAATTAATATTTCAAAAATTATCAGAGATAGGCATAGGATATTATACACAAAAAAAATTTGTATTATAAATCAGAATCAAAATGTAAAATAATATACAGGGTGTCTCATTTAAAATTCCGAAGTTGCTATGAGTTTCAGAATGATGTGGCAACACTGCCTCTTTCAAAATATTTTTAAACGATAGAACACCAGTTCCTATAACCACACCCTAGTTTTCAGAAAAACATCTTCTGTCGTTTTCTAAATACTTCTAATAGGCCACTGAGTTTGGCGCACCCTGTATATATACATATATATATATATATATATATATATATATATATATATATATATATATATATATATATATATATATATATATATATATATATATATATATATATATATATATATATATATAATTATATATATATATAATTATATATATATATATATATAATTATATATATATATAATTATATATATATAATTATATATAATTATATATATATATATATATATATATATATATATATATATATATATATATATATATATAATTATATATATATATAATTATATATATATATATATATATATATATATATATATATATATATATATATATATATATATATATATATATATATATATATATATAGGGTGATTCATTTAGACCTTTTTTTTAAATTCCCAATAAAACACATAAAATGAAATTGGATGGCGGAATCCTTATTATGACCTGAAAGAACAATCTTTGACATTTACTTTTTGAAAATAATTACATTTAAATTCTGGTCGCGACTACGCCGTACGTGGTTCATTCGGAAGGTCCAATTTTCGATTACTGTTTCTAGCATTGCGACCGGTATCTGTCCAATTACGCGAATAATGTTGGCTTCTAAGACCTGAATCTTAGCTGGCTTATCGACGAAGAGTTTTGATTTAACATAATCCCAAAGAACAAAGTCCAAGGGTGTGATATCACACGATCTAGGCGGCCAGTTGACAGGTCCAAAACGCGAAATTATTTGCTCCCCAAAATGATTTCTCAATAAAGCTATTGTTTCGCGCACTGTGTGTGAAACCAAATGTCGCCGACATCACGGGCTACAATTTCAGGCAACAACAGGCACACACAGTGCGCGAAACAGTAGCTTTATTGAGAAATCGTTTTGGTGAGCAGATAATTTCGCGTTTTGGACCTGGCAACTGGCCGCCTAGATCGTGTGATATCACACCCTTGGACTTTGTTCTTTGGGGTTATGTTAAATCAAAAGTCTTCGTCGATAAGGCAGCTACGATTCAGGACTTAGAAGCCAACTTTATTCGCGTAATTGGGCAGATACCGGTCTCAATGCTAGAACCAGTGATCGAAAATTGGACCTTCCGAATGGACCACGTACGGCGTAGTCGCGGCCAGAATTTAAACGAAATTATTTTCAAAAAATAAATGTCAAAGATTGTTCTTTCAGGTCATAATAAAGATTCCGTCATCCAATTCCATTTCATGTGTTTTATTTAGGATTTAAAAAAAAAGGTCTAAATGAATCAACATATATATATATATATATATATCTCCAAACAAACTTGGACAATCCGAGATCCACTGTTTAGGATGTAGTTACAAGAATATATTTATTTAAACAACATTTAAAACAAATTGT
Organism: Philopedon plagiatum; assembly: GCA_963971165.1. NCBI lineage: Eukaryota > Metazoa > Arthropoda > Insecta > Coleoptera > Curculionidae > Philopedon > Philopedon plagiatum. The sequence continues at coordinate 17,888,842 of OZ020193.1, read as the reverse complement.
AGCCAAATGATAGGGTAAAATTCATAATAATATTAATGTTAAATAATTTGTAAACGGTAAAAAAAAGATTGCAAGAGACTAAAAAGTTTAAGAACTAAGTAAAAGACTAATTAATTGATTAAAAGCAGTCAGTGGCATCGTAAAAGGAAGTTCGAGAGGGAAACAGGGACCATGACCCAGAAAAAATATTACCATGTATATTGTTTAAAGCAATTTTAGTAATCCTCTATGCGAAATGCTAAGATTCAGCCTAGTACAAGTTTTGAGACAGTTAGGTATCTCAAAAAATGGTTTAGGAACACCCGGTATATTCATCTCTACAGAGACTATAGACATTTTGAAGTTATTTTTTATCAGTAAATCTGTTCATAGTCTCTTATATTTTTGTAGATCATCATTCAGCCAGGATTTGGATTCGCCACGAGTGGGAATGGATGAGCGAGGAGCGTATCCCGCTCCCTATCCTTCTCCTTTGCATAGGTAAGATTTACAGTTTTATTTCTTAATATCATGTCTATTTCAAGAAGTGACATATCTTTAAAAGATTGTAATACAAAAAAAAATACTATTTACTTTTATCTAGATCTCCTAGCGGCGCCTCCCCCGTCATGGCCTCACCCCGCCCGGACATCTCTCCTCGCTCCGCTTACCCCTTCAACGGGCAGATGCGCGTCGGCTTCTACCAGGACACGGTGTCAAACAAGAGCAGCCCGGACAAATCGTGCAGTCCGAGAGACAACCCGCAGAGCACCCCGTACTACCCGCCGAGCGACCACGTATACGCTCCGAACACTACCCAGAGCACCATTTACTCGTACGCGAACACTCCGTACTACACTCACCCGCCGAATTATAGCAGTACCAACCCGACACCCCCCTACAATTTGGACGGTAGTAGTAGTGCGTACTATGATATGAGTAAAGTAGGCGTCGAGCAGTACCAGGTGAGTAAAAGTTGTAGGGATTCAAGGTAATCCTTTGAATGTTTTTCTTTATGCTTTAACCGATAATTAAAACAATTTTTTTCTCTAAATTTCAGTCTAAGCCGTCTCAGAATTACACCGCCAACTCGCCAGCAGGCAGTCTACCTTCTCCCGCCCCGCAGCCGCAACTATCGCCCCATTCTCCCATCGTCCACGCCCAAGCATCCCCCAGTCTTCATTCTCAACAGTCCAGCGTGCACTCGCCTTCCATGCATTCACCGTCTATGCACTCTCCTAGTGTTCATTCCCCGTCGATGCACTCTCCGAATGTGAACTCTCCAAGTATGCACTCTCCCAGTATGCACTCGCCCAGCATCCACTCTCAACACTCTCCCAGCGTGAACTCGCCGCAGCTGCACAGTCCAAATCACGGGTTGCACTCGCCGAGTTTGAGTGTACACTCGCCTCAGATGAGCGCAATGTCGCCTCAGATGAGCGTAATGTCGCCTCAGATGAGCGTTGTGTCGCCTCAGATGAGCGTTGTGTCGCCTCAAATGAGCGTCGTATCGCCTCAGATGAGCGTTGTGTCGCCTCAGATGAGCGCGATGTCGCCTCAAATGAGCGTTGTGTCGCCTCAGATGAGCGTTGTGTCGCCGCAGGTGAATTCCCCTGGACTACACTCGCCTATGGGTGTTAATTCTCCTCATCATTCGCAAGTACACTCCCCTATAAACCCCCCTAGTGTGGAACCGTTTCATTCTCAGCAGGAAGATGGCTCGAATAGTGGCAGTGGCGACGCTAAGGGGCAACAGAACTCGAATCAAAATCAACCGGTGTTCCCTGTCAAAAAGCGTGCTTTTGTCGACAGCGATCTCTCTCAGTTCGCCGCTTTACAAGAGGAATTGGTCAGTAGAACCCTACAGATGGGTCATCAGCTATCACTGAACCCTCCTGCAAAACCTGATACCGACTTGAAGCAGCCCTCCCAGACGCAACAGCAGCATCTCATGCAGCAACAATTGCAACAACAGATGCACAAACAGCAACAGATGCAAAAGCAGCAACAACAGCAGTTGCAGCAAGTGCAAGAGCAGCTGCTTCAACAGGCACAGTTACAGCAACAGAAAAGCCAGCAGCTGTTGCAACAAGCTCATCTCCAGCAACACGTCCAATTGCAACAGCAGAAAAGTCAGCAACAAGTGCAGCAACAGCTGCAAAAGAGTCAGCAGCAAGCGCAGCAACAGCTGCAGAAGAATCAGCAGCTGTTACAGCAGCAGGCCTCTATGTATTCCAAGACTTCGGATAGCTCTCTAAGGACCCCGTCGCCCCCGATTCAGCAACAGAGTCAGCAGGCTTCAATGAGTCAGCAACAGGTGTTGAGTCAGCAACAGTTGCTGAGTCAGCAGCAGAGGAATCAGCAGCAAGTTCCGGCTCATAGTAAGTTTTGCTTGATTTTTGTAAAACCTTCGATACGGCAAATTTTTCTTTCATATTATGTTATGTATTTTTGGTATAGTGAAATTGTACATGATGTTTCTAAACCTGTAATAAATTTTTCGGGATGTCATTCTTTGAGACTAACAAACCCGGTAACTTTAGCACCCTTTATCTTGGACACTGAGCAAATTTATCTTGATATTTAGAAACATTCTGTATAGTAATAGTAAAAATTCGTGAAGTATTTCTAAGAAAATTCGCCAATATCGTTCGTAATTTTAGGCAACAATGAGTCGACTTCAGCAAATGCACGAAACATGTCTTACCCATCAACGACTTCTCAGTCGAATCCATATACTTCAAGCTATACCAACAGAGACGCGTTTCCTCTAAATATACCGTCTGCGAGGACGATGCAGCAGCACCAGCCGAAGTTGGATATGTCCAAGTTTACTAACATGGGTAAAAAAGACATTTCTTCCAATTTCACAAAATAATTAAATTTTATTCGATAGCAGCGGGTACTCGCGGAATGTATTACTATAACATATTTTCCCATAACTTTACTTATGGCGCATAGAACAAGATAATTCTAGACCCACGATTAACAAGACCGCAAGCTAACTTATCAAATCTGGAAAACATTGTAAAACTGGTGACAATTATATGAAATCTATAACACTCAGAAAAGTCCAATTTATTTATCAATGGACGAATGTCTTAAATCTGTTCGGTATTATCTGCAATTCTGTGTGTACCATGTTTCAAGCAAGCGAAGCCATGGATAACAGCTCTTTACTATTCATCATGTGCCCGGATTTTTTTTTGATGTCAGTCAGGCAGGACTTTGCATTCTATATATAGAGATAGGTTATATTTCTACAAAAATTTTATTTCTAGGTTATACCGGTCCTGAAGTTAATTTTTCTCGAGCTCTTCAGCAGCAATATGGACGTCCAGAGTTGAGTTACACGCGGACCACTGTTCAATCTGCTATTTCACAAGCTTCCCAACTTTTAAGTGAGTTTTAAGGTTGAGTTGACTCAATATAAAATTCACATATATCTTTTTCCATTAACAGACTCTCAGGCTCTCACCGCCAGCCAACCGTCGGCATCGAGCACCAGCTCGTTGCCAGGTTACCAGAAACAAACGACCAATCAGCAGCAAGCTCACAGCAGCAACTACCAATCGAATCGATCGGTCGATTCGGTGGCGGAAAGGTTAGCGGCGCAGGTGCAACAGGACGCTGCAGCCAGGTAAGTCTTAATTTTTTTAAGTACCCCTAAAAGCTTAATAATTGATTTATAATATACAGGGTGTTACTGAACTTCAGGTAAATATTCATGGTTAGATTCCTGGCCCAATTTTAAATAAGAGTTTATATAAATGTATGTCCTAAAGAGTTTAGTTTCCAATATACGGCGAGATAAAGTTCCCGGGTTATGTACCCTTTGACCAACCTAAACTGTTTTGTGGGACACCACTGATTTGGTTTGATAACTTAGAAATATTCCTTTCTTCATTTAAAAACTTTTTTGTTTATTCGCTCTTTTTAGTGTAATGTACGGTTTGAAAATTATTTAGCAAGATATCTTTTCGTGCTTACCGATTCGAAATATTTTTTAATATTTCTTTTGAATAAGTGCAAAAAATTAGCGCTGATTCAGGTTTTGCTACTAATATAGTCTTTCTCGATTTGGCTAAAGCCTTCGATTCTCTAAATCATGAAATGTTATTAGCAAAGCTTAAATATATAGGTTTTAGTCAAAAATCTTGTCAGTGGTTCAAACATTATTTATCTGACAGAAAACAAGTAACAAAAATTGCAAACGAATACATTTGTGACATTTCAAATTCACTGCCGATTTCTAGAGGTGTTCCACAAGGATCAGTATTAGGCCTTTTATTGTTTATTATATACACTTTTGATTTTCATTTATCAATTAAACACGGCAATCTTTTAGCTTTTGCAGATGATACTCAAATATACCACTCAATCAAATACACAGATTTAAAAAATAGTATTTCTTTAATCAATAAGGTCTTTTAAATATTTCAAAAACTATAACTGATCATGGATTAAAAATAAATGAAAATAAAACTAACTTAATTTTAACTGGTCCTAAAACACTAATCACTAAAATAAAAAATAATTCTGATTTCAAAATTGTTCTTAACAATAATTTTAAGATTACTTCAATCGAATATGGTAAAAATCTTGGAGTAATTTTTGATCAGTATCTAAATTTTAATGAACATATAAAAAATATAATTAAAAAAGCATACTACAAACTAAGAAGTTTATATAAATTTAAGGACTACTTAAATACCGATACTAAACTTAGGCTGGTTGATTCAATTATTCTAAGTGGATTAGATTATTGTGATATAATTTATCACAAAAATATCAGTAACGAAGATAAACAGAAATTACAAATTCTTCAAAATAACTGTGTTCGTTTTTCAATAGGACTAAAAAAATATGATCACATATCACCTACCTTTAACAAACATAATATAATTAAATTAGAAAAAAGACGCGAAATCCACTTATCCTGTTTTATATATAAAATAATTTTAACTCAGAAACCTAGATATTTATTTGAAAAAATTGAATTCAGGAATAATATTCATAATGTTAATACTAGAAATCAGAACGCAATAGAAATACCTCAACATCATACTGAAAAATATAAGTCTTCGTTTAAATATACATCTTCTGTAATTTTTAATAATATTCCTTCTAGTCTAAGGGGCTTAAGCTATATAACTTTTAAAAATAATATAAAAAATTATTTAGTAGGGGTAGGATTGGAAGAATGATTTCTTATAAATCAAAATCCTACCTATTTATGCCAACTAGTATACTACTGTCATTTTTTGGTTTTCTTTTTTACTTTTATCAATTTTATATTTATATTTAACTTATTTTTATTGGCATAAATAAACATCTTTATTATTATTATTATTATTACCGTGTTCTTAAAGGACTTTTAAGATTCATGGAAAAATACATCACCTTTTATCAGATTTAGAAGGTGGTGCATTTGAACTACTCACTGAAAACACTAATTTTTCAATTAAAAGTAGCCAGTGGTGTCGTAAAAGAAAGTCCAGGAGAATAAAAATGACCATAACCTTGGCTTCATCTCCCTCTTCCAATCTTTGGTTAAAGTGAGGTTCGAACGGAAATAATTTATTTTCTTTTAAGATTATCTGAATGAGTTTTTTCACAACTTCTAGAAGATGTTTAGCACGATTTCTAAGCCACATCACAGGAGTTTCTTTAACAGACTGAAGAACTAAAACTGTGGCAGCATTGTTTTTTTTTTCATATTTTTTCTTGTTATTCTTCTTCCTGAGATTCAAAACCGAACCAGTCCTTTGGAACTTTTTTATTGTGTTGTAGATTGTCATTTCAGTTATTGAGATTCCTTCAAATTTCGTGCTAAATTGTCCCATGAGGTAGCGGTATGATACTTGGCCATCCCCATAACTCTGGACTCTAAAAATCCTGTCTTCAGTAGATAGCATTTTGACGAGATGTATTTTAGAGTAAATAAATTGCTTTATTTAATAGAAATATTGACAAACATGTTCATAGCTGTCATTATTGTTTAATATGTAGAAACTAGTACTCTGGTTAAAGGCGTGAGAGATAATAGTTGGGACTTTAAAAAAATAATTTGATGAAACTCGTTACTTTTAATATTTATATTTTTTAATGGGATCTTGTACTTCGGCTTTAATTTAAAACATATTTAATATTTGTTCTTTTGGTAGAAAATGATAAACAAGGTATGTTTACTCTTTCGCAAAATAACGTTTTCGTATTTTTTATGATCCCTGTATAAAAAATTAAATTTTTCATAACGTGAATCTTATTTGTTTTACAAGCAAAAACTTTTATCAGGAGTGACATTTTTACGTATCTTGCAAAATTTGGTCCATTTGTCGTCGTCTAGACCCCATCCGCGGACATGCTGTATATTGTTTGGGACGTTTCTTAATTTTTTTTTATAAAAAGTGCAAAAATTTAGCTCTGTGCAAAATTTCAGAAAATTATCTTAAAATATAAATTAAAAGATCACTTTTTATCAAGTTTAGAAGGCGGTGCATTTGAACTACTTCCTGAAAGCATAACTTTCTTTGCTAAATTCCGATAAGATAAATTAAAAGAACATCACATTTTATCACGTTTAGAAGGCGGTGCATTTGAACTAAGTACTCCCTGAAAACATAACTTTCCTTGCTAAATTCCGATATATGTATTCTTTTCTGTTTGCTAATTAAATAGTTTTGGAATAAAATGAGAGTACCAATTATTTAAATAAAAGTATGAAATGGCGTCATAAAAGAAAATTCGGAAGGTTGAAATGACTCCAGAAAAAATATTGCCCTGTTTATTAAAAGTGCTAAAATATAGGTTTGTATAACGTGAGACAATTATCTTAAATGACATTTATCATAAACAGCGAAAACGTCACATTTAGAAGGTGGTGCATTTGAACTACTCACTGCAAGCACAGTTTTTTTGGTGTTTTATTTTAAAGGGTTGGGTTTGGTTAAATTCTCGAACTAACTTCAACACCCTCCATCTTGAAAATGGAGGATTTTGCGTGATATGTTTATACAGGGTGAGTTTTTTAAAGTGTTCAAGTTCAACCCTTTAAAATAAAACGGCAAAAAAACTGTGCTTGCAGTGAGTACTTCAAATGCACCACCTTCTAACTGTGACGTTTTCGCAGTTTATGTTAAATGCCATTTAAGATAATTATCTCACGTTATACATTTTTAATAAACAGGGCAATATTTTTACAGCTCACCCTGTATAACCTTCTTTAGGGGTTTAGGAACACCCAGTATAATTTGTTGGTGATAAAGAAATTAATTGATTGGTTTTTTGAACAGTTATAAACCTGATATGACCTCTGCAAGAAGTAACTACAACTCTTCGACGATCGATCTTGATCAAGCATTGGGCTTGAGTAGAAATATCTCGAATTTACCGAACATAGTTGACCGATACAGCAACGAACAGAGAATGATGGCGGGCCTGCAATCTTCCTCGAATCCGTATTATACGGATAAAGGTAAAAGTTAGTTCTAAATTATCAATTTGTAATACAACTATGAATATAAATCCCATTTAGAGACACGCAACACTGGAAAATCATCGGTTTTTTTGAGGTTCACCTTATTAAATGTATTACTGTTACAGGATTGGGCACGTCGCACATGTTCAACAAAACTATGTCCTCAGCCTCTCAGATCTTTAGCCAAGCCAATATGGCGGCGATGAGCAGCTACACGCAGTCTATGCAGCAGACGTCAGCGGCCTCTATGTACAACCGGCAAATCAACGAACTGCAGGCGCAGGCGGCCCAGGCGCAGACTCATAATGAACTGAAGTCTAGCGCCCAGGCCGTCGCGCAGGATCGCAAGAATAGGAAGAAGAAGAGCAGTTCCAAAAGCGGTGAGTTTATATTATAATAGTGCTTTATAAAGGTTGTTCGATAAGTCTTGTCATATTGGCGGAAATTAAAGGTGAGTAGAAAGTATTGTTTTGCTGCCATAAGTCTGTCGATCGGTATTTTTTTATTGCAAGCATTTTTAACAAAGCGGAATTATCGTATAATGATATATTGGGAAAACCATAAGGGAAGGTCACAGAATTATTTATCTACGGTTGGAGAACCTCTGATATGTGGTCAATTTGACCGCGGTCAAATATTAGGTGGTCGCACACTTATTAAAATTGCTCCATATCAAAGTAAAGTGCGGATATGTGGTCGACCTGTACAAGCGCATTTCGGGGATTCACCGGCACCGATCGTTGGTCTGTGCGAGTTTCGGGGAAATCCCCAGTTTATTCAGTGACGTCGGTCGTGACGTTATTCGCCGTAAAAATTTAGCAAGTTCAGTTTATTTTTCACTTTCACACACTTTATTTTCCTTTGTAATTGGTACTAACGGTATTATCAAGTGAGATCACTTATAGGTCTTACAAAAATGCATCTTCCATAAAAACAAAATTCTTTATACAAGACTTGAGCAACTTTTTTATAACATTTTTTTTTGTGTTAAATATACTTTTTTTAAAAAACCGTTCTATATTGGAAAACTGTTCCAGGTACCACGTCTGACTCCTCACAGGTCAACTCTTCCTCTAGTGCTTCAACGGCTTCAGCCGGTTCGGGCTCCGCCCAGGGCTTCCAGTCGTACGCGGGCCTTAAAGGTCCACCCTCCGCGTCGGCCGCGCCCAATCTAACAAGCTCCGCCCTCGAACCGGGCGCCATATCGCTTAAGACTTCCAGCGTAGTGCCGGGAAGCGCGTTCAATTTCGGTCCGGCGGCTTCGGGCGCGCTCGGCTTGAGTTCGGGATTATACGGGGACAAAGACACTTATTCCAACTTCCTCGAGGACTTCCGAACGGCGCCGAACTTCTATATGGCAGCGGCAGCCGCACACCATCGGTCCACGCCCGAAGGCGGGGCGAGCGGGAAGAGCAGCCAATCGGGATCGTCTTCGCAGACTTACCCTTCGTTCTTAAATCCCGCCCACCAGAGCAGGACGCCCACTTATCCCTTGGGAGGACCATTTATACCACCTTCTGCGCAGGCACAGCTTATGGACACTAGTTCGCAGCTGTATCAGCACTATCTTCAGGCGGGAGTGCTGAATCAAGGGCTTCTGGGGGCTCCGGGTGGGTTTCCTCCTGGTTACCACCCTGCGCTTGCTATGAGGCAACCATATGACTCAATGTCTCGACCGTCATGGCTCTAAGAACCTGGTGATGTGCTGAAGAAGACGTAGACGGCTGTTTTAGCTTAGAAACTTGGCAGATGTGAGTAGGTGTTGCCACTGTTATCATTTTTTCGGTTATTTTTAATCGTAAATTAGAGTATTTAGTAGATTATTAAGTTTGAACGGTTTATTTTCAATGATTTCCTCCGATATTGAGAAGTAAATTCTCATGATTCACCCTCAAAAATTTATGTTTTGGCGCAAGGGGACAAGTTTTTAAGTTAAAATATGCTTTAGGAAGGCAGTGTAGAGATAGGGAAAGGTGCATTTTTACTGTATTTAAGTAGAAAATTATTTAATGTGATCTTAGAGAATGTGCAACATACGGGGCTACTTCTTAGGATTGGTTTTTTATGTAATCAAAACAGGACTGGAAAAATGGCAACAACGCCGATTTATTTTTTCCATGATTTGAACAATATAACGTTTTAAATTTAATCTATTTTATATACAGGGTGTTTTCTAATTGAATGTCAATATTTAAGGGGGCGCTTTTTGGGTCCGTTTTAAAAAGAAAACTTCATATGAACGTATGTCCTAAACGTCGTAACTTTTGAGATACAGGGTGGTAAAGTTTTCAAAAATAAATAGTTTTTTATTAGTATCTGTAATACCACTTTAGGTATTTTAATTAAATTTGGCATACATGTACTATGTATCAAGAGGCATTATTTAGTGTACCACAATTTTTTTTATTTCCACCAGTGGCGTTCGTACGGAATTTCACCCGCCTACTTTGGCAGACATTGATGGTACGCCACTGATTTCTCGTAAAATTAAAATTATTCCTGAAATCCCCAATCATTTCTAAGCAAATTTGATCTAAAAAATAAAATCTATTTCTCTTCATGGTGATATTGTCATATTAACGATATTGTTATGATCATGCAGAAAAAAGGTTTTTATTTTTTTTAAGCGAAAACCGTGCATCGGATTGAAAAAATTCAAAAGTTCAAATTTGCTTAGAAATGATTGGTGATTTCAGGAATAATTTTAATTTTACGAGAAATCAGTGGCGTACCATCAATGTCTGCCAAAATAGGCAGGTGAAATTCCGTACGAACGCCACTGGTGGAAATAAAAAAAATTGTGGTACACCAAATAATGCCTCTTGATACATAGTACATGTATGCCAAATTTAATTAAAATATCTAAAGTGGTATTACAGATATTAATAAAAAACTATTTATTTTTGAAAACTTTCACCACCCTGTATCTCAGTTAAGACGTTTAGGACATACGTTCATATGAAGTTTTCTTTTTAAAATGGACCCAAAAATCGCCCCCTTAAATATTGACATTCAATTAGAAAACACCCTGTATCTTTTTTGCTTTCATTCTACTGATTACGCCCCCTAAAGCTGGAAAAGGTGTCGAAACAAGCCCAACTCTGACAGTAGCCGAGCACTGCGGGCCAACGTAAGTTTGCTTATGGGTTTTTCTTATTTTGGCCTATATTTAAAAAACTGTGGTTGATAAAAAGTGTGAGTAGAGGCCGAAAAAATAGTAATTTTCAAAGATTTTTCAATATAAAAAATTATGACCAAGTTTGACCCTCGATAACTTTTTTTTTCTTGGCGGATTTAAATGATTCTCTAGGCAATTTCTAGATTAATTGTTTTATTTATTATTTATTTTGTTGCTTTATAATTAAAAGGAAAAAAACGCTAATGTCGATATACGGGGGCAGACGAAATGTTGTTTTTTGGCTTAAGTTTGAAACACTCTGTGGAGTTATTTGACAGAGTAGGCAATTTAACAAGTAATTTACGGTCAAGGTACGGCTTTTCTCAGTTATTTATTTTTTTGATTCATCTCGATAGCTTGATTTTCGTGGGAGATGCACGCTTTTAAAGAAGACACTAACAATTTACGGTAATTTAACTTGTAGGCGAGCCTGATGTGTTAATCTTAATTAACACATCTATGGAATATCAATAAACGTACGTAAATGAAATATTAGCATATTTTGTTGTTCTGTGTTCTATTTCGTTCACGTTCCCCACGCACAGTTGGTAGGAGATCATTTTCTCCTAATTTATGATAATGCATGGTCTAATACCGCTTGGATAGTCGAGAAAAACTTACATGATTAAATGGCCACCGCACAGCTCAGATCTGCACCCTATCGAGCACGTCTGGGATATACTCGATAGAATATTTCGAAGCTTTATACCAGTACTAACGTATGTTCAAAGATATACCATTTGACAAATTGACTGCAATAATTTCCAAGCTGCTCCGTTGCCACACTTGTATTTTCAGGGAAAAGTATAACATTTTAATAATATATAACAACGCTGAATGAGCGTTTGTTTTGGCAATTGTCACTGGAATTAACCCACCCTATTTTGAGAGTGTCATGGGTGTCGAACCAAGTTTCATGCAAATAAACGATAGGGCCGTTTTCAGCTTTGTATCTTTTTATAGATTGTATTGTATTGTATATATAGATAGAAGGTATTCAAACCTTAATTTTCGTAACCTTGTAGACTCCATTATAGAGTTGATCTTTTATTTATTATCCGGTATTTAAAACCCATCTTAGGCAATATGTTGGAGAAATTAGTTCTGCCTCACAGAAAAAGAATCAGACGGTATATCTTTGAGCAGACTTTACCTGCCTCTAGAATCTACAACGTAGAATGACTACAAAGGGCACTCTCAGAATAATAGGCAGCTATTTCTTAGAAGGATATAACTAGGGGTGGGCAAAATAATCGATTGAACGATTACAAAAAAAATTAAAATCGATTTTTCGATTAATCGATTTTCTCGATTAATCAATTTTTCGATTAATCGATTTTTTCGGTTAATCGATTTTCTCGATTAATCGATTCTTTTTATAATCATAACTCGACTATGAAACACGTATTCAACGAAATAATTTGAATGCTTTTCTATCCGCGCTCCTTTAATTTTTAAGGGTCTAAAATTTAAATCGCCCGCCGGAATTGTGTTCAAGATAGGCAAGTGGTAAGAGCTGGAGTCTCTTTCATTATGTCATTAGTAATGACATAATTTCGACTAGTTCAATAATCGATTAGTCCGATTAATCGATTAGTCCGATTAATCGATTAGTCCGATTAATCGATTTTATCGATTAATCGATTTTTCGATTAATTTCGATTAATCGATTAATATAAATTTTATCGATTAATCGATTTTTCGATTAATTTCGATTAATCGGAAATAATCGATTATTTCAAATAATCAAAAATCGATTATCTTTTTCGATAATCGCCCAGCCCTAGATATAACCCATTAGGTGGAAATTATACCGAGAATGATAAACTCTGTGGGAATAATACCCGATATTAGTAATTAACGTTTGGTTTTATTTTCTTCTTGTCTGTTATTGTTTGTTTAACGACTGAATTCTGCAAAATTTTACGATTAAAATAAACATTACTTCACAATTATTAGTGTTTTCTACAAACACTAATATATCCAACAAAAATAAAGCTATCAAAATGAATCCAAAAGGAAATTATGGAGAAAAGATGTACCTTGACTGCAAATTACTTTTTAAATGTTCTACTCTGTCAACTAACTACACAGGGTGTCACAAACTTAAGCCAAAAAAACGTTCCGTTGCCCCTCATATAATGTGACATACGCGCATAAAGTGTAGCAATTTATCTACGAATTGGCTAAAGAATCATTAAAATCCGCCCAGAAGAAAAGAAGTTATTAAACTTTAGTGGTTTTCAAAAGGTGTCTGTTTTTCGTACCGGTCAGTGTATGTATACAAGGTGTCTAAAATAGGTGATACCACTATTGCTATCTCCGAAACGGCAAAAGTTACGAGGTCCGTCAAATTAGAGAAAATGTGCCATTTTTAGTTCCTACTCATATTTCGTTCACGAAGTTGCCAAATTCTCTACAGTTTCTTATCTACAGGGGATTTTTTAAAAATAGTCAAAAATGTAATTCCTAAATATCTCGAAAACTATTATGGTTAGAAAAAAATTGTTTTAACACAAATTACAAGATTTTTTACCTTCTCTAAAGTAACGTTATTGTTTAGTTTATATCATTTGTTTTTATTGAGTTACTGATACTAACTTGATTTTTTCAAATACGGACCTGAACTTTTTGCTGTATTTTTTGCAAGAATACTTCATACCCTTTACATCTGTGAATCACTTGATTATGTTTCTCGACGTTTTGGTGAATAATATCATCATCAGGATATTCTACCAGTATGGACCTGGCCTTTTTCAAGTAAATGCCCCATTTCACAACAACAAAAACCACAAACCATAGCGATAGGTTGTGAATTGTGCCTTGACATGGAAGATCCCAGGTCCGTATTGTTAGAAAATCCTGATGATGTTGCTATTCTTGATCAAAACGTCGGAAAATATTTTCAAGTCATACACCGTTGTAAAGGGTATAAAGTATTCTTTCACAAAATGGACCAAAAAGTCCAGGTCCGTATTTGAAAAAACAAGTTAGTATCAGTAACTCAATAAAAAAAATGGTACAATCAAACCCAATCAAACTCCGTAAACGGAATATGAATAGGGACTAAAAAAGACACATTTTCTCTAATTTAACTGACCTTGTATCTTTTACCGTTTCGGAGATAGCAATAGTGGTATCACCTATTTTAGACACCCTGTATGGTAGAAATTATTAAAACAAAGTTGAACAAAGTTCAAAGCTAATAAATGGCTTGTATTTCATCGGGCTGTTTCAATTATTTTAAGGAGTATTCAATTTAAATATCTCTCCAGTAACCATGACAATTTAAGTTAGTTCATTCTAGTTTATAGTAAATATTTATTTTTTAGTGAGACGTTTTGAAATATTTTTATTTTACTATTGCCGAAGATTTTATAACTTTTGTTCAGTAATGTAACATAATGTTTTTATGTTTAACCTAACAGGATGTTTCTAGGTTAGGTTTAAGTAAATCCCGAACGAATTTTTTTTAAATTTTAAACATTACCTCGCCAAATCGCGTAATCAAAACGACTTTTTATCAACTATAGTTAATTGTACATGCATTTTACCACTTAGTTTTGGTGTACCTAATATACAGAGTGTCCCATATAAGAATACGCTTTAGAGGGATCTCGTATACTGATTAATTTTGATTGGTGTTTTGTATGTCTGTAGCAGCAAGGGAATATAATAGGATAGGTACGCCATTAAATGAAGGATCATTTGATCAAAAATTTTGTCCTTTTGATACACCTCGTTTCTTTTTTTCTAAATTATCTTATTCCCGAGGAACTGCCCAGTTTATTAAGTTAAATAATTAATAAGCCGGTCTATCTAGTAATTGACACGAATCGCGCCCCATTCTGTCTAACCTCATATTAAACACCTCAAAAAAGATGCAAAGGTTGGACGACTAGGCGAGAAGTTTCACAACAACGCCATCTATTAAATTGATTGTTAAGGCATTCGCAAAGAACTCTTGTATACAGGGTATTTGGTAACTAATGGCCATACCTTAGCAATGGCTTCCCTGGTAACTTATCTTAGTACAAAAGTTGACAAGAGAGATACAGGGTGGTTTAAACTTTTATCAATATGTTTTGAGAGACACTAAATAGATTCACAAAATTTGGTATGCAGGTTTTTTTTTTGCGATGGGAAAAGCAAATCCGTTCTAAAATTTGCTGTATGTTGTAGGGGACGCCGCATACGGCATTAAATGCCATTTTAAAATGTCCCAACTTTTTTGTGCTTCAGTGTACACAATTTCTAAATAGAAATGCATATTCCCTTACCTCTTTTACTTAAGAATACTTATTAATTAATTTAATTAATTGAGTATGCTTAATTAAATTAGTTAAGTAATACTTAATTAAATAAATTAAGCAATACTTAATTAAATTAATTAAGTATACTTAATTAGATTAATTAAGTAATATTTAATTTAATTAATTAATTAAGTATACTTTATTAATCTCGCTAAAAGCGACTGTTTTTGAGAAAAATGCATTTGAATTCGGTGTTGCACAGCAAAAAAAGAATAACCACAATGTTCGAGTTTTGGCCGAAATATTTCAAATCGGAAAGACTCCAGTGAGTGACATTTTAAAGAAAAAGACAGAACTGAGAAACTTATATAGTGAAAATGGTAATGTGCAGCAAAAATAAGAGAATTGCTATCGATTCTGTAATGTATGATTGTTTTTGTAAAGTAAGAAGTAAAAATATTCCGACCATCTGGACCAATAAGAAGAGAAA
Source organism: Philopedon plagiatum (assembly GCA_963971165.1). Classification (NCBI taxonomy): domain Eukaryota; kingdom Metazoa; phylum Arthropoda; class Insecta; order Coleoptera; family Curculionidae; genus Philopedon; species Philopedon plagiatum. Next base: position 17,873,462 of record OZ020193.1, on the reverse strand, counting down.
AAGCTTTGAAAGCCGCTCGAGAGCTAAACATTAACTTTAAAGGTTCCAATGGATGGTTGGACAAGCAGCAAATGTAAAACTAGACGAAGTCTTGAAGTGGAAAAGAAAACTGCCACACTTGATAAGTGGTTATTATACAGAGTGTTACAAAAAGATGTTAAGAAATTTTAAAGGCAGATTCTACATCTAAAAATATGAAAATAAGTTTATATAAACGTGGATCCTCAAACGCTTCTTTTTCGAGATACAGGGTGTTTAATATTTTCACACCTCAAGTATTCCGAAGAGTTAGGAGAAATATGCGAAGACGATTTAGAGCATGTATTGAAGCACGTAGAAGCCATTTCCAGCATCTACTATAAACTTAAATCAAAAAGCACCGTTTTCTGAACAAAAAATATTTAAAAAAAATCATTTTCATTATTTGTTTTTATTGTAAGAAATAAATTAATTTTTATCTCGAAAACGGTGCGTTAGAACAAAAAAGCCCAAGAGACACTTTTCACGCAGAATGAATTGGGCTTAAAGAGAATGATATCAATTTTTCAAAAAATCAGTGGCGTGCTATTTTTTTCGCTAAAAATAAAAACTTATCTGCACGCACGCCACTTATGCAAGTACTTTAGAAAATAAATTTTTGCACGTCAAGGTACCCTTTAATTACATACTGGCGTGTACCAAAATTCATGTCAATATCTTAACGCAATTTCGAGAAATTAAAAAGAAACATTTAAAAAAGAAAATATTAAACACCCTGTATATCTCGAAAAAGAAGCGTCCCTTCGACGAAGTGAAGCACAAAAATGTTAGGACGTTTCAAAATGACATTTAATGCTGTATGTGGCGCCCTCTATAAAATACAGCAAATTTAAGAATCCAATTCCATCCCAAAAAAAATCCCCGCTTATCAAATTTTGTTAATTTATTCAGTATCTTTCAAAGCATATCGATAAAAATGTAAAATAAAATTGTAACTTTAACATCCTATATCTTTCTTCAACTTTTGTACTAAGAAAAGTTAGGTTAAAATGAGCCAAGAAAGCCACTGCTAAGGTATGTGAAATTGTGAAACAGACCCTCTGCCTTTTGTGAGACGAGCGGAGCGCCATCTAGAAGACAAAATTTTCTATTAGATGTCCTTTCTAATGACGGAGCCTGTTACATTCTTTAGTGATAGTTTCCCAATCTCTAAATGATGCATTCTTATAAGGGACCCTTTTATAAAAATGTTTTCCTAAAAATTGAAATCAAAATCACTTTTTTGATCATGTTAATTTTATTAATTTTAAGCGGTAAAAATGTTTTTATTTGGTTTTAAGTTTTTTTATGACACAAGCTAGAGAATATTTTAAAAAAATTAATAGTCGTTATTAATTTCTTAGAGAATGCTAATTTTATAATAAGAGGAAAAGTTGGAGTGACCATTTCGACTAAAATTATATTTTACCAAAGACATTTCTTTCTGTGTATATAAAAGTTTAGGTAGGATCCATTTTATTTTTGTGTACTATAAGCGTTAAATGGTATTTTTTATTTTATTTAGGAAAGTGGACACTTGAATATTAACACTATAAGGTTTTGTTATGTCGTGTGTTGATAGTTTGACGGTTTTCGTTCGCGAAAAGAGGGGGAGGGTTGTTTTTAACTGTTGAGTAATGAAAAAATTACCAGAGACTCGGCAAATACGGTATACAGTGTGTCCCACTTACCTTGAAATTTTCTTTATTTGATACATTGTTGAAGGTGTTCCCGAAACCTGAGGTAAATATGTAGGGGTGATATTCCTGGCCTTATTTTAAATAAAAAAGGTGAATATATGTCCTAAAATCCTTAATTTCCAAGCAATAGGGTGATATATATATATATATATATATATATATATATATATATATATATATATATATATATATATATATATATATATATATATATATAAACATATGTTACCGGTCAAACCCGATTGCAGGATAAACTAGTTTTTCCTAGGCCAAACCAGTCTATCCGAAAAGCGATAGGATGAACTAGTTTATCCTAGTCCAAACTAGTTTGTCCTGAAACCAATGTAGGGTTGCTAGGAAAAACTGATTTGTCCTAGTCTATACAAGTTCAAACTGCGATTTTGTTTTATTTTGTAGGATTAACTAGTTTAACCTAGTTAAAAGCAGGCTTAGGACGTGCTTTTCCTAGGACGTTTGGCGGGTTTGCTCAGTATTAGTTGATCAGTTTTTGTCTTTAATGATATAAAAAAAATATGTTATAATTAAAAACAAAAACTGATCGACTAATACTGAGCAAACCCTAGAGCCAAGCTGGTTTATTCTAAAAAGTACCAGGCAATACTAGTACGTCCTAGTAAAAACGCAAACGTCCTAAAACAACGACAGAAAGTTTTAATATTTCCTAGGCCAAACTAGTTTATCCTGAAATCGGATAGGACAAACTAGTTCATCCTCTCGCTCTTCGGATAGACTGGTTTGGCCTAGGAAAATCTAGTTTCTCCTGAAATCGGGTTTGGCCGGTAACAAATTCAAACATTTAAAACAAAAATTGTAGTCAAAAGTCTACGAGAGGGGTAAAATTGATAAAAAATATGTTAATAATGTTAAATAATTTATAAACGGTGAAAGAAAAATTGCAAACCCGACCAGAAAGTGTAAGAACTAAGTAAAAGTACTAATTATTTGATTAAAAGCAGTCAGTGGCGTCGTAAAAGGAAGTTCGAGAGGGTAAAAGGACCACGCCCCAGAAAATATATCACCATGTGTATTGCTTAAAGAAATTTTGTTAATTTTTTATTCAGAGTGCTAAGATTTAACCTAGTACAAATTTTGAGACGGTTATCAGAAAAAACGTTGACGATAAAATGAAGAAACTAAAAAAATAAAACTTAAACACACTGCATCTTGAAAATGACTTCCAAAACCCCCCAGGCATTTTTTTTTTCAAAACTCGATTGGTTTTTACAAGAATGCAGAATCACCTTTAAAAGTTTCCTGACGCATTTTTGAAACACCCTATATAAAATGATAAAAAATACGATTTACTTGTGGTGCGCTTTTTTGCCGGTCACTGTATCATACCAACAGTTAAATACAAACTCCTGATCAGTTCTTTTTTGCCGATGTACTGGGTGTTTTATGTTAGAATGAATCTCTTTAAAATCCTGTTATTATAGTTTTTGCGGTTCTACAAAGTGGAAGTTACAGACATTTACTAGTCAATATGTTATTTTTAAGTAAATGTCATTAAGAGCGGTATTCAGGGCTCATGTTTTTACATTTCTATTGCTCAGCAATATTAATAAAAAAAACGACACAATAGCCGTAATGGACACTGACTGCTCTTAGTTCTTACTTTACAGAACCGTCTATTAGTTCTCGGAAAAATGTTCCCTCTTTTTATTTTATACAATATATTTTCTCCCTTTTTTGTCGGGCTTCGATGTTAGAAAAACAATAAAAAAATATGGCTGGTAGTAATCAAAACACCTTGTATATTTTTAGAATCTTTACATTGTACGGGAAACGAAATATCACGAGAAATTTAGAAAGGACCATTTTTACCGATCAGGAACGGTATCAAAATATCACAAATTTATGTAAAAAATATTTTCGTTTGTTACTGTGGGCATCGTAAGAGAAAATTTAGAAATAGTAGAAAATATTGTGTTTGAAAAATTTCTCAAATATTTTTAGAAAAAAAAAAACATTTTATTTTTTTCGCTAGTCGTTCCCTAGAAGAGGCACTTTAAAAAATTATGCAATAGATGAAACCATTTGTTGATTTAATTTTAATAATTTAAACATTAAAAGCGTACACGGTTTTTGAAACTACTCTAATGGGATTTGCAACAAAAAAGTAATTATTTTATTAATTTTAAAATATTCAAGAAAAAACCTGTAGTAACAAACTTAAATATTTTTAAGGGCTTGACATGTTTTGTAGCTTAGTACTAATTATCAGGAATACGCAAGAAGAGTCAAAATTTTACATTATTGTACATAATAATAAATAAATTTTATTATTGTATATTGAATTTGGACTTTTCATTTTAAGACCAATGTTTTGGGGTTTGGTATAATAAGAGCTAAAAGTGGACTGTATATAGTTTGATTGGGTGAGAGAGAAATTATCTATAAAAATGGGGAAAGCACCCGAGAAAGTAATTGGGCCATGCGGCCGAGTTGCGGTCAGTACCACGTTTTATTAGTACTCCCTTTACGTACTGTACTATGTCCACGCGCTCTTGGGCCAGTAAATGTGTCATGTGAACACTTTACGCGCATATTCGCGAATTTGAGAATTGAGTAACCCAACATTAATTGAGGACTTTACCAAATAGAAAATTAAGATATATACAGGGTGTCTAAAATAGGTGATACCACTATTGCTATCTCCGAAACGGTAAAAGATACGAGGTCGGTTAAATTAGAGAAAATGTGCCATTTTAGTCCCTACTCATATTTCGTTTACGAAGTTGCCAAATTCTCTATACTTTCTTATCTACAGGGGATTTTTTAAAAATAGTCATAAATTTAATTCTTAAATATCTCGAAAACTATTATAGTTAGAAAAAAATTGTTTCAATAAAAATCACACGATTGTTTACCTTCTATAAAGTAACGTTATTGTTTTGTTTATACCATTTGCTTTTATTGAGTTACTGACACCAACTTGTGTTTTTCAAATACGGACCTGAACTTTTTGCTCCATTTTTTGAAATAATACTTTATACCCTTTACAACTGTGTATAACTTGAAAATATTTTCCGACGTTTTGATCAAGAATAGCAACATCAACAGGATTTTCTAACAATACGGACCTGGGATCTTCCATGTTAAGGCACAATTCACAAACTAGCGCTATGGTTTGTGGTTTGTGTGGTTGTGAAATGGCGCATTTACTTGAAAAATGTCAGGTCCGTACTGATAGATTATCCTGATGATACTATTCTTCACCAAAACGTAGAAAAACATAATCAAGTGATACAAAGATGTAAGGGGTATGAAGCATTCTTTCCAAAAATGCAGCAAAAAGTCCAGGTCCGTATTTGAAAAAAACAAGTTAGTATCAGTAACTCAATAAAAACAAATGATATAAACAAAACAATTACGTTACTTTAGAGAAGATAAAAAATCGTGTGATTTTTGTTGAAACAATTTTTTCCTCTATAATAGTTTTCGAGATCTTTAAGAATTAAATTTTTGACTATTTTTAAAAAATCCCCTGTAGTTAAGAAACTACAGAGAATTTGGCAACTCCGTAAACGAAATATGAGTAGGGACTAAGAATGGCACATTTTCTCTAATTTAACCGACCTCGTATCTTTTACCGTTTCGGAGATAGCAATAGTGGTATCACCTATTTTAGACACCCTGTATAAATCCCCTTCACACAGCTTACAATAGAAAAATCTGGTGTTTGTCGCCAGGCGCGACTTTTCGAACTGCCTGTTGATCAGTAACGAAAGCGGGATCAGTGGAATCTCTTACATGATCCAATACCCTTCGTGGCATATAACCGGAAAGTATTGCGTTAGGAATTCATACGTTTTGTCCGTACATCTAAAAACAAGGGAGATTCCATTATTTACATTTTAGTGCAATCAGAGGTTCCAGGATTGGGAGTAACCCTAATCTCATAGTGCTAGATTTATTGCTTGGGTAAGGTTATTGAGAATAATGCGGTCATCTTAGCTTACACGCGACAGGAGAAATTGTTTGATTAATATGAAAGTGTAAATATTGCAGCATTTTTTTATTTATACCTTCTGCACATTTGGGGGTTTATACCAGTACTTACGAAAGCACAATTTTTCAAAAACCAATTTTTCATTTTTTTAAAGCAATTTTCAAAAATACACTTTGAACAGCCCTATAACATGTTTGAAAATCACATTTGTCGCATCTAAATAATTTAACTTCTTCGGGGGTTTTATGTTTCAAGTATTGATTCTTTAAACCATACTTATAATTTGTTGCATCTAAATAATATAACTTCTTCGGGGACTTTATATTTCAAGTAGTGTCTCTTTAAATAAGACTTATAACATGTTTGATAATCGCATTTGCCGCATCTAAATAAATTAACTTTTTCGGGAGTTTTATGTTTCCAAACACAATAGCGACAACGTGTTTGATAATCGCATTTATCGCATCTAAATAACTTCTTCGGGGGTTTTATGCTCCAAGTAGTGATTCTTTAAACTAGATATATAATGTGTTTGGTAATCGCATTTATCGCATCTAAATAATTTAACTTCTTCGAGGGATTTATGTTTCAGTATTTTTGTCGGATAATAATTTTATCAAGCAACGGCTTTTTGACAAAGTAATTTACAAGAAAGTAACATACCCAAACCTAAGGAAACCTGATCAAACCCAAAAAAGGTGCGTTTAGGTTTGTTCAGGATCTTTTTTCGTCTTTTTTTCATTAACATTTTCCGAGCTGCTAGAGTTCATAGTTTAAGTTTCTAAATACTGTTTTCGAAAAAATATATTTTCGGAAAATGTACCTATTTTTTTTTTAAATTATTAGTGTTGCGTGAAACGGAACACTCATGGAATCACTTCGGTGTCCGTCCGTCTGTCACAGGCGATTTTCTCTGAAACTATTTGACGTAAAAGTTTTGAATTTAGCACAACGGTAGAGTGTGGTGTAGGGTGTCAAATGAAAGCTTATTGAAGCACGAATTCAACTATATATATGATACATTTTTTATGCATTTTTTAAAACATTTTTCGGGAAAAACGCTTAAAAATTGCTATCCTCCACCCACATCACCAGAAGGAGCGCTCAGAAAAATCTGAAAAAAGTCATGAACATTGAGAATTAGGTGTAGATTGAATGAAAATTATCAGGATTGAAAAATTCTAGCGCGATCAATTGTTATAAACAATTTATTGTTTATTTCCTAAACCCTTGGTTTTAGAAAAAAAGCTTTTCAACAAAAAATATTTCACACGATGTAAGCAACAACTTTTGCCCTTACACTTTTTTCAAAATTTTTAATTTGGCCCACTCAGCTCCGCGCATGCGCGATGTGATACGGCATTTTTTAAAAAATGTACGTTCAAAATATGTTTTCGAGAAAATACTTTTGAAAAATTTTGTTAATCCGTTTTTGCTGTTATTTGAAAAAATTTACTTTCAAAAGAGATGTTTTTTTTGAGAAAAAAAGTATTACTGTATTTGGTAATTTATTTCCTTTAGAAGTCAAACCGATCGATCTGGCGCAGATTTTAAAAAGATCGCAGTGAGATGTATGAGGAATGTTTTCAGAAACAATCTAAGAGCATGTAAATCAAAAATGCCAAAAAGGCTTGCATTTTTTATATTACATATTAGTATTGATCTATTATTCATATTTTTTTGGTATAGTTCATTTCAAACACTTTACATAGACGGCAAATGTTTATTTTTTTTATAATATTTTATAGAATATCTAGAAATGGTTAATGTTTATATTACAATATGTATTTTAAAAACTTCGCTACTTAAAAAATTTTTGTACAAGACTTTGGGGGGGACCCTGCGCCCCCTCCTATATCCGCGCCTCCCTACTATGACCACATACTCTCCAATAAAAGGAAAGTAATTTGGCGCCCCCCAAACCATTGTGCCCCCCTCCCGCCCCTAAAAACAGTACACCACTGATCTTTCTTAGTACAGGGTCCAGAAATAAGCAATTTTCAATGATAACAGCGATGTTATTAGAGACCCCTCGGGTTCCGATTGGGCGATCTGCACCCTGGTTATGTATCTACCCGGGAAAACTTGAGCAAATTTATTATCGTCTTAAAGCCTCATTTTATAATTTAATTCTGTTTCATTTTGTTATTTTAATATTTTGGTATTATTTTCACAAAAAGATATACATAAATAAATATTTTACTGCAAAAAATGCCTCTAAATAAAAAGAAGGCGGAATTTCACCAGGGTTACCACAAAAAATGACACACACCAGCGGTCCTTTGTTGAAACGTCAAAAAACGAGCCGTGATTTTTGACTACCGAGCGGTTGTACCAAAACTTTTAATTTTGCAATAGTGTTGTGCTTAGTGCATCACCATGGAAGAGTGTGTTAATGGTGATTTTGCAACCTCCGGTTTAAAAGTAAGGATTAAAAAAGAACCGACAGAAGAAGGGGAAGATGATTTTGACAGTTCGAAGCCGGACACTCAGGTGATAAAAAGTTTGGTACTAAAATTCGTAAAAAACCAAAAAGGCGGTTATTCGGTCACGCCTTTTATAAAACCTGATCCATTTTTTGAGGAAGATCTGGGTGATTTGTGTTATGAGGACTTAGGAGAGATAAAGGTAAGTCTGCAAGAATAAATAAATTTTATTCTCGTGGAAAGGATAACATTTTTTTAAATTCCAAATTAACCTAAAACCGTACATATTTTGTTAGTCTGAAGAAGTTCATCTAAACCATGATGGTGACGAGGATGAAAATGTTAATGTCAAGCTAGAAAAACCTGAAGATGAAGGGGGCGACCATCCAACAGATGAAGTGAAACTTACAGAGAGAGAAAACCGTTTAAAAGATAGAAATAAACTGAAGAAAGATAATTCGTCTATATCTCATTGCCATATATGTTATTATACAAATAAGGAGAAACTTGTCGAAAGACACATGCGAAGGGTAATATTTTCGAGTCCATATACAGGGTGTTTCTTAAATAGTTTCGAAGATTTTAGAGGGACATTCTCTTTTACACAATTTTCGGCTAAAACCGTTATTACATAATGGTATACAAATTTATTATGACGTTCCAAAAAACATAAAGAAAATCCAGAAATTATAGTTATTTAAAATACATTTGAAGAAGCATTATTTAAAAATTTGAATGTTTTTAACAGATTTTAAGGACTTTTAAAATACACCTAAAAAATTGTTTTAAAAAATTGACTGTTTTAATATTTTTCTTAATACTGTTATATTTTTTAATGATATATATTTTAATGTTATGTGTTATATATTCCCTGTAATCAGCTCTAAGTTGGTTGGGAATAAAGAATTAAAAAAAAACACGATAAAGACAAAGACGAAAACAATCCCTATTATAGTAGTTACCAAATCGCCTGAAGAGGACGCCACGTTCTTAATTTGAGTCGCCAATATACAATTGCAGGTTCACGTCTCCACTACAAAACACTCGTGCCCCTTTTGCAACATGAAAAATTTCAAAGAACCCATATCCGTCGACTGTCATATTTTGAAAGAACACAGAGATATCGACGGTGCTCTGGATCACATTAAGAGAACCATTTTTGATTGCACTTTTTGTCGCTATAAAAGCCTGAAAAGGAATAACCTTCGTAGGCATTTGACTACTCATGGTGATAGTAGGCTGAAGAAACATCTGCAGGTGAAGGGAGGTGAAAAAAAGTAAGCCTACGCGACTCTGTATACCCTATGTATAAACAGTCATACACTGAGCGTAAAAGGTCAGATACTTTTGACGTCCAGTGTATACAGTGTGTCCATGGATGGAGTTGGAAAGAGGAAAAAAAGCTTTATTATCGATTTTACGAAAAAAAAAGTTATTCTTAGTTTACCACATAAAAATTTTAGATTAAATATACAGGGTGTGAATAAATTAGGAAAACATGAAAATGCTTTATGAGAGAAGTACCATTATTTATTAATATTTTTTTTATTAGGAGTGACATTTTTAAGTATATTAAAAAATTTGGTCCATTTGTCCTCTTCTAAACTCCAATCCCCGGACCTACCGTATGGCTTGTAAATGAATTTTACTTTTTTTCAGTTTTTTAGAGATTGACCCAAAACATGACATTAAAAAAGCTTTGTCTACAGTTAAATATGACTGTTTCCATTGCCCTTATTTTACTAAGGACAAAGGTTCGATAATAAAACACCTAAGGCTGCACAGAGAAGGTTCCCAACTGCCATTTTGCTGTGAAGGTAAAGCAACAGATACCGCCTTGTAACACTTTAAAAAACTTACCCTGTGTAATATAATATCCATCTCGTCAAAAACTCTGACTCATTCTTAATAAAACAGCTCTCAAAACGAAACTAATGCACCCAGCGATCTGAAATTTTAACAGCTGACGGTTAAAAGAGTGACACACAAGTCTAAAACAAAGTCATCTGTTTGTCATTCCATGGACTTTACAGCCCATCGCACTATAGTTTCAAAGTCCCAATTTTTTGGTCAAAATTATAAAGAATATTTAACTCAAATTTAAATTACTCCAAATAGGTTCTAGATTAAAACATAACTTGGTGGAGTGCAAAAAAAAGGTTATTAACTGTAAAATTATTAAAAAAGAGGCATATTTAGAAACAGATTTATTGATAATTGTTTTTACACAATTATTACATTAATCATTTTCTAATTCTGTTAAGTCTAAGTAGTTAGCTGTAGTTTCTTCTAGACAGTATTCCTCCTTTTCATTAACATCTTCATTTTCCTCGGAGTCTGAACTTTCTAGTTGTGATTCTATAAGCATCACATTTCAGCCGGCAGCTTTAATTTGCGATGTTGCCTTACCCTTTTTTACAAATTTATGCTAGAGATTATGGGATCTGAAGTATCCAAGGCTCTGTAAGCCCCTCCCGTCCAATTATATACCTTATCTCTCCTCTCTCCATTGTCAGCAAAGTTATGGAGAAAGTGATCAACTTGCAAATTCTAAAATATCTAGAAAAACACAAAATCATTCATGACAGACAGTACGGATTTCGTCACCAAAGATCCACAGCTGATCTCCTTAGCTTTGTCACACATAACTGGAACAAGTCTCTCGAATTTTATGGCGAATCTCAGATTGTTGTTCTTGATATTTGCAAGGCCTTTGACCAAGTATGGCATGCCGCACTCCTCAACAAACTACCTTCTTACGATCTTCCTACCAAACTATGTACCTGGATCAGTAGCTTCCTCTCTAATCGGCGCATATCTGTTGTGGTTGACGGTCACTCATCTAACTTCCATCCTATCAATGCTGGCGTCCCCCAAGGTTCAGTCCTGGCACCAACCCTATTTCTTCTTCACATTAATGACCTGCTCTCTTCAACTACCAACCCCATCCACAGTTATGCTGACGATAGTACTCTTCACTCCAATATCCATTTTTCCAGACAAGTTTCGAATCAAGAGTTGAATAATAGACGCAGATCCATGTACCTATTCCTTTCCCAAAATCTCCAATTAATCTTAGACTGGGGTGCCAAGAACCTTGTATAGTTCAACGCCTCCAAAACCCAGTCTTGCTCCCTGTCACGCAAAAAACCTGGCAACGCCTACCCCATCCACATGAATGGCCAGGCCCTACCAAACAATGAAACATTCGATCTTGTTCGCGTCGCTTTTGAACATGATCTCAGCTGGCACAAACACATTACTTCAGTAGCCACATCGGCAGCTAAAAAGCTTGGTTTTCTCTTTCGAGCCAGAAAATACTTCTCCCCTTCCAACTCATACACTCTCTATGTTTCCCAAATAAGACCTAACCTAGAGTACTGCTCCCACATCTGGGGAGCGGCATCATCTTCGACACTTAACATCCTTGATTCTATCCAAAAGAGAGCCATTCGACTTATCAATGACCCAGCTCTCACGAGAAAACTCCCTTCTCTCGCTCATCGCCGCGCTGTTGGGGATTTATCCCTTTTCTACCGCTACTTCCACGGATTTTGCTCTGAAGAACTAGCCGGTATTATTCCTCCCTTGACTGTTCCTAACAGAACAAGAGACGCATTGCGTATGCATCCTTTTACTGTCCAGCTACAAAAGCCTAGAACAGACCACTTCTCTCGCTCATTCATACCTAGGGTCTCGAGATTATGGAACAAATTGCCTGCAGATGTTTTCCCTTCCCGTCCCAACCTCCAATGCTTCAAATCCCGTGTCAATAGATTCAATTTCCCTTCCCTTCAGACGACCACGGTACGTTAGTACTTAGACTTGAAGTCTACGTGGGATGTCTTAGATAAAAAAAAATTAATCGTAACATTTGCATTTCTGTCACATCTAACCTTTCAAGCACTTTATCGGTCATGTTTCTGCTCCACACATCACTACGGGTCCAAAGACTTCAACAAATTCAAATCATATATGTATTTCAGGGTGTAACAAAAAATTCAACGAAAAAAACAGTCTAGACTCCCACTTAGTCAAACGTCACATAGAAGACAAAGAACTTCTTAAGCAGGTAACTAACAGAGTCTATGAATGTGAATTCTGCAATTACAAAGACGTGAACAAGAATAAAGTCATAAGACACAAAAGGGCTAGACACGTGAAAAAGGAAAGAAAGAGGAAGAAGAAACGCGACGGCAAGATTAAGCTGAAGGTTGTTAAAAAAATAAATGAGTAACATTATTAGGAAATAATTTATGATGATTTTGCTTGTTATAAAGCAGTAAAATGTAAGTTTGGATTGTTATTAAGTTGTTGATTCCCATTTGTTGTTGATATATTATCAGAGATATTATTTATTTTTAGTGTTTCGGTTCTCGTATGTAAAGATTTACTTGTTATAAATAAAAAGCAGAAAAGTATTTGATTTTTTTTATTAAAAACAATAAAATTAAATAAAAATGTACAATATTTGTCCTTAAAACTACGAAATATCAACGGTAGACTTATTTCGGCCTACGATCGATAAAAGTACCATCATCTTTAACCTCTGGCGGAACCACCCACTCGTCTGTCGAGATAGCGTACGCTAAAAAAATTATAAACATGCTATTATTTGCCGTTTTCTTAAATAGAATTGTACCCTTGGACACAAACTGGACAACACATCATTTGGACAAAACTTGACCCCAAAAACACAAAAACCAAAGTGTTTTTTGATCGTAGTGGTGGTAGTGTGCAGTGTTCGCAGTGTGGGAAATATCTCTTGCTAGGTATCGTCTCGATTTAAAATTATTTTCTAACTACATATAATTCTCCTTAAAGCTACAGGGCGGGCACAAACAGTATCTCAACGTTATTAACTGGCTGCAGAAAGTTACAGTCATTTGAATTTTTTAAAACCTAAAATATAATTTAGAAAAATTCAAATGACTATAACTTTTTACCAACACATTTTTTTTTTAATTTAAAAATTGTCGACAAGGACAAAATGATGTAAAAATTGACCAAATCGCAATATTTTGATGCCAGGAATCCACTGTTACCCTATGTATTGTTCCATTAGTTTTGGACCACCCTGTATAGGGCTTTGTGCAAGCCCTGTGTTGCTACAATGTATACAGACTGTTGTATTGAGTATAAAAATGTGGTGTTGCTATTGTAAACATATTGTGTTAATATTCTACAAAACACAACGGACTTATAAACTTATAACAAACCACATTGAAACCCTATTTTTAATCTTACAGGTTGTTTCGCACAATTTAAACATACTTAAGTAATGTACAGGGTCTTCCAACGAGGACTGAACAGGGGCTCATTTTTGAGCTTCCTTGTATTTAAAGAAAAATCTAAAATAGCCAATCGATGTACTTTTTCCTGCAGAATTCAAAAATGAAACCAAAAATTTATTTGAACCAGAAACAAAAGAGTTACGCTATGGATAAGGTGTTTTTTAAATGGAACATAGTTTTTTTTATACGATTTTCGGAACGAGTGATTTTTTTTTATGTCCGTTCTGATTAAAATATTTAATATTGTGACAGCTATTTTTATTAAATTTTAATGTTTTATCCAGTATAATTTAACTTCAACCTGTTTGAAACACACACTAGGTAATAAAGGTAAAATCACCTTGAAATCCTTCAAAGTCAAAAAATTTGACAAATTTACTATAATATTGCCGAAATGAAATATTCATTAGATGAGAGATTGCAGATTGTTATCTTGTTCTACAAATGCCAAGAAAATGCAAGAGAAGCAAGGAGAAGATTTATTGCAAATTTTCACAGAAATATATCTGTCAATACTATTCTAAGGATAAAGAACCTATTCGAGGAAAATAAAACATCACATGACAGAAAAAGAATTCCAGAAAGGAAAAGAAATCGAGAATAGTATTGACGGATATATTTCTGTGAAAATTTGCAATAAATCTTCTCCTTGCTTCTCTTGCATTTTCTTGGCATTTGTAGAACAAGATAACAATCTGCAATCTCTCATCTAATGAATATTTCATTTCGGCAATATTATAGTAAATTTGTCAAATTTTTTGACTTTGAAGGATTTCAAGGTGATTTTACCTTAATTACCTAGTGTATGTTTCAAACAGGTTGAAGTTAAATTATACTGGATAAAACATTAAAATTTAATAAAAATAGCTGTCACAATATTAAATATTTTAATCAGAACGGACATAAAAAAAATCACTCGTTCCGAAAATCGTATAAAAAAAACTATGTTCCATTTAAAAAACACCTTATCCATAGCGTAACTCTTTTGTTTCTGGTTCAAATAAATTTTTGGTTTCATTTTTGAATTCTGCAGGAAAAAGTACATCGATTGGCTATTTTAGATTTTTCTTTAAATACAAGGAAGCTCAAAAATGAGCCCCTGTTCAGTCCTCGTTGGAAGACCCTGTACAGTTGCGAACGAAAAATCCCGAACATATTATTTTTCTAATGTAATTCAACTTTCTATATCTTAAATTTGACCTGAATTCTACCTAAAAGTTGTCATGGAGTGATAATAATAAATGTCAATAGATTTTAAAAACATTTGTCACTTTAATTTTAGATAAAATAAACAGGTTAAACCAACAATAAAGAGCAAGGTTGATGATCTTATTTGAAGAGAAACAATAAACAATATTTTTCCTCAGGGAAATTTTATTATTTATCAACAGGACAACTGATCTGTCCACAAGGCAAGCAGAATTTTGTATTGGGCATGGGCACGGGAAAACAATATTCATTTACTACTTTGGACTTGAGAAGTCCTGATGTAAATCCGATTAAAAATGTTTGGGGCTACATTGTCAAAAAAAATTAATAAAGATTTCCATCCAGAAAATAGTAATGACAATAACAAAATAGAAGAAATATGGAACAACTATAATCCGCGTCATGCCCAAACGTTTGGAATTAATTATAATTATTGAAAGAAATAAAATATTAATTTACTCATATTTTTATGTTTTCTTCTTCTGTTTTGTAATATAATAGGCCTCTATATACCGAACCCCAACTTATTAGTTCCTTTGAGTATACGCAATGCATTCTTAGGAAACGATAAATAATAACTTTATGGGTTGTGTAACCAAAACATAACCCGTTAAGAAAATAGGATGGGGACACGGACAACTATTAAGCCCTTTCGTTTTGTTCCCGATTTTTTGTATTTTATTTTATTTTAATTAATTTCAAATATATTGTTTAATTGACCTTTCGGCATTTTATTATTTAAAGTAGTTTACAGTTTGTAATAAGTTTTGAAACAAAATATAATAAATAATTATTTTTTAATGAATGAAAGCTAGAACTGGTGGCCAATACACTAGTTTGTAAGGCCAGCGAACAAAAAAAAAGCTAGAACTGGATGGATTTATTTGCTTTTTGCCAGTTTAGTTACCTAGGGGGCATGGGCGCCCGCAGGGAGCGGGGGCAGCCCCCCCCCCCCTGAGACTGTGAGATTGTCATACTTTTTAATTATTAGTGTATTTGTATAAATCACTACAAATAAAATCTTTAAAAATATATTAATTTTTTAAATTTGGCCCCCCCTGAGAAAAAAGTCTGCGGGCGCCCATGCTAAGGGGCCATAAATGTAAAAAATCCAGATTTTCCAAATTTTGTAAATATGAAAATGTTAAGTAACCTAAGTGTCCGGGATTTTTCGTCCGGAACTGTACTTTTAAAAATTTACGAACCAAACACCCGGTTTTGTTCTTCCTGCCAACATACTTAATTTAACAATTTTTTTATACATACATATATAAAAAATAGGACGAAAATCACTGGAAATGTGTGACGTATTATAGTGAACCTGTGACATTTTCCTTTTCACAGATGGGACTTATCACAAACTTACTTTTTTACTCTTAACCCAATATTTTTTGTAAAATTTATTGACTAGACTCAAAAAATACTTTGAATAATATACAAACTGCCCCATTGTTAGCCCTCCATTTTATATACGGGGTGTTCCTAAACCTCGGGTTAATGTTTGAGACCATGGTTCCTGTTTATACAGGGTGTTTCAAAAAAATATGACATCTTTAATAGATACTGAGGTAAAAAGTTCATATGAACAGGGTGTTAAATCACTCTAGGAATCACACTATAAAACATTAACTAGGAGTTTAGAAAAACCCTGTATACACCACTGAGACACATCAACAAGTGTTAGTTCTGCTATAATTACCAACAAGAAAAAACATTGACAGGTTTAGTTAACAGATTAAAAATAATCAAAGACCAGGCAACACAATTTGTTAGTACTCTAACAATGATCCAGATGGAAACTTACAGAGAAAATAGCGAGACATTAAAAAAATATAAAGACCAAAATCCTTTCGTTATTGCGTTTTCTTTGAGCAATATTTCAAGAAAATACTTTTTCTAACTTCTAGACAGGATTAGGCTTTCTCATAATTGACATAAACAGGACACTTGTTGGCGGACAAATTTTAATTGAAGCACCCAGAGTTAATTGGTTTTATCAAAACCAGGGTTATCTATACCGTTCGATAATTTCTTCTGTGGCTCTGCCATTTCTTCGGTGACGCTGCTACTTTCCTCGTCAGTCTTGTATTTGTACCTAATGGCCAGCCACATGAATATTAACATATCCACTAACATAAGGCCGGTGTAGAGGAAGAAATCATTTGACTGAAAAGAAATTATACAAGTCACTTTTTTACACACAGTTTATAGTAGTTTTTTTTTTAAAGAAATACTCTCCGAAATCAGCTCCCACGCCACCTCTTCCGTAAATAACTTGTATTGTAACAAATCACTTAAAAGCTCGTTTCAAGCTCTTTCGTTGCCTTTTGACAAAATGGTAAGTACCTCACTAAACGCGTTTTATAAAACCATTTTAGAATACTTTAATGATGAAAATTTGTGCCAACCCAGAGTTAAAGGAACCAGAAGATAAAAAAAAAAGATAGGTATGAGATGTATGACATATCTTGTGAGACCTTTTAATAATTTTAGTATAGAGTACCTGCTCTTAATGTGACGCTTAACGCATGATTTGACATTAATTACAAATATAGCTAGAAATTATATTTTAACGCTATTAGTACCTCTTGAAAGGTGCCAGAGTCGGAGTGGTTTAAATTCGGAATAATTAAAATCTTCTTAAATTACCTCGCAAATCCCAAAGAACTGTAGAACTCCTTTAGAACTATTAAGTACTGTAGCCAAACTATTGTTTTTGCAACAATTGCAATGGGGGGCTGCGTGAAGTTAGCACCCCATTTTGAAAACAGTGTTTTTACTTTTATTTTAACGGAACTATTAATAAAAAGTGAAAAGAACTCTAGAACTCTTCATAGGAAACTCAGAACTCCATTAATTTTTAATAAATTTTACATTTGAGGGGCCAACTTTACAGACATATTTTTACTTCTACTACATATTGGCAAAGAAGCTGATCATCATGATCATAACCAACATCTAGTGATGTGGCTAGTATTTGGCGATAGTATCGACAGTCAGTATTTTTTTGGTTTTATTTTGTTCATGTAGTTGTTCATCTCTAAGATAAAGGCTACTGCGAATTGCAACAAGCTTTTCCACTCATTTGTTTGTAAGTCTGTTTCTTTTTTTAGAATGAATATGCTGAAATGATGACCAATTTCTTTTAGATCTTGCCGATGTGGGTATCAATTGTAACAAACGAGTAGCCACTGGTTTAAGGGGTTGGTTTGCACAAAGACCTTGCCACATATCAACGGATCACGATCATTTCGTAATGCAATATCCCATAAAATAGATATTGAACAGAACCCTGACCTTCCATCTAACTGTTAATTAAAGTTTTATGCTCTTTTACTGCAAATAAATCTAAAAAATGATTTTTTTCCAAAAAAACGCCCTTTTCGAAAAAAAAGGCTTTTTATTTGTTTTAGCTCCAGAGAGGAGGTATTTTTAGCTTACTTTTTAGACTTCAGTAAAGTTCTTAAGCCAAACACACTTTGGTTACGTTAGCCGATGATATGAAGCCTGTTCAAGATTATGTCGCAAATTCAAATTCACGTACATACACTGCTGACAAATTCACTGTGGTTTTGGGCCGCTTACTATATGACAAAATAAAATTTAACTTTGGGTCACCCTGTACAGTTATGTCCAACATTATCAAAAGAAGGAAGTAAATCAAACTACAATAGCTGACAATGTCGTTATGGGCAAGTTTTTTAAATTAACAACCTATTTAAAAAACAAAGTGTTGGTTTTCGCCCAAGAAAAACACGAAAAAGTTTTCACGAAAGAAGACATATCAAAATTTATGTTTAAAGCCTCAGATCAGGCGTATTTGATGATAAAAATAGCTACAACTTTTGCTTTAGCCGGAGCTTGGCGCAGAGCGGAACGCTGGACAATCAGTTTTTCTATGTGGATAATATTGAAGACAAAATAAACCTTGTTATTATAAAAATTACGGATTCAAAGAGTCACTTAGCACGACATCGGATGAAATAAATGGTGGAACATTTAAAACTATACAGAAACTACGTAGAAATGCGAGCTAAGAATTCTTCACATCGTCGGCGTCGTTTCTTTTTAAATTTAAAAAAAGGAAAATGTACCGTCCTGTGTGTTTGGAAAAATGCCTGCCGAAATAGCAGCCTTTTTAGGCCTACCCACGGATTTATTAAGAATGGATACAGGATGATGTAACATTCTTTGAAGCCAAAACAAACCATTCTAAACGACACTGTAAACACAATTTGTAAACATTGCCCACATCTTATTTTACCTTGTATTTTTGTACAAAAAATATGTTAGAAGCATCACAAGATTTACTAAAAGTAATAAAAGCCCTAAGATATTTTATTTTTCTGCTAAATAATAATAAATTTAAGTTAAAAAGGTTTTATTATTTATAGGTTATGTTATTTCTAAAGGTGTTTATTTAAAGTCACTCCGAGTCATTTATAAATCTATAAATCGCACTTTTTCTTTCCTAGTTCATTAGACAAAGACGTAAGTGTAACCGAGTGTTCAGACTGAGGTTCAGCCGTTTTCCTAAGCAACTAGCACAGACAGAAACACTTCTGAGCTCCAACAGTCCAATGCTATTTTATCTCTTTCTACTACCATTCTTGATTCAATTACGTAGTTCGTAAACTAATCTCCTGGGGGAACTGTTTTCATAACAAACAACAAATATAAGGCTTCACGTTCGATACGCTCACAGTATACGGATATCGAATCATTTCTTAATAAATCCATGGGCCTACCTAATCCAGAACGCTATACCGGAAACAGTTTTAGATGTACCGCTGCAACATTTTTAGCGGATTCTGGCGAAGGAATCACAAATATTAAAAGATTAGGAGGCTGGAAGTCAACATCAGTGACCGAAAAGGACCTTGAAGAGTCAAAACAACAACAAAAGAAGAAGATGTGCAATAAAATTCTTGGAATTAATTCTCGTGATCAGCAGTGTGAAGCCGAGTGTGAACCAAGACCATCAACTTCATCTGGATACAACTTAACAGCTTCTCCAATGTCTATCTTGGCAAATAATCAGTTAACATCGACTTACCGTGCTGATGGATCCACCTTATTTAAGCATAAGTTGATGTGCGATTAATTTGCGAAATGCTATAAACTGAACGTTTACAATCAATATTACCAATATAGGCCAAGCAACAGAGCAAAATATTAGCTATTTTTTGACATTAATCTTATTAGAAAACCGCCTGTGCCATCATCTGAAAGACGATCCGTAGATGATTCCTGTTATATTTCCAACTCTGACATTTTTTCCTTTAATTTGTTATAAACATTTTTAAGCAAAAAAACGCGATTTTTTTAGTTTTTTGCTTATAAAATGAAAAGTAATGAAGCAATCTTAATGGTGTAAATGGACGATTTGTAGAGAATAAAAATACGAACAAAATGAGAGGTCGAACGTCCTGATAGGATAAGTAGCAACGGACAAAATCCGGAAAAACCGGAAAGTTAAGTTTTTTTTTAATTCATAAATGGACCATTTTTAAACGTAGAGGGTTCAAACTTTGGGAAAAAGTAGTAATGTATAGCTACTTTATGTGTGCAAAACCCCGACGCTGTCCGACGATTAATTTTGCCACAATCGTCATTTTAATTTTTCAATACACTATTTAGCAACAGGTCTGGATGCTCTGTGGATCGTCCGATTTTAATTATTGAAACGGACTTGAAAAGTACAAGTTTAATTGAACAATATGTATATTTAAATTTTTTTATAAAATGCTACGAAACTGGTTGAAAATGCAGGTAAAGATGCGTGAAAATGGCCGAGCGCGCGAATATTGGCTCTCCTTCGCTCCTCCGCTCTCCCCACTACTCTCCGCTGTCGCGCGCTCGGCCATTTTCACGCATCTTTACGTGCATTTTCAACCGGCTTCGTAGCATTTTAGGGAAAAATTAAAATATACATATTGTTCAATTAAACTTGTACTTTTCAAATCCGTTTCAATAATTCAAATCGGACGATCCATAGTAGTGATGTAAGGATACGTATCCAAAAATCCGTTGGATCCGAATATTAAAAGAATCCGGATTATCCGGAACCGGCCGAGAACTTGAATACGGATTCGGAATCAAAATAAATTCGCATCGGGTGGTTACAAATGCAAAGTGCAAAGAGAAAACGGAATCGGAATCGAGTGTAAGCGAACAACACGGTCTGCGATTTGGCATATTTGATATTGTGCTTTCTCTTTCTAATGACATTTCCTAAAAAAAGATGGCATAGTTATCGGGGTAACGGGTATCATATGAGATGAGACCCATTGGTTAAACTAGTCCCGCCTCACCCGAACCGAATTCAAACGAGAACGGCGCGACGCGGTGCCTTCTTATCCCTAAACTTCGACTTCGACTGGTATGATACCGATACCGCATCGACCTACCTAGCCGTGTATCCGGATAGAAAATGTTTTAGTCTGTTGCATGCATACGTATACATGATCTGTAACCGCTTTCGCGCGGGTCAAGAAATGGATTCGAATTCGGATAATGGATACGGATATTAGCTGATTCCGATTCCGTATGATTCGGATATCTAATGAATACGGATATTTACAACACTAAATCCATAGAGCATCCAGACCTGTTTCAAAATAGTGTATTGAGAAATTAAAATGACGATTGTGGCAAAACTAATCGTCGGACGGCGTCGGGGTTTTGCACACATAAAGTACTAAAAATTACTACTTTTTCCCAAAGTTTGAACCCTCTACGTTTAGAAATGGTCCATTTATGAATTTAAAAAAAACTTAATTTTCCGGTTTTTCCGGATTTTCTCCGTTGCTACTTATCCTATCGGGACGTTCGACCTCTCATTTTGTTCGTATTTTTATTCTCTACAAATCGTCCATTTACACCGTTAAGATTGCTTCATTACTTTTCATTTTATAAGCAAAAAACTAAAAAAATCGCGTTTTTTGCTTAAAAATGTTTATAACAAATTAAAAGGAAAAAATTCAGAGTTGGAAAGATAACAGGAATCATCTACGGATCGTCTTTCAGATGATGGCATAGGCGGTTTTCTAATAAGATTAATGTCACTACAAATCGCTCGATTGCTTGGCCTAATAACAAATAGGTAAAAGATTTATTATTTGGGGGTTACGGTTACGCCACAATCATACAGACACTAGGTATTTAATAAATAGGTAGTTTTATTGTTAACAATTATTTATATAAAATAATAATTTAGTTATAAAATAAAATACCGTCCGTATCAAACCCAACCGGGACAACGTCAATCGCGTGCGGGGAAGTATTACTTTCCGCACCGGTTAGGATAATAACTATTAATACCCTTTACTGATTAATATTAAAATTGGCTTTACTATTAGGGCCGGACCTGTTTGCAGTTCTTGCAAATTTACCGGTTTTTATTACAGCTGATGTCGATAATAGTTTATTCCAGACAATAGGTCAACGAAAGAGCTTTAAACGAGCTTTACCTGACTAGTAACATAAATAATAATTACATACCTGTAACTCAAATATCTTCGCTGACTCGATTAAAACAATTATAAGGTTGCCAAAAGCTGTAGTCAGCAAGAAACAGGCCTGTAGAACAGATTTCATCGAGACGGGAGCCTGTGAGTAGGAGAACTCCAGTCCCGTAATGGAGAACATAATTTCTGCGGCCGTAATGATAAAGTACTGCGGTAAAAGCCACAAAATGTGGACACTGTTAGGTTCAGTTACTATGGTCGTGTTTACATCTTGCTCCTTAAAAATGATTAAAACTATACAGGACGTTCCTAGTGAATATTTCAGGGCGTGGTTCCTTGGCTTTGTTTTGTTTCCCAGGCCCAGGGTGATAAACTTTTGCTTAGGATGTTGATAGAAAATAAACCTGAGCGGTTTTGATGATAATAAAGGGTTTGCTCAGAAACATGGGCAAACAGTTCGTGTTTGTCCAGATTTCTGAGTCAACATGAGCATTTTATTTGACCTCAGGTTTGTTAACGAAGCTGAGCAAACATGAGCAACAAACCTGAGGTCAAAGGAAATATTAATCGAAGCATTTCCTTTCACCTTAGATTTGTTGACAAACATAAGCATTTCCTTTGACCTAATGTTTGTTAACAAACCTGAGGTCAAAGGAAAACCTGAGCCTTCCCTTTAACCTCGGATTTGGTAACAAACATATGGTTAAAGAAAATATTAACCTCAGGTTTGTTAACAAACCTAAATAAACACGAGAACAAATCTGAGGTCAAAAGAATAACTGAGCATTCCCTTTGACCTTGTGTTTGTTAACAAACTTAGGGTCAAAGGAAATATTAAACGAATCATCTCCTTTGACCTCAGGTTTGTTAACAAACCTGGGGTTAATCGAAATGCTCATGTTTGCAACAAACGTGAGCATTTCCTTTGACCTCAGACTTATGTTTTACCTCATGTTTGTGGCAAATATAAGGTTTTCCTTTCACCTCATGTTTACTAACAATGCTAATGTTTGCTCAGAATCCTGAGCAATTCTGCATATTACTCACCTGATTTATCACAACAGTATAAGTACCTCCTAAGTCAAATTCTACCTCTTTGTCTACATTATCAATTTTGTAAGTCCCTACGTATGACACAGGGGTAAGACTCGTGTTTCCAGCTGCAACTGTAAAGGACTTATCTTTTTTGACATGTGTATACGTCACTGCGGAATTGTCATAAACCAGGGTTCTACAACATATAATTTAAGTACTTATACTAGTGAAAAATAAGAAAATTCAACAACTAATTTTGTTTAAAAAGCTATAACAGATCAATAAAAAAGTGTACAGAACGTTATTTCCCTTAAACCTAAATTTTTACCTGACTAGGGGGTATCCATCTTCACTCTTAGCAACTGTATCATTATAGTAAAACGTTCCAGCTTTGTTAATATATACGCCATATGCAGATGCTTCTTCCATTGGAAAAGTAAGGTCTCTTGGATCACAAGTGGTTGAAGTAAAAGTAAAATCAACCTACAAATATGTTATTAAATTTTGCTATTTTTAATTGTAGGCCTATTTATTTTCAGTAATTCTTTTTCTTTTTAATAATATTTAATGATATACTTACTGACAGAGTCTTGTTTGGTATTTTAATGGATTTATACTCATAATAAAAGCCAATTTGGGCACCAGGAATGACATTATCGGTCGTGGAAAATCTGGAAAAAATTCTGTTTAAATATCCAACAAATAACGTATGATCAAAGAAAAACGTCCCCAAAGTATTCTGTGGAATCAATTACGCTTGTCTTGGTTTAATACTATTAAAAGGTAACATAGGTAAATGAAAAATAGAACTGTTAAGTTCTGAAGTATTTATTTTTAGGATAATTAAATATAGTAATCACGGCAGAACAAAAAGCTTTTATGATCGAAAGTTACTTTAGAAATGGCAGAATGGTTGATGGCCAGTGGGTTTATTCAACACGGGACGCCATTCAGGTTTTTCAAACAGAATTTCCACACATAGTCATGGATTTCGACTAGTTTCGCCAAGTTTTGACTAGATTTGTGGCTTGTTTAGAGAAACAGGAAGTGTAAATAGAAAGAAAGGCAGTGGGAGACCCAAAGTTTGTACTGCACAAAAAGTAGAATTGGGGCAAATTGTTAATGAACACCCACAAACCCCTATTCGGCGTTTAGGCCAGCAAGTAAATGTGATGAATGAATGAACCTAAAATACAATCCTAAAATGTGACCTGCATATGCACGCTTATCGTCTAAGCTTAGTCCAAGCATTGTTACCAAACGACAAGCCGCAGCGAATGCAATTTTCAGAGTGGTTTATGGGTAATTTGCACAATAATGAAAACGTATTTGAAAAAACCTTTTATTGATGAGGCATTTACCACATCTGGTTATGTAAATTCTCGACAAATGAGAATGTGGATTCTAAAAATCCACATTTCTTTATAGAGAAGCCTCTGCATTCACAGAAAGTTGGCGTGTGGGCGGTCATATCGGAATAAAGGTTAATTGGACCGATTTGTTTTGAAGGGACTCTCAATTCGGAGCGATGCCGTAATGAAATTTTAGAAAATTCTGTAAACGCATTAGACGATGAAGAGATGCGACAAGGCTACTTCCAGCAGGACGGCGCACCAATTCACGTAACTAGAAGAACATGAAGAATTTTTCGAAGACCAAATCATTAGACGTAATATGCCAGTTAGGTGGCCACCACGGTCCTGCGATCTCACGCCGTGCGACTTTATGTTTTGGCCACACATTAAAATTTTGGTTTTCAAAACCCCTTGTGAAAATTCAGAAGACCTACGAGATAGAATTACAAATAAATTTCAGGACATTAACAACTTCCCCCAAGTGCTCACCAGGCTGCTGTAAAAAGAAGAATGAGAACATGTTTGGAAGTAGAAGGTGGACACGTCTCTCATTTAGTTTAAATTTATAATTTTTAGGTTCTTTGTCCTATATGTTTTTTAATTCTGTATTATGCAATGACAATGACAATAATGTAATTTTCTTTAAAATAAAAACTTCAGAACTTGCAGTTTTATTTTTCATTCACATATATCTTACGTTACCTTTAGAAAAGCTAGCATACCAGTAATTTTAAGGGGCGAATACAAAACTAACATTCTTTGAACAGGTAAGGAGTGTATATTTGTTCGTAAGACGGACATGTTGACGGGTCACGTCGATACTTTAAGGTTAGTTAATTCACAAAATGTAGTAACCAAATCATTTAAATATTAAAGCTTTTGATGCAAATTGTGTATAAAATTGAAATCAAATCCCCTTTTTATCCCTTTCTTATGTTTTACCCAATGTAATTTACGAAGTCAGCCGCTAAAATTCGCCTTCCTGTCACAATAACCGTTCGTAGAATGTAGATGTAGTTTTTATACTGGTTTGGCGTTAAGTTTTCTATTTCAGTGTTGTTTAAATAGTGGAAAAACATATTAAATATACACTCATTATTGCAAAACTGACATTTATTGCGAATTTGTGTATTTTGAGTGCTCATTGGGCCTATTAGTGCAAATCTGTATGTTATACTAAAACTAAAACGAAAATTTCAATAAAATTTTTTGTTTATGGTAAGGTGAGTGTAACCAATTTGAGATTATTTAAAAGTTTCCCATATGCATATATTGGGTCACATAAGTAAAATATAATACTAGTTAAAAGGACATCTACTTACGTATAATTACAACTCGTAGTGTCATAAATACGAACTTGTGCCTCACCAGAGGAAGGTAAGACAGGGTAAGTCCTTTCCAAAGCAATAGATACACAAGCAGATATCGCAAAGGCCGCTGCAGCTAGAAAACCTCCACAGCACATCCTTTGGAGGGGGGTTTTCAAAAGGCGACATTTGGCGAGAAGGGGGTACACTCCGTAGGTGAAGAGGGGGATGAAGGCGAGGATTAGAAGCGGATTAACCACCTAAAAAAATAAAAGGACCTAATTTCCTATACAAAAATTATTGCATACCATTTTCGATTTATATGTACCATCGTGCCGATAAAAAACTAGGACAGCAAAATCACAAAACTGGGAAAGACATTAAAATGTGCTCCAGAGCTGGAAAGGTAAAAACCCCTAACTTTTAAAAAGAAATCTAGGTTACATAATTTAACATTTTGTATTTTGCGATACGACGTGGCATCAAAATATATTTCTTGTTGTATAAATTTGAGGGACAGTTTATATGGAGAAACTAAATTTATTGGGCATTTTATTATTTAGAAAAAAGTCAAATATTTTATTTAAAGTATATTTAACATTGCCTGAAAATGAAAAATAAAACCAAATAATAAAATATTCAATAAAAGATAAAAAATATAAACACAAAATTTGTCAAAGCAACACAAACTTTTTAATATTTTGTCATAGAACCATTTCTGTTTATTACTTCTTAAACCAAAACTTTTGAACCATTTGAAGTTTGAACCCCTGTTTCATTCCCTTAGGGGTTGGATTTAAAAAAAACCCTTCCTTAGTGCATGTCTATGATATATAAGAATCCGCTATGCAAAATGTCAAGTTTCTAGGCCCAGCGGAGTGGGCTGTGTGTTCATATGTCAGTCAAGCAGTCAGTCAGTTTCTTCTTTTATAAAGAGATTAAGACTTCATGAAAAATCTTTGCGCTTGCTTTATACAGTGTTTAGGAGAAAGTATGGACCTCTAACCACCCCAGCGAATGAATTTCTTCCTTACCTGCATTTGATCTGGTAAAATGGTGTAAAACCCGATGTCCCCGTCCATTCTGACAGCCTGGAAGGTCCAACCTGACCCCTGTTGGTCGTACAAAGCCCAGAAAATTGGGAGAGGAATGTACAGGACCAGGACTTTGAGCACAGCCTTGACGTCGCTGACTAACCTGGCCCCATATTTAGCTTCTGACCGATCCAGCCAGTGGTTTCCTGGGTTTTCTACTGATCTGTGTGTGATAGCGTACTAAAAATGGAAGTAAATAAACAAAGTTGCGGTTAGAATGATGAATTACAGAAGGCGGTCTATGTTTTCTTAGCCTCAAATAGAAAAAAGGGGGCATATCTCTAAGAATTTTATTGCCATTAGGTAGAGAGTACCATCATTAGGTTATATTGGGTATCCGAAAAGTCTTTGTATGGGCAAATATCTTTACTAGTAGTAAAGACAGAGACACTAAATTTTAGGTGTATCTTATTGGTTAATAAATCTACTTTTTATATAATTTAACTTTTTTAACCCCCTTGAGGGGTAACGCTAGGGAGTTGAGGTTAAAAATTTTTCAAGCAACCCTATGCCGTGCGGTACCTTATTTTAAAGATCTTCAAAAAATAAACATTTTACCGTAAGCCCGATAAAAAAGTAGATTTATTAACCAATAAGATACACCTAAAATTTAAGAAGTGTCTCTATCTTTACTAACAGTAAAGATATTTTCCTATTGTAGTACTTTCTGGGCACCATGAATATACTTTCAACCTTTCAACTCTTTACGAAATGTCGAAAATTGAATATCTGGCAGCAATAAAGTTTTTAACCAAAGAAGAAGTGTCCAATAGAGATCAAAACCCGAATGGACGCTGTTTACGGAGACTTCTCCATTATTTCAAACGATAAAAAGCGGGCTCAAGTTGTTTCATCATCATCACACATGATCCAAGGCTACTGTTTGAGAGTGTGGCTTCACAAAAATCTAGCACCCCCTTTACAGCCCGGACCTGGCTCCCTCTGACTATTTTTTTATTTTACAAATTGAAATAAGAATTATGAGGTAAAAACTTGTCGGTACTTGTACAGTGGTAAACAGGCTTTAATTGAACGTTGTGAAAAATGTGTAGAAATAAAGGTAGACTGTATTTAAAATTAATAATAGTTTTATTTCAGTCCGATTTTACCTTTCATATTAAGTTAAGATTACATGGACCGTACTATAAGTATTCTGAGCGTTGCGCGTCGACAGAGTGGTCCAAAAATTTTCAAACAAATTCGACAAATCAAACAACATACAGGAGAGAAACAAAAATTTGTTTGCTTAAGAGTAAAGTAACTTTGACGTTGCTATCTCGTTCCGTCTAAAATGTTAGTAACTTACCGCCATGCATTTGACTACGTTAACGAAAACGTTGCCCTTTGGTTGCTTTACTTTGTAGAGTGGTTTTCCTGCGGCAAAAATACCTAAAAGCAAAGAAAAATTCTTAGGGTCTTTGTACAGGGATATCCAAATAAAAGTGAACAGGCATTTATAACTTTTTTATTTTTAAAGATGTGAAAAATGTTAGAAAAAATGCATACTTATCCAGGCTGTTTGTTCAATATCCCAGGAAGAAATCCCTTCAGATATCTCAGATATCTAAGAATACAATTAGAAAAATGTGTTGAGTATGGGGTGGAGTTTTTGAATTTTGATATATTTATTGTATTGCTTAGTTTATATCATATTCTTTTGAGTTTAATTAAATGTTCGTATTATTTAAAAATTGCATTTGAATAAGAAGTATTTTGAAATAAATAATGGCTTCATTTAATAAATACATTGACAAACATGTACATTAGGGTGTCCGTTATTTACAAAGTTGATTTGTTTTCTTGCGACGCCCCCTAAATTTTTAGTTTATCGTCTAAAAAAAAATGTCAAACCAAAATAAGCCCTTAATATTCAGAATAAACCTTGCCCTTAAGACGATACATTTCCCATTTAAATTACATGGGATTTTGCCACTTTTTACAATTAATTTCTTTTTTCTCGGACAAGATGACTTATAGCAATGAGACATACATATTCTTATAGGAAATTGAACGCTCTACAAAAAAGGTCTCTTATAATTTTTCGATTAATTCACTCCTTCAAAAGTTATTCAAGGTACTAAATGCGACTTAGCGCGCTTGCGTGAATAGAAAATCCGTGTGTTGGCGGGAATGCTTGTACTGTAATTTTGAGTCACTTACTGTATTGAAGGGAAATTTCAGAAAGTATACAAAAATTTATGAAATTCAATAAAAATTAGTTGACTACGTGTTATAAATGAATGGTCTCAAAAATGATTCAAACTAGAACCAGCTACCTGTTATGCGGTATATTATTTTCCATGTTTAAAATTTTTTTACCCTAATACCACCAGAATTATCTATTTTTAGAAATAAACTAATAACTTTTATCGAAATAATAATCACTTTGCCGTAAAATTAAAAAAATCTGAAAATTTACATAGAGTTCAAATTTCACCTTGAATAACTTTTGAAGGAGTGAATTAATCGAAAAATTATGAGAGACCTTTTTTGTAGAGCCAGAGAAAAATAAGATAGAGAGAAGAATATCTCCTACGGATTTCATTCATAAATACGATTTGCTTTCTATGACCTCCAAACCGAGGTTGAAGCAAGCTGCCACGGGCGTCCGCTGCAGATTGTGGGTTAATAAAATACAGTAAGAGTGAGTATTGAGAGGCGCCGCAGAAAACTATCTCTGCTTGCCGTGTTGCTACCGCACTGTCGATGTCGGGAGGTATTGTGAGAATCCCCACGCGCCAATCTCGGGATATCGCCGTTTGAAGGCCATAGCGTGGTAGAGCTGGCGGGAAGACGAGATATTATTCTCTCTACGTATGTTGCAAAATTTGGTCCATTGTCCTCTTCTAAACCCCATCCGCGGACATATATATATATATATATATATATATATATATATATATATATATATATATATATATATATATATATATATATATATATATATATAAAGGTATCCTATACTTACCTATAGACACGATCATAAGAATGCCCGGGACAGCAAACGCCAAAGGATAACAACTGTTATTATCAAAACAGTGGACGTCGTTCCTTAGAATGGGCGTTAAAAATGTGGAGATCAAACTTCCAGCGTTAATGGAGAAGTAGAACAGGGAGAAGAACATTGCCAATTGAAGTTCTTGCTAAAAACAATGTAAATATACAGGGCGCTTCTAAATATTTTGTATATAAACTTCTCACTTTTTTAATTTGAAAATACGATTTCTACCAGAATTTTCCTTTAATTTCAAAAAACTTTTTATCAGATGAAGGCCATGTATGTCTTCTTCCTATTCACCCTGAATTATACAGGGTTGCACTGAAAAAAGATACAGGGTGAAACGTCATACCTTATTTTCACGGTAATGTTCCTACTGGCCACTGGAGTTTTTGTTATGATTTCTCGGGGGGAGAGGGGGCTTATGATCGCTTATGATACCTTTCTCTATAAATGTAAGAGTTCAGTGTCTTGTATGTGATATCATTCACCTTAAAACCAATTTAAGAGACTCACTGAGTGAATGCAGAATGAAGGTTCTTTGTTACACTGCTTCTTATGTCGAAAATTAAATCAGGAATTTTTAGAATTTACCATATTGTTTATAGACAAATTCAGTTAAATTTATAGCATACAGGGTGTGTATGTATATTGTATATGTTTTATATGTATGTATATTTGCTATTAGTAAAGATAGAGACACCATATTTTAGGTGTATCTTATTGGTTAATAAATCTACTTTTTTATGTAGTTTAACTTTTTTATGTAATTTAATTTTTCCAAACCCTTTGAGGGGTGACGCTAGGGACTTGAGGTTTTAAATGCAACCCTATGCCGTGAGGGACCTTATTTTAAAGGTCTTCAAAAAAGAAACATTTTACTGCAAACTCAAGGTCCGTATCTTAATTTACAAAATCGTGAAAGAAAAAATTAAGTACCTTTATGTCTCTTGTTACTTTAAAAGGTGTTCAAAATGACCACCATGAACTTCTTGACAGTAATAAAGTCGATTTTGGAGCTCTGCCAAGAAGTAACACCTGCCATTCTCGAAAATGTAAGAAGTGAGTTCCAAAATCGACGATATTACTGCCAAGAAGTTCATGGTGTCATTTTAAACAACTTTAAGAGTAATAAGAGAAATGAAAGTTTTCAATTTTTACGTTCGGATTCACTAAGAAGGTTTAAGTTTAAGTTTTAGTACTTGTTTAAATTAGGATCTTATAGCTGATTAGTTACGTTTTGACAGGTTTTTGTCCTGTCATTGTTATTAAGTCGTCATTAAAAAAACCTTATGAATTATTCTGATATTTCAGCGATTTGCTTGGTTTGCTTGGGTGATTTTCATCTTGGAACGAGTTGCTCTAATGAATTTAGTTCTATTATTGTCGAAAGTACGTACTAAAATTGCCCTTTTCTTTATAAATTTGCGAAAAGCTCAAAAATAAATTTATAGAATAAAACTTAGTTGTTCTTACACTTGTCAGTTTAAATCTTTTGGTTGTTAAATTAGACCGGACCAGCGTTGGAGAATCTGGCTGTTAATTTTTTTACGATTTTTAATTTTTAAAGGCTTGCCATTTAAAAATGAATTAAGATATGGACCTCGGGTTTGCGGTAAAATATTTCTTTAATGAGGTTTCACACGGCATACGGTTACTGAATTTATTCCAGTTAGAAAACTCACCCTGTATTTTATCTACCGCGCCCTCTCGCCTCTCCCTCCTGCTAGGTGTAATATACCAGGCGACCGAAAAGGTAAATGAATGAAATCTGACATCTAGACAACTTGGCTTTGACGGGGGACAGTTAAAGATAATATAAAAGTTAAAAACTAAAATTATTTTTCGTTGCAGGAGTACCGTTTACAGAGCGCCCTATTCTCTGCAAATTTTGACCTGGTGTATACCGGCGATACGTTTGCAAAACTCACCTGTGGAAGAACAAACTGGTCACCTCCAAAAGCTGCCACGCAAGGCTTAATTCCTCCAGTGCCGACTGCGATCAAAAATAGCGCCAAAATCGAAAACGCTTTTTGAGGAATGTGTAGGGGATCCGTAGCCGTTAACGCCAGCAGAATACTGCCAGCGGCGTAGATCATGGAGACGTACAAAATCGTCCTGAATTTGCCCAGCCAGCTGTCGGAAATGATTGCACCCAACAACGGGAAGAAATATACGAACATCGTGAAGGTGTGATAAAGGATTTTGGCATCGGATTCGGCATATCTGAGGATGTCCGTAAGGTACAGGATAAGAATTGCTGAAAATAGAAACGGTGTTAAAATTATCGATGCTCGCTATCAAAAAGTTTGTAATGGGTTCTTTTACTAAACGTGAATTACATAATTTTAATAATATGGTCTTTCAAAGGGACGGGGAAAAGGTCAGTGAGGGTTTGGAAACGGGTTTTTAGCTTTTGGTTCTTAAATTAAATATTTCACGGTTTTTAATTTTTTGTGTGGTCAAAATGGTTCAAATTAAAATCCCATATATCCCATAGGAAAGAGCTCGTCGAAGTATATGATATCCATATTTTTTAGTTTCTTCATTTTCTATAGGAAGGGAGCAATCGCCGATTAAATTTCGATTTTTTACGTTTTTTGCCCTCGACATCGGTATATTTGAATCACTCTGAATTTTTTCCTATCTAATTTTTTCCCAATTTTTCGACACTATCTTATAAAGGGATAATCACACTTTAAAATGAATACCGAATGGGTTATCCAGGAGCGTATTTAAGGGGTAAAAATCGGATTTTCTTGATTTTTTCCGACATCCTCTTTTTAACCGACATTATTCCACACTATTTACCTTATTTAGTGATTCTTTTTGGGTTTATTTTATCCCTTAATTATCTAAGAATACCTCACACTAATTTAAATCGCTTATTTTTCGTTAAAGTTAAAAATAAGTAGGTTTATTTGCATCGGGGACAATTTGGAAATTTTTGAATTTTCGAAGATTGCCATGCAGTTTATTTACTTGAAATTATTAAGATGATATGTCAAAATTTCGCAGAAATGCCAATTTTTGTTGCAAAATTGAAAGGTTCCTGAACCGATTTCGGTTTGAAGTATACATGAATATTTTACGAACCTTCTACTTCAAGTGCAGGGATATTTCATTGAATAAGTTACGTATTAAGTTTTCGATGACTCTACAACAGTAGAATTGGCCATGTACTCACGATGAGTCATAAGTTTACTTTTGATGACACAGTCAATGGGATCACGTTTTACAAGTTTCGAAATTCGCGCGAAAATTTGCAGTAGAAAATCCGTTTTTTTTGTTAATAAAGACCAAAATAAATGGGTAACAGCAACCGCCATAAACATTTAATTTATGTAGAGAATATAAAAAAATATTTATTTGGCTTATATGCATACTCCCTATTACAAAATGTTTTTTTTTTTACCAAAACATTCCCAATGGACTCACTATTAAAACCTCTAAATTTAGTACGGGCCCTGTAAGTAGGAAAGATATACAACTTTGAAATTTCACCGACCGCCACTGGCATTGACACCATTTTTTAGTAAAATTCTGCGATTATTGGGTTCCCAAAATTATTCAGTAGGCCCGGCCTACCCTGCCTACTCTCAAAAGCCGCCACTACCTCGGGGCCGATTGAGCTGTCTGCCCCCTGGTAATACTAAAGTCCTGGCGTTTGTAAGGTTACTATTTTTTTTAAATATCCGGTACCAGTGTAATGTCAGCGAAAAAATACGGAGAAGGGGATCCTGCAGCCTGAAAAAAAAATACAAATATACGTACTTCGCATTCCATAGTAGGAAAATCGTTCGCAGAATTCATTGCTGACGATGAAGAATACTGATTTCGGGTATGGCAATTTCTGAAATAAAAAATGTTACCATTAATATTATGCATTAATAAAATCTATAAAAACAATTTTTTGTCTAAACAAACAATAAATAGGTCATACGGTGTGACAGTTTAATTTTGTTGCTGTGAGTTTTACTAACTACTATTTAAAATTGTTTAATTCCTACCTTAAGTTAAGCTGCTGCATTTTTATTCAACGGTTACGCAATGTAAGTTTGTCTTGCCTTGTTCAGAGTCCCCCCCTATATATAGACTGTCGGTCTTAATCTGTTTATGCTAATTTATTGGTTTTACTTACATTTTTGTTTCCTGAAAACAAGGCAAGACAAACTTACCCGGTGTAACCGTAATACAAATACAGCAACTTAATTTAAGGTAGGAATTAAACAATTTTAAACAATAGTAGTTAGTAAAACTTACAGCAACAAAATTAAACTGTCACAACGGACTTAAAATGACCGAAAGTTCATCGAAAGATTTCGAAAATTTTTCATACACTCGAGAGTCACCAAGACTGAAATTGTATAAATAGTCCAGGAGTTAGAGGCATCCAACCTGTACCGGGAAGCTAACAACGTGAGGCCTTTTTGTATTGACTCATAGCATTTGGATTAACAGGGAATAACATGTCTGTCGGCCTGTTTTTGACCGGAAGATTAGTAAAAATAGGCACATCCGGGTATTTTTTTTAAACAAATTTTTCCTTTTAAGCAGCAACGGGAAAATTTGCATGCAGGTGGGGAGCGATAGATGGTTAAGGAGCGGATTAACTTATGTACTCCATTTTACCCATGACCAAACATCTTGAAATTTTGCATGCATGTAAATTAACACCTACCCTTTCAGAATTTTTTTGTCTGCCAGCAGTCTTCCGCCCGGAATGCACTTCTGCCAGCCACTTTTTATAGACGACCTGCCATGCGGTCTATATATTATATCCAATTTCTTGCAACTTTTTTTCGACGCCATCTTATGGAGGGATAATGAGGTTTTAAAATGAATCTGGAATGAGTCATCCAGAAGCGTATTTAGGGGGTAAAACTATTTTTTATTTTTTCCAACAAATCCTATTTTTAACCGGCATTATTTTATAATATTTCTCTTATTTACCAGTTTTTTTTTGGTTTATTTTCTTGCCCCGTCATCTAAGAACACTCCACACTAATTGCAATTGCAAATTTTCATGTTAAAGATATAAATAAATAGTTTTTATTGCATCGGGAAAGGAAAAAATTTAAAAATTGCAAATTTAAAACGACTGCCGTGAAAAACCCAAAAGAAGCGGACTTGCTTTATATCGAAATTACGATGTGTCAGAATTTCGCAAAAATGCCAGTTTTTATTGCAAGATTGGAAGGTTCCTGGACCGATTTCGGCTTGGAATATACATGGAAACAATACAATGGACGTACTATTTTGGATTCCGATACATTTCATTGGAACGAGTTACTCATTAAATACCATTTTTATTGATTTTTCGATGACCCTGCTGTAGGGTTTGATTGTAAGGCCTACAATGCATTATAAAATATACTGAAATTAGTTTCTAAGCGTAGGATATATTAAAATACGAAATGTCAAAATTTCGCAAAAATGACAGTTTTTGTTGCGAGATTTGAAAGTTCCTGGACCGATTTCGGCTTGAAATATACATGGAAACGTTTTCATGGGCCTTCTAGTGTGGATTCATGTACATTTCATTAGATCAGTTACGCATTAAATACTATTTTTATTGATTTTTCGATGACCTTACAATGCATCATAAAAAGTAAAAAAGTAACCGGAAGTGCCTATTTTAACTAACATTCCGGGCAAAAACAGGCCGGCAGACATATTATTCCCTGTTACTCCAGATGATCCAATCTTCCCGGTACAGGTTGGACGTCTCTAACATCTAACTCCCCTACTAAACTGATATGTGAAAGGTTTCAGCACTGAAAGTCATGATGACTGAACACATTATACTCATTCATTTATTTAACACAATTCACTCCTTAACTAAAGAATGATTCTAATTTTACACTTGGCGTGACAATGCATTTGGTTTATTATTATTAATAAAATGTGACCTTGTTTAAGACTTAACAATTAAGAAAACCTATCATTTTAAGAAGCCGTGGGATACTTGTTAATTCAAGTAAGAGTCAATTAAAAAAATGTTACAGTTTGCCCAGAAAATAAATGTTACAGTGTGTGCCAGTGAATTCACAAAAGTCGATTTTTCACTACAATAGGGTGACCAGGCGTCCGGATAAAGCCGGACATGTCCGGTTTTTTGACGAAAATTGGAACGTTCGGCCGGCTTTTTTACCACTTGAAAGCAAAAAAAAAATCTTTTACAATTCGTACTCAACACTTAATTCTGTACTGCAAACTGACTGTCAATCCATCTCTTTTCAGGAGAATTGGTTCCTCAGAAAAGTATGAAAAGGCATATATTATAAAAATGCAATACTTCTTTTCTCCTTCTTTTGTCATGTTGACTTTTGGTCACCCTAACTAAAATCGTTTTGGTTGTCGCTTTTCAATGTTTTAATTTTTTTTTGTCCGAAAAATGTTTCTATATAATATGTAGGTTAATAGTAATTAGTGTGAAAGTCAGTGTAAATTACAATCTTAATTATAATTAATAATATAATAGTACATATTTAAAAAAAACGGACAGAGCGAAAATGTTGTTCGGTTACTGGCTTATCTCATTGAAAGCTATAACTTGTTTACCGTGAAGGTTATATAAAAATATTATTACTTGCAAACAATAATTTGAATAAATTATATGTAGTGTTAGTTATACAGGGTGTTGGAGACTACAACGACAAGATTTTATAGGTTTTGGTCAAAAGAAAAACCAAACAAAGTTTTATCGCCCTGTACCGCAAAAAGAAGCCCCTTCTAACCCTATGTTAATAGGAATTTTTCTTTTTGATTTTGGCCTAAGAATCACCTGTAAAATTGTGTCGTTGTAATTTTGTAACACCCTATATTCTCAATTTTCCTATTAAAAATAGAATGATTCTACGCATGATGGTACCCAGTTTGGAATCTGATTTATTTCTAAGTACTGATTGCATCATCCAAAATTTTGATGCCAAATAAGTTTACCCAGGTTTGCTGGGGTTTCTTGCTTTTGGTATTAAATAAATTATAGATTCAAAATATGGCGTTTCAAAAAATGAGACAACCATTTCTAGAAACGGGTTTTTTCGTTACAAAAATAACTCTAGCATAACAACTATTTAACCTAATCCT
Organism: Philopedon plagiatum; assembly: GCA_963971165.1. Classification (NCBI taxonomy): domain Eukaryota; kingdom Metazoa; phylum Arthropoda; class Insecta; order Coleoptera; family Curculionidae; genus Philopedon; species Philopedon plagiatum. The sequence goes on along the minus strand of OZ020193.1, from coordinate 17,836,492 downwards.
ATTTTCTTATCATCCTTCTTATGCAAAATTATGTTTTCTATAATAGTCATATTTCTTTAATTATGTTCTTGTTTTTTTAATCAGTACACTATTGGACAAAAGCCTATGTCTGTTATTAAATTTGAATTAAATACTCTCTTAATAATATCTTATATAACAATCTGGAAAATTGAACACCGTTCCCAGGCACAAATAACTACAAAAATTGAAGAAGTAAAAAATAAATGCGACAAAAGTAAAGCAACCAATTGCATTTAACAGTATTTTATTTTAAAGAATACAACAAATAAAACACAAAACATTTAAAAGTTATAGCAGCCAGTAACATTATGTTAATAATTAATAGAAGAACCATTAATTTGCTGACAACGTCGCGGCATTGAAGCAATCAAATTTTGAATTACAGTTTCAGGTTGGGTTTCATCCACCAACGATTGTTACCCACATATTTTCGATGGGGCTTAAGTCTGGAGGTTGTGCCCGCCACTGCAAAACTGAAACTTATTATTCATTATTCTCCTGAAATCATCCTTTAACAAGTCGCGAAGAGTGCTTCGAATTTTCCAAAACTATCCTTGGAAATCTGCGCTTAGAATTATTTAAGTTCCAGAAATGATGGTGAGTCCCAGAACAATCCAGAGCAGCGAAGCTATTTAGTAGACGCCCAGCTAAAAAGCCATATCTCGGGAAGAAACAGGCTCGCAAGGCTCGCTCGTCAGTATTTAAACTGGAAAGCAGATGATTGGATAGACGCGGATTAGACGCGTTATAAAATCTTTAATTCCGATGGAATGAGGCGTGTAAGGCGGCCAATTAATACCAGGTTCAATCCTGAATACTTTACAACCACAAGGTATAGGACTGGCCCTTTACACTTTGTTAATGGTACCATGGATCGATTCATGTACAGGGATTTCATGAAAAGTGTCATGATACCCTATGGTGGAAAATACCGTTACGGTTTACTTTTCAGCAGGATAATGATCCAAAGCATTCTTCGCGGCTTGTTCAAAAATGATTTCAGGAGACTAATGTTTCAGTTTTGCAGTGACCGGCACAATCCCCAGACCTAAACCCCATCGAAAATCGGTGGGAAGAAGTAGAACGTCAATACAATTGTTTCCAAATAAACAATGGTTGGTGGACAAAATCAATGAGGTTGGACAAATCTTCCTGAAACTGTAATTCAAAATTTGACAGCCGCAGTGCCGTGACGTTGTCAGCAAATTATAAAATAATAATGGATATTCTATTAATTATTAACATAATGTTTCTGGCTGGTATAATTTTTAAATGTTTATGTTTTGTTTGTTGTATCCTTTAAAATAAAATACTATTAAATGCAATTTTATTTGTTGCTTTACTTTTGTCGCATTTATTTTTGACTTCTTCAATTTTTATAATTATTTGTCCCTGTAAATGGTATTTAAACTTCACCAGATTGTTATAAAATATTACTAAGATTAGGAGGAAAGTGTTTAATTAAAATTAAAATTAAAAAAAATTAGTGGCATTTAAAGAAATATCGCGGTCCATCAGCACCGCTATCCGCCGCGGACGGCACCAACGCCGTATCACATCGCGTATGCGCGGAGCTGAGTGGGGAGTGTTTCGACTGAACCAAATTAAAAATTTGGAAAACGCGTGATGACAAATGTTGTTCCTTACATCGTGAGAAATATTTTTTGTCAAAAGCCATTTCTCCAAAACCAATGGTTCAGAAGTTATAAGGAAATAAACAATTAAATTGTTTACAACAATTGATCGTGCTAGATTTTTTCAATGTTGATAAATTTCGCTTAATCTACACCTAATTCTTAAAGTTCACGATTTTTATTCAGATTTTTCTGAGCGATGCTTCTGGTGATAAGGGTGCGGGACAGCAATTTTTAAGTGTTTTTTCCCAAAAATGTTTAAAAAAATGCATAAAAAATATCGTGCTTCAATAAGCTTTCATTTGGTACCCTATACAATGCCCTTGAAAAAAATCCATTTCCCACTTTACCCCCTGAAATTAACCCCTAAAATCAAAATTTCACTTTTTATACTTCATGTCTATAATTGGGCCACCACACTCTATCTCTGTGCTAAATTTTAAATTTTTACGTCAAATAGTTTCAGAGAAAATTGCCTGTGACAGACGGACGGATGGACGGACGGACGGACGGACACCGAAGTTGTTCCATAAGGGTTCCGTTTCACGGAACTCTAAAACTTTCGTTTCGCGAACATTAAGGCCGCTGTATTTGGCGTTGAACACGGATGAGGGTTTTCCACATTTTTTCAATAACAGTAAAAAGATCGTGTAAAGCTTTGTTGTTACTTTGAAGAGCAGGTATTGTTCAATTGCAAAGGTTCTCCTTACTTTTGAATAGCCGGCCTTATGTCTGTTTGCCAAGGCTATTTAGAAAAATACGTCTCTACAAAAGCGCTCTTATTTCGCCTTGTTCTGGTGGCAAAAGGCTATGCAGCTGACTATTTAGAAATAAAGGGTTATTTTCTATTAAACTGGGTCTACTTTTTAAAATGGCAGCAAATTTTAACATAAGCTTATTGTTTTTACTGAAAAAATGTTGAGAAACTCTAAAAAAAGTCACTGAAGAAATTACCCGGTCATTAACCAACAAAACCAACGACATCCAACACAAAATACTAACCTCCGTCTGTTTTTCGTAATCCATATTTAAAATTGCACGTTTTTCGGGAAAAAAGAACAAAAATATCACAGTTAAATCACATTAAACAACAATATATACGTGTGTCTAAGTAAATACGCCTCGCTTCAAGTTATAAACTAAATAGATTGATAGTAAAAATAAACAACAATAATTCTCTTTAAGGCGGTAATTTTCTCTTCCGCATTTTTTCAATGAAAATTTATGTCGCTTAAGTACATCGTCTTCCTTTTTCAATTCTCGACTCTTCTGTTGACGGACGTGTTATTTTAACGCGCGGCCGCGAACGACTGTTGTTCGGCGCAACTTTGTTGCTGTCAATATAATAAATAAACCTGCTGAAAATTGTTGTGGTGAAGGTAAGTTATGCCGATGAAGTAATAAATTCGTTGTCTTTTTTTGGTTTAATTATTCGGTTATCGTTACGGAGAGGCGCGCGTTTTGGCGGAGAAACGTTGCGAAATGGTTGCGGAATACGAGGTGGCGCGAAAGCCGCGAGGGGGTTTGAATACATTTTTTTTTATCTAGGACAGCCCACGTAAAAGCCTGAAGGGAAGGGAAATGTCATCTATTGGTACGAGATTTGGATTGGAGTTTGAGGGCGGATGGAGGGAAATCAAATTAAAAATCTGTATTGTTCATTTTGCATAATTTGGCTTTGGACGGCTTTACAAGTCAAATACTTACAGCTATTAAAGAAGAGACAACACAAAAAGAAACATAGTTAATGATCAGAAATCGTATATACATATAGTATGTAAATAGGTAAGAATTCGCATCGTTGTCACAGATTACCTTTGTGTTTAATACAACACAGTAATACGCACACATACATAAGCAGGCCCACTGTAACCAATAGGCTATTAGGGGCTGCCAGTGGCGCACCCAGGATTTTGTCTTGAGGGGGCTGAGTAGTGCAATTCGGTGGATTTTTTCACTTAGTAGTGCACTTTTTAAATTTTTGTGTGTCTAGGATGTTGGTCTGGGGGGGGGGGGGGCTGCAGCCCCCCCCCCCCCCACCCCCGGGTGCGCCACTGGGTGGCCGCAGCCCTAGGGCGCCAGGCCGGAGAGCGCTGCACAGTGTAACGAAATCGAAAATTCGTGAACATTTGTACTTTACTTCGCTGTTTTGCAAAAATTGTGGCTTATAAAAACAATGGCCAAGCCTTACAAAACAATGAAACATTCGATCTTGCTGGCGTCGCTTTTGAACATGATCTCAGCTGGCACAAACACATTACTTCAGTAGCCACAACGGCAGCTAAAAAGCTTGGTTTTCTCTTTCAAGCCAGAAAATACTTCTCCCCTTCCAACTTATACACTCTCTATGTTTCCCAAACAAGACCTAACCTAGAGTACTGCTCCCTCGTCTGGGACACCAAAAGAGACCCATTCGACTTATCAATGACCCAGCCCTCACGAGAAAACTCCCTTCTCTCGCTCATCGCCGCGCTGTTGGGGATTTATCCCTTTTCTACCGCTACTTCCACGGATTTTGCTCTGAAGAACTAGCCGGCATTATTCCCCCCTTGACTGTTCCTAACGGAACAACAAGAGGCGCTTTACGTATGCATCCCTTTACTGTCCAGCTACAAAAGCCTAGAACGGACCACTCATACCTAGGGTCTCCAGATTATGGAACAAATTGCCTGCAGATGTTTTCCCTTCCCGTCCCAACCTCCAATCCTTCAAATCCCGTGTCAATAGACTATATTTACCTTCTCTTCAGACGCCCACGGTACCTTAGTACTTAGGCCTGAAGTTTACGTGGGATGTCTTAGATAAAAAAAGAACGTTACTACTGTACTAAATTTAGACCTACGTAGTACCTTACTAGCTACCGGTCGCTCAAAAATTATAATTATTTTTCGACAAAATAAATAATAATTTTCACAATTTGAGCTGGAGACTGATCAATCAGAACCGTCTTTCTCAACGTTAGTTTCTTTAAAAAGTGTTTCGGTTTCTCAGAACAGATACTTTTTTTCGCAGTATATTTCGGTTTAATAAAGGAAAAAGGATTTAAAGAAATTATTAAGTTGTGCAGGATGTCCTCAGTATTTACGAAACTCTTTATTTCTAGCTTTTGATGACTTTTCAGATAAATGTCCAATAGGAATATAAGAAATGTTCTCGCAAATTCCTGCCCTATCTATTAATAATAGTAAACACTTGATGGCATTATAGTACCAACTATATAATGATACATACAACTTTGTAGTATCTGTCAAATATTCTCGAAAAATATCAACATTAAGTTTTGACCCCCTTAAAGAATTACAGCAAATTTTTGAATTAAATTTTTGTTCAATCCAGTGATTGCTGCTGATTTTTCGTAATGTCGGAAAAGAATTTCAGCGGTATTGCCGTCGTTTGTAGTGCCCTCACTGTTTTAAAACGTCTATTTGTATCCCAAGTTCATTTCAAAAATCATTTTGTATTTTGTTTTTTCTCTGCCATTTTATTACTTTGTTTTCACCTTTAGTGGCATTCTTAATTAAATTACAAAGCGTACTTAATGAGTTAACTTATTACCTACTTCTTAGAATAATACAATGTTTAGTAAAATATCAATTTAAAGCTGGGTGTAATAACGTATTTTTAAAACTATGTAGGTAGGTACTTAGACTCATGAATATTTAAATATTATTCTAGCCACTTTTATCAGTAAAAGTTAAATTAGTTAAAATTTATTGTTACTTCTTAGAAAATTTAATATAATTAATAACATACCGGGAAAATCTTTAAAGAGGCATTTGAAAGCAACTTTGGATTCTTGCATGTGCGACATTACTAAAGAAAAATAATTTTCTTTCAATAATCTGACAAAGTCGGATAAGATTTTTGGATATTCCTAATAAATAAGAGTTGTATAATCCTCCAATGTACGGTATATTTGGGTATTTTTTTAAAAGTCACACCAAACTTTGTTTTTTCTTCGACTAGGACCACGGTTCTTTAAAATTTCATATGTAAGTAAACCAAATTTAATTTAAATTTAAAAAGATTTATTTAGCAATGTATGCTACAATATAAACATTATTTCTCAAACAATAACAATTAAACAAATTAGAAGTGTTTAAAAATTGTAAGTGAGATGTTTAACTGTATTACTTTCACGTTGATTTTTAAATAAATATATTTCTAATCCTTTTTTAAATTTCCTTACTTTACATTGATTTTTATTAAATTCAATTATTTCTTTATGAAAAACTGATTTATTTTCTGCATTGCATGAAACACTATTTAAATAAAAATGTTGTCTGTTTCTTGTATTATGTTGATAATTATCTAAGTTTTGTGATAAAAATTCCGAAAAATTTGTTGGTAAAAGATTATTTTTGATTTTAAAAATAAAAACAGAAACATAAAAAAGAATAAAATGCTTTCATTTAAAATTTAACCATTTTAATTTTTTTAGAAACAATTCATCAATTATCTCATTATTACACAAATCCCTGCATGGTAAAATCGACTGACCTGCTCCTCTCCAACAAATAAATATTTTAGTGCCTAGAGTAGGGATGGAACATTCTCGAGAATTTATTTTTGGGAAATATTCTCCGAGGATAATGAGAATTTATGGGAAATTTTGGAGAATTTATTTTTTATGTTGGAGAATTTTATGTTTTGACTGCATAAACTGAAAGAACATATTTTTTTTACCAAAAGTAGTTTTTATCTGAAATAAAATCTGAAATAATTTTATCTCAAAAAATAAAGATATGTAGAGATGGAACATTCTCGAGAATTTATTATTGGGAAATATTCTCTGAGACAAATTAGAATTTACCGGAAATTTTAGAGAATTTATTTTATATGTTGGAGAATTTTATATTTTGTTTGACTGCATAAATTGGAAGAACATATTTTTTTACCCAAAGTAGTTTTTACAATAATTTTATCTGAAAAAATAAAGAGACAGCACTGCACAATACCTCGTTTAGAAAATATTTCAATTGCAAATTAACGTGATGACGCATCTTAGTCAAAATAAAGACACATTAAATTTTTATCTCCATTGTTTTCGAGTACCTTTATAAATAAACACAACTTAGAAAGGCATTGTATAAAATAGCATGTCTAATCAAGTTGTTTAAAACAACACAGACAAGAAATAAAGATAAAGATGCTCCAAGCTCCATCTATGCTGCAATAGCAATTACCTTAAATTTCCGTAAATTCTCATAAATTCTCCGAGAATATGAATTTTTCCGAGAACATTCTCGTTCTCGGAAATATTCTCGGTAATTTTCCAGTAATTTATATTTTTTTCTAAAATCATTTTTATATTAGGAACAGTAATTTGTTATTATTTACATTTAAGTTACTTTGTGTAACAAACTTTTTTTCTGTTGGGCTTTAATGCTAAATAAATAAATAAAAGAAGTTTAGATGGGGCAAAAATGAGAATGTTAAGTTGGATAACAATGAGAGACAACCCAATAATTATATAAAATTAGGTAATAAACTAATGCAAAAAAGAAGAAGGAAAATTAATATTAAGATGACGATATTCTGGTTATATAGTATTTAAACAATTTTTCGCTTATTTAAAAATATTAATTAATTTGACATAATCAATTTTGTCGCTTTCAAAATTACTTTCTACCACAATAAATAGTTGCGGTGAAGGTATGTTATGAAGTAATTGGTTGTAGTTTTATTTAAATAACCAATCATTGAAAGTGACTTTAATGTTTGTAAAATAGTTAAGCAGTAATAGGAAATATACAAAAGTGTTTTAAAAGGGTTTTTCCTTGTCAATCTATATGTGCATACAAAAAAAGAGAACCTTAAATTAGGATTCAAAATTCTCTCAAGAATATAAAGAGTTGAAGTAAAGAATTAATAATTATTGTTATTATTAAAAATCGATAACAATATAAAATAAAATTTTAATTTGAACTCTTATTATCAACTTTTCTACTATAGATAAGTTAGGATAAATCGACCTAAGTCGAACCAGGGAAGCCACTGCTAAGGTTTCGTCCGTTCGTTACCAAGCATCCTGTATATAAAACCAGTTATTCAAAAAACAAGTTATGCATGGATGGATAATAAGCAACCAGGTTGCTGAGGACCCGTTTGTTGTCTATAAGTTTATTTATCAAAAGATTTAAATAAGTAAAATAATAATCATGTCTGATTTAGATATATCGTCTGATATATAGAGAAGAGTCCTCTACAAAAATTATTTTATCTCTTTTACCTCAAAAATTAAGAGTAGAATATGATACGAGAAATGGTGTGCAGGAAAAATGGTAAATGCTACCGACGAGAAGGTTTTCTTAGCTTATTTCGAGAGTTTATGGAAGACTCAGAAACCTTCCTCCCTTTGGGCATAATATGTGATGTTGCGGAGTGCTATATCCATAAAACGAAATGTGAATATCAGCAAATTTACGCATTTCTGAGGCTGGGGTTTTAAATACACTGTTCTCTTACTAGAAGAAAATATGGTGAAAGACACGGGTATCCAAGTTTAAAGAAATATTTATTTGAATTATATCAATATACCTCTTTTAAAACGGAGGACTTTCTGTTAGGTGTATACTTTAAGATTTTTGTGTTATTTTACCTCTAATTTGGATTCTTCGTCTGTAACACTCGTCTGGTCCTCGAGGGGCTCTCCGAGCGCTCGCACGTCTTTACTTGAAGGATCTAGAACAAAAAACGAAAAATTAGCAATCAGATTGACTATTGCTGAGCATAGGCGTAGTTAGGCAGTCAAATTCAGGAGTGCCTAAGTTTTAGTATTCAGCATATGGCCAAAAATTTTGTTTATACCTAGGGTGGAGGGTTGTAAATTCTGGGGGTGCTAAATAGTTTTGGGGGCGCGAGGCACCCCCAAGCCCTCCCTTAACTACGCCTGTGTTGCTAAGGCCGGTCCCATTTGGCAATCAAGGTTTATGAGGACTGAATGAAAAGTTTCCGACCTTAAAAAAACAGCAAAATTAAAAATATTTTTTATTTTTCCACATAATCTCCGTTTAGGTCAATACTAGAGTCCGACCGAACCTTCGGCTTCGGCCAAAAATCACACCTTCGGCCAAAATGGGGCCTAAGGATTTCCCGAAGCCGAATGCATAATAGGAAATATGCATAGAACCCAAATAATTCAGAAATATTTTTCTTATATTCTCTACATAAATTAAATGTTTATGGCGGTTGCTGTTATCCATTTATTTTGGTCTTTAGAAACAAAAAAAAAAGGATTTTATACTGCAAATTTTCACGCGAATTTCGAAACTTGTAAAACGTGATCCCATTGGCTGTGTCGTCAAAAGTGAACTTGGCTCATAATGAGTACATGACGAATTTCAGTGTTGTAGGGTCCTCGAAAAATCAATAAAAATGGCATTTAATGCGTAACTCATCCAATGAAATATCCCTGCACTTTTTTTTTTAATTCTTTATTCCCAACCAACTTAAAGTTTATTACAGGGAATATAATATATGTATATAACATAACATTAAAATATATAACATTAAAAAATATAACAGTATTAAGAAAAACTAATAAACTAATAAAATTCTAAGGAAAAACTATTAAACAGTCGATTTTGTAAAATACTTTTTAAGGTGTATGTTAAAATTCCTTAAAAAACTGTTAAAAAAAACCTTCAAAATTTTAAATAATGCTTCTTCAAATGTATTTTAAATAACTGTAATTTCTTAATTTTCTTTATGTTTTTTGGAAGGTCATTATAAATTTTTATGCCATTATGTAATAAAGACTGCATGCCAAAATTGCTTTTTACAGGTGCTGTTTGCAATAATTCAGTTTGCCTCGTGTTATGATTATGTAAATCATTAATGGGATAAATCTGTACGTTTGTTTGTTTTTTACTTATTTTTAAAGATTGAATGAATATACATGTTTTTAATTTATACAAATTATCAATGTTTAAATATCCTAATGGTTTATATAACTTTATATAAGCCCAAAAATTTTATTGTGCTGGAGTAAAGAATATTTTTATTATTTATTGTTATACAGGCTGTTTTTGCGTTTATTTTTTGTTTATTAATAAGTATATATGCTGATTTATTTAAATTTAACGTTAATTTATGTGAATGTAATCAGTGAAATAGTATTTCTAAATCATATTTAATATTACACTGAATTTCAGAAATACTGTCTGCAAAATAAAGGATTGTTGTATCGTCGGCAAACAATTTTAAATTTCCCATTAATTTTAATGTAGATATAGAATTTATGTAAATTAAAAATAAAACAGGACCTAAAATAGATCCTTGTGGGACTCCACAAGATATTATTTTTGAAGAACTTATATTACCTACTTAAAGTAGAAGGTTCCTAAAATCTTATTCATGTATTTTTCAAGCCGAAATCGGTCCAGGAACTTTTCAATTTTGCAACAAAAACTGGCATTTCTGCAATTCTTTATTTTCATGGCAATCTTCGAAAATTAAAAAAATTTCAAATTTTGTATTTCGCATGTCTTAAACCTTTTTGAAAATCTCAGGGTGCGTTTTTGTGTTAATAAAAGAGTGCGGATAAATATGTACTTATAAAAATACATATTTTTTGTAGACGAAAACAAACACTTGACATGTTTATCATCAAATTCATGTCTGCCGATAAGCGATATCGATAAAATTTGCGTAATTGGATTTTTGCGGATTATTTCATCATAATACATCCGTTCTGTTTTTAGTACTGTCTGTACGCCTGTCACTCTGTTTGTAAGTCTGTCACAGCCTATCGGCGACTACGCATGCACTATTTAGAGCAGTAATCGGCTCCCGGTATTTTTTCTGTTGTTTTCTTTTTTTCAGCATTGCCATTGCTCAGTTTTATCTCAGGTATACAGGGTTCCAAGTGTCAGGTAAAATTGAGAAATGTCAAGGAATTCAAAAACTGTCAGGGAAAACGGAACATTTCAGAAGTAGTTAGTAAAAATAAAGATTTTTCCCTAAAACTAGGAAAAATAGCATTTTCCGGTATTTTTTAGTTAATAAATAATGCTATTAACCTATTCCGAAGCTCTTAATTCGGCTTCTTGGGTTAAAGGAAATTGCCCTTAACTGGGATACATAACTGACATGCAAAGCCGTAGTGTAGCAGTTATTTTTTTACATATATGTTAATGACTTCGCTAATATTGATATAGGTGGGGGAAATGGCTTTATTTGCCGACGATGCAACTATTTTGTAGCGCGACAGGGACAGCCATCGACTTAATGAATGAGTAAACAATTGCTTAGCAAAGATTAAACAATGGTGCGATGCTAACCAGCTTACCTTTAATATTACTAAGACCAGTGTTATATCCTTTATATGCTACTTAAATGGCGTATTTTTAGAGATTCATTTTGTAAATAGTTTGACTGAGAATATAGATTTTTAGGGCTCTATACAGTAGACTTAAATTTAAGGGACATATACAGGGATATCCAACTAAAAGTGAACCGGCCTTATAACTTTTTAAATTTTAAAGATGGGGAAAAATGTTAAATACGGAAGTTTTGGGGATTTTTATAGATCATTGATCATTCATATATGTATCTTATCAGCAAAACAATTGAGCAACAAATAAAACAAATACAGGGTGTCCCGAAATTAGGGGGCCAAAGTTAAACAGTGCATTCTGCATAGGAAAATAACACTAAGTTGTTTAATAAACATGTATCGAAAAATGCCCCCTAACGGAGCTACGGCCCCCTAAAGGGGGCCCCATGATGATGGTGTTTTTCAAATTATTCCTACAGGGTTGAACATAAAAACATGAGTTTTTGGTATTTTAGTAATTTTGACATGCTGAATCTAGATCTAAAATCAAACTATCAAAAGTTTATCATAGGCGTAACATTTGGGGGGGGGGGGGGGTAAAGGTACAAAAACAGCCCTAACTTTTTTATGAGTAAATGTTTTAATTTTTTTTTAAATTATGAAAATCTAGAGCTTTTTACCAAAAAAAGGTACTCTTGATTTACATCGCTTAGATGCACCATTTGTGAGAAAAATGCCTTTAAAAGTAACACTGTTTAGCATAGACGGATCAAGTAAAAATTAATTTTCCAATAAAACTTAGTGGCAGGCCATGAAATCGAATGTTTTTATCAAATTGTATTTCCATTTTGTTGAATGCACAGTCTGGACCTTTTTCTGATATTTTGCGTAGTAGGTACGAAGTATTTCGAACCGGTTTTCTTTAATTCGATTTCCAGCCGCATTAATTCGTCTTAGATCTTCTGTGATATTTACTTCTTGGTGGTATAAATAATATTTTACATATTACCCCACAGATAATAATCTAAAGGGTTTAGATCAGGAGATCGAGCTGGCGAGTTTACCGGGCGACCACGATCTATCCACCTGTTTGGAAAATTTTCATTCAGCCAGTTTCTCACCGGTTGGCCAAAATGGGTTACCTAAATTTCTTTCAAAATGAGCTGGCAGAATTGCTAGAGGAAATTCCTATACGCACTCGGTTAGAGATGTCCTTCCAGCATGATGGGGCGCCAGCCCACTTTGGCTAGCCGGTGAGAAACTGGCTGAATGAAAATTTTCCAAACAGGTGGATAGGTCGAGGTAGCCCGGTAAACTGGCCAGCTCGATCTCCTGATCTAAGTTCTTTAGATTATTCTCTGTGGGGTAATATGTGCAATATTATTTATACCTCAGAAGTAAATACCTAGCCTAGAAGAGCTTCTAAGACGAATTAATGCGGCTGGAAATCGAATTAAAGCAAACCGGTTCCAAATACTTCGTACCTACTATGCAAAATATCAGGAAAAAGGCTAGACTGTCCATTCAACAAAATGGAAATTTGTTTGAACATTTAATCAAAGTAAAGTAGTGTTCCTCTAGCGGCTAGTCTTTCAATGCATAATTACGCATAAAACTAATTTATCCTTATTGCTCAAATAATAATAATAATAGCCATTGTGCATGTTCGTGTGAAAGAATGCATCTCTAAAATTATGTTTACAAAACAACATAAACGTTAATATGCTTATAAAAGTAACATTATTTTTTAGAAAATTTGGTAAAAACATTCGATTTCATGCCCTGCCACTAAGTTTTATTGGAAAATTAATTTTTACTTGATCCGTCTATGCTAAACAGTGTTATTTTTAAAGGCATTTTTCTCAAAAATGGTGCATCTAAGCGATGTAAATCAAGAGTACCTTTTTTTGGTAAAAATCTCTAGATTTTCATAATTTCAGAAAAAAGAATTAAAACATTTACTCATAAAAAAGTTAGGGCTGTTTTTGTACCTTTACCCCCCCAAATGTTACGCCTATGATAAACTTTTGATAGTTTTGATTTTAGATCTAGATTCAGCATGTCAAAATTACCAAAATTCCAAAAACTCGTGATTTTATGTTCAACCATGTAGGAATAATTTGAAAAATACCATCATCATGGGCCCCTCTTTAGGGGGCCGTAGCTCTGTTAGGGGGCATTTTTCGATACATGTTTATTAAACAAGTTAGTGTTATTTTCCTATGCAGAATGCACTGTTTAACTTTGGCCCCCTAATTTCGGGACACCCTGTATACTATAAAACATCGATTTTCTCGCTTATTTTAAATTGGATGGTATGATTTTTATCATATTCTTGGATTCTAGGAGAAGTTCTAGACATATTTTGTATAACATACCCTATGCGGTTTTTCAATCGTTTTTGAAATATTTCAAATTAAAAATTATTTCGCATAAATATACTTTACACGTAGGTAACATCCAGGTTGCAAACGAAATACCTGCTACCTTTTTAAATTTTCTTCATAGGTAAGTCAAAATTAATATCAAGGTTGATAATAATACTTTAGTCACCGTGAATTTATAATTTTATTTCTATGCAAAATGAGTTATTCAATTAATGAGAGATACAAAATGTTAAAATTATATTTAGAAAATGACAATAATGTTAGAGCGGCTCAAAGACAACATCAAGAAAGTATTGAAAATGGACACAGGACTCCCATCATTAAACACCATAATAAAACAAATAGAAGACTAGAAGAAAGAGGAATTCTGGGCAATGGAAAACGAAGAAAAGAATGAAATGAAGAAAGCGACCTAGTGATTTTATTGTATTTTTAAGAGAATCCAAAAAAATCAATTCCCGATTGTGTGCGGTATCTCAGATATGGAAGAAGAAATAAAATGTTGACTTATTGAACAGTTCAAAGAATGTATATGAAGTATAGACTATATAAACTTATGCCAGTTCAAAAGCTTAGTGCCGATCAAAAAGAAAGGAGATATACTTTTGTCACAAATATTAACGAAAGAATGCGGTAAAATTCTAATTTATTTCATACTATCTTTTGGACAGACTTTCTCAACTGCTGGAATGTTTAATAGAAGAAATGTTCATGTTTGGTCGGATGAAAATCCCTTTACCGTCGAAGATATTGCTTTTCAGGGGCGTAATTCAATCAACGTTTGGTGTGGGATATTACAAAATAAAATTCTCGCACCATTGTTTTTTCGGAGAGCATTAACTGGCCAGCGCTATCTTAATTATTTACAAAATGAAATTGAAGATATTCTCGACGAATAGCCACTTGAAGAACGCCGACGTATTATTTGGCAACAGGACGGAGCGCTTCCCCATAAGATAGTTGAGGTTCGCAATTTTTTAAACCATCAGTATAACAAATGGATCGGTAGATATTGAACATTACATTGGTCTGCAAATAGCCCAGACCTCACACCTCTGGATACATTTCTTTAGTCATTTGAAAAATATCGTATACAGCAATCATAATGAAAATATTGAAGAAATTCAAAGGAAGGTGAGAAATCTGAACGAAAATGATGCTGAAAGTACTATAAACACACTTCAGAGGCAGAGAAGAATGTATGAAAAGTGCGAAGAATTAAATAGCCGACATGCTGAAAATTTCTGGTGATATTTATTCGCCAATGTTAACATTTATTTGTTTATGTTATAATTCATTTGTTATTGTTTACAATCACTGGTTATTGCTTTCAAATACTAATAACTAATAAAAATCAACATTTATTGTTTAATAGAGTAACTCATTTTGCATAAAAATCAAATTATAAATTCACGGTGACTAAAGTATTATTGTCAACCTTGACATTACCTTTGACTTATCTACGAAGAAAATTAAAAAAAGTAGCAGATATTTCGTTTGCAATCTGGGTAGTTACGTTTAAAGTATATTTATGCGAAATAATTTTGAATTTGAAATATTTCCAAAACGATTGAAAAACCGCATAAGGTATGTTATACAAAATATGTTATATCATATGCTGGGTTAAAATTATTGCCAAATTAAGAATTTTGAAAAACGTGTAAGTTGTTCCTTACACCGTGAGAAATATTTTTTGTCGAAAACTTTTTCTCTAAAACCAATGCTTCTGCAGTTATAAGGAAATAAACAATTAAATTGTTTATAAAAATTGATCGCGCTAGAGTTTTTTAATTCTGACAATTTTGGCCTAGTCTAAACCTAATTATCAATGTTCATGATTTTTTTCTGATTTTTCTGAGCGATCCGTTTGGTAATGAGGGTGGGGGACACAAATTTTTAAGTGTTTATCCTGAAAAATCTTTTAAAAAATTAATCAAAAAATACATCATATATATTGTTGAATTCGTAATTCAGTAAGCTTTCATTTGACACCCTACTCGATGCCTTTAAATTTCTTCCATATCCCAACTACCTTCTCTCGCTCATCGCCGCGCTGTAGGGGATTTATCCCTTTTCTACCGCTACTTCCACGGATTTTGCTCTGAAGAACTAGCCGGTATTATTCAACCCTTGAATGTCCCTAACAGAACAACAAGAGGCGCGTTACGTATGCATCCCTTTACTGTCCAGCTACAAAAGCCTAGAACAGACCACTTCTCTCGCTCATTCATACCTAGGGTCTCCAGATTATGGAACAAATTGCCTGCAGATGTTTTCCCTTCCCGTCCCAACCTTCAATCCTTCAAATCCCGTGTCAATAGACTACATTTCCCTTCTCTTCAGACACCCACGGTACATTAGTACTTAGGCTTGCAGTCTACGTGGGATGTCTTAGATAAAAAAAAAATTACCCCCTAAAATTAACCCTCAGAATCAAAATTTAACTTTTTATACTTCACGTCTATAATTGGGCCACCATACTCTATCTCTGTGCTAAATTTCAAATTTTTACGTCAAATAGTTTCAGAGATAATCGCCTGTGACATACTGACGGACGCACAGACACCGAAGTAAAATATGTATGTATAATAAAGAGCGTCTAGTAAAACTAATAATATAATTAATTACCTACTCTATTGTCATGACAGGCAATTTCGCTTTTAGCAAATCACTGGAAACCCTGTGTTAGGTAGGTCTAATTAATAGAATTCTGCAAAAAAACGTCGTTGTCAGTCAAGATACCTACCTCGACAGTCTGTGTCCAAGTTTTTTGATCATTTCTAGAGTACAACAAAAAACACGCTCGCTGGATTGGCAGTAGAGGGCCTACAGAATGACCTCCAAGCCTCCCCCCCCCCCCTTCCTAACTCATTCAGATTTCTTTTTAGGGAGATATTTGTAATCTTAAGTGTACTCAACACAATCAAATACGATACAAGATTTTTAAATTATTTCTAAGAAAATTAGAAATAAACAAAAATTATTTTAATTGGTTGTCAAAATTACGATATTAACTTTTATACAACATGCATTGGTTTTGTTCGGGACGCTCTGGATTTCAAATTTCTGCAGGAGTTAGGTCGGGGAACCTCGGTGGCCATTTTGCCAAACCGGCGACTAGATAACCATAATAAATTTTTGTTTTACTCTAGGAATGATAAAAAAGCTTGGACATGGTCTGTTTAGGTAGATAACTTGGTAAACGCCATTAGAAATAATATTTAAAAATTAAATATTTTAATTTAAAAAATTGAATTTCATTTTCTGAGGAAAATATGCACGTTATATCAACAAATAAATATGAGCGAATGGATAATTGACACACCTTTTAAATAAGGAGTTACTCGATATCACTTCCCATTTGAAGTTTTTGACGTGGGGGTAGGGGGCAACCTCGAAAGGGCCAAGCCGTCTGCCCAGCCGTCTTAGGGGCCCAACGTAGATTGGGCAGGGGCCCATGCATACCTTCATATTGCGTTATGCCATTAAAGGTTTTTTTTTATGATTAACAAGCTCTGAACTTGATAAAAGGGTAGCTGTAAAATAGATTTTGTATACAAAAATCTTCTGCCTTTGCGGATCTTGGTTAGGATTAATTACTCACCCTCCCCCCTTAAACACGCCTTTGCTTTCTAGTAAAGAACGGGGTCTGAACTTTAAAATATTACGCAGCAGATTTATTAATAATACTAATTATCTTTTTTTTTTTGTTCTAATAAGAGTTTCGTCTCGTTTGATTGTTTTAATTAATAATCCTCTACTACGCAAAAAAAACCGCCAGTGTTAATATTTGCGAATATTATGTATTGTGCAAACTGTCTGATCATCTTGTTATAATGACTGGCAATATTGCTTCATTATTTAGTGCAATAATTGATACATTTTATCTAATCTTTGGAATATTAAGTCTATGCAAAATTTGTAGTCATTTTTGGATTTCCGTAAATAAATGTAAATTTGTAGAGAATAATTAAATGGTAAGGCAAGGACAGAGCAATGGATTTAGAAGAAGGAGAGACAGTGGCGTAGCCCGGGGGGGGGGGGGCAACCGCTAATACATATATCATAAGTATGCATGAGAGTTTGTGATGAGAGCATGAGATAAATGAAAATAAATTTAACACAGCTTTTAAAATGAAAAGTACATACTTTTAAAGTAAATAAATAATTTAGTTATTAGTAGATATTTCGCACTTCGTTATTTCAATATTAACGTATGAGAAACTCGGAAATATAATATGGCGCCTAGTGGCCTAACCAACGCAAAATGCTAGGGCCCCCGCAAGATGTAGGCCCCCTGTCATATTTTGAGCAAGTCAATGCAGGGCGCATAATGGAGTGAGTACCGGGGGGAGGGGAGTTTTTTGTCCAATAGTATAAATTATAATATCTAGTTTTTTTATTCAAAAATAATAATAATTAATTAATATATATAAATAATTAATAAATACAATTATTTTTATTAAAAAAACTCTTATATTGTAACCGGCAAGACAATCAATGCGACCAATTTTATAACTGAACAAAAGTTTTAAAAGGTTTGTATTTTTTAAGAAATCGCGATTACCGCCTCACATTTATTTTGCAAAATCGCTTATGAAATAGTCCAGCTCCATGATACAAATAAAAGAGGATTTTACACCGCGCAGGTAGGTGTGGCCATGAACGTCACGCTGTGAGTAATTTCGCCATATTTTGTAAAAGAGACACGTCTTTGTTAAGATCGCGTTGTGTTTTAAAGTTATTTTTTGGTGTTTTTATATCACTTTTAAGAGTTTAAAAGTGCAAATGAGGTGTGTTGTGTATGGTTGTGATGTGGACAATCAATGTAAGGGCTTTATGCCCGATATTAAAGTTTAAGCTTCCCCAAAAACAAAGAAACCCAAAGTGTTTGGAAGCGTCTGTGCAAACGGGAAGATAAGTTTAATGTGAAAAATGCTAGAATCTGTTCTAGACATTTTAACGAAAGTGATTATAAAGGTAATTTAAAGCATGAATTGTGTCATGCCATGAATGTCAAATGTGTTCAATGTTTTTACAATCTCGCTTCAATAAAAAAGTGTACTGTGACAAACAATAATTGCTAAAAATCTCCACGGTAACGAATCACCAGACTTTAATCGAGAAAATACGACCAACGAAGAGACTGAAGAAGAGGCTATTTAAAATTAATTTCTTGTTTTTCCTAATTTCATAAATTTAGATATTTTGGCTTGTTTAGAATAATTTTTGACATTTTAAGATTTTTTTAAATTTGAAAAGTCAGAGAATACAAAAATACAATAATTTTTAATAATTTACTATTTAAAGTGTAAAAAACCCAAAAAAACTATCCTAAAAAACGTGTTTCCGTCGCAAGCATACAGATGTTATTCACCGCAAAAAATATTTGACAAATTATGGGAACAAACAAAATTCTTATTTATAAGTTATAACATATTTTCGGAAGACTGTAGGTATATATGTATTTTAATAAGAATATGCCTCTAACTAAAAATTATTATCTTAATTATTAAGCATAGTTTTATTTTATAAAATTATTTACCTTTTCTTTTCACGTAAATAAATACATATAACGCAATTGGCTGGCAATTTACCAATATCTATTATTTTAAATTAATTGATCCCTTTATTTACATGATTATTTTAAATCATATACTTTAAAAGCTGTATTATAAGCAGGATGCAGAGTATATTGCTAATAGAATTTATACAAAATCGCCTATAATCCAAGTAAACTCTATATTGTGCGTTATAAATTTCAAAAATAACTCACAGCGTGACGTCATGCGCGAATCCGGACGAATTTGACACGGTTTGGTATTATATCTTCCTTTTATTGTATCATGCAAACATAAGAGGTTTTTTTCACAAGTATTTTTTTAGTCAGAGGCATAGTATGAATGTTTTCAAATACAATTTTTTGGGGTAGGTATGAATAATAATAAGTGGCAAAATGGCTGAAATCTCTAATGGACTGCTTTAAAATGTAAATAATTCCATCGCCTCGTCATTTCTTTATGCGTCAGTGTATTTGCGAAAAAAGCTTTTTTTTTGAAAAAATGTGTACCCATTTGAAATAAATATTTTTCGAAAAAATGTATTTTCAAAAAAATAAAAGTTTGCAGTTTATGTTCCGCAAAATACGTGTCAAATACCTCCGTATTTACATTGGTTAAAATAAAAATCTTATCTGATCAGTTGCAATAACAGGAAAATGATGGTTTATTTGTTTTGACGCAAACAGGAGTATACCAATAGAAACAAAAATATTTACCGTTGTTTAAGAGTGACTGAAATGTTGTTCTACTTTGATCTATCCGTGCCTGTATTTTCAAGTGAGACATTGTCTTGCACAATTTTATTAATTACACGTAGTATGCCATACGTGTACGCGCACTCAAGTGCTCAAAATCTTATCTATCTAGATATGATCTAAAGTATACCCAACCTACGATTTATGTATTTATTTAAACTGATACCTAACAAAAGATTTTGTTACATCAGATTTGGTTTTTGTAAAATACGAAAAGATTGTGTTCTAACAGGAAACGAGAATTTAGTAATGAAAAAAATGGATATAGGAAAGTTTTTCAAAAACATGCTTTCGAGGAACAATTTTTCGAAAAATGCTAGTTCTGCAGACCTGGCACCAACCCTATTTCTTCTTCACATTAATGACCTGCCCGTTTTAACTACCAATCCCATCCACAGGTACGCTGATGATAGTACTCTTTACTGCAATGTCCATTTTTCTCTAGTCTCGAATCAAGAGCTGGATAATAGACGCAGATCCTTTTCGCATGATCTCCAATTAATCTGTCTCTATGTTTCCCAAATAAGACCTAACTTAGAGTACTGTTCCCTCACCTGGAGAGCGGCATCATCTGTTTGATTCTATCCAAAATGGAGCCATTCGACTTATCAATGACCCAGTCCTTAGAAGAAAACTCCCTTCTGTCGCTTATCGCCGTGCTTTGGCGAAACTATCAGCTAACTATTCCCCCTATTAAATATACAATTAATATTTTTGTTACAAATATAAAAAACCATATTTCGTCGACGTATATAATAATTTTTTTACAATATGAGTAATAATATTTTATATACACATTAATCTGAATCGTTCCGTCCCCTTCTATTTCGTCCCTTTCTATGTCTAAACTTCCAAAATATCGTGTCCTATAATATTCTCAAATATTTGACAGAGATAAAAATTAAGAAATAAATATAGAGCTTGAATCAACAAAGTGGAAAATTACACACAAGAATATTCGCCCCTTGACTGTTCCTAACAGAACAACAAGAGGCGCCTTCTGTATGCACCCCTTCACTGTCCAGCTGCAAAAATCCAAAACATCCCACTTCTCTCGCTCATTCATACCTAGGGTCTCCAGATTATGGAACAAATTGCCTGCAGATGATTTGCCTTTCCCTCTTAACCTCCAATCCATTAAATTCCGTGTCAATATATTACATTTCCCTTCTCTTCAGACGCCCACGGTGCGTTAGTACTTAGGCCTAAAGACTACGTGGACTGTACAAGATAAAAGAAATTCTCAAAAACACCCATATCGAAAATATCTTTAATCTTTTCATTAATGGCACTGTTTCGGAATTGGAGGTTGACTGCTTGCTTTTTGCTGATTATCTTGGACTTCTGTGCGAAATATTCTCTCCCGAGGGCACCTTAAGTTTTTCAAGCAACGGCTTTTTGAAAAAGTAATTTACGAGAAAGTAACCTACCAAACCTAAGGAAACCTGATCAAGCTTAAAACAGGTTCATTTGGGTTTGTTCAGGATCTTTTTTCGTCTTTTTTTCATTAACATTTTCCAAGCTATGGAGTTCATAATTTAATTTTCTAAATATTGTTTCAAAAAAATATATGTACTTGTTTTAAAAATTATTTGTTTGCAGACATTTTTGAAAAAATTTATTTTCGAAATACGGGTTTTTGAAGAAAATATTTTCAAAATATTTCATAAATCCGTTTTACAAAAAGCATCTTTGAAAAAGCGGTCAGGACATTTTTAAAAAAAAATGTAGGTTCGAAATATGTTTTTGAGAAAATATTTTTGAAAAATTTCGTTAATCCATTTTCTAAAAAGCTGTTTTTCGAAAAAATTTACTTTCCCAGGAGATTAAAAAAAATCATTGGGTTATTTGTTTCGTTTAGAAGCCAAAATTATCCGGCGCAAATTTTGATAAGATCGCAATGAGCTGTGTAAGGAATGTTTTCAGAAACAATCTAAGAGCATGTAAATCAAAAATGACAAAAAAGGCTTGCATTTTTTGTATTACATAGTAGTATTGATCTATCAGTGGCGGCTGGTGAAATTTCAAAGTTGTATATCTCTGTTCCTACTTACAGGACCCGAACCAAATTTACGGGTTTTAATAGTGAGCCCACTGGGAATGTTTTGGTAAAGAAAAAAAACATTTTGTAGTTTGCGAAAAAAAGTTAAGTTTTTGGTGTGCCCCTCCTAGGAAAAAAATGAAAGCGTCTAGGTATTTTATTTATTCTTGTTTCTAAACAAATTTTACATCATTCTGTCGACAGCTTTGAAATTTTGAGAGAAAAAAAGGTGTTAGTAGAAAGTTATAGTCATTTGAATTTTTTCTTAAATTTTATTTTAGGCTTAAAAAAATTCAAATGACTATAACTTTCTACTAACACCTTTTTTTCTCTCAAAATTTACAAACTGTCGACAGAATGATGTAAAATTTGTTTAGAAAAAAGAATAAATAAAATTCTTAGACGTTTTCATTTTTTTCCTAGGAGGGGCACACCAAAAATTTAACTTTTTTTCGCAAACTACAAAATGTTTTTTTTCTTTACCAAAACATTCCCAGTCGGCTCACTATTAAAACCCGTAAATTTGGTTCGGGTCCTGTAAGTAGGAACAGAGATATACAACTTATTTCACCAGCCGCCACTGTGATCTATTATTCATATTTTTTGGTATAATATCTTTCAAAGACCTTACGTAGACGGCAAAATGTTTATTTTTGTTTATAATATTTTGTAGAATATGTAGAAATGGTTAATGTTTATGTTACAATATTTATTTTTATAAAATTCGCTATTGAAATTCTTTTTGTGCAAGGCTCTAGGAGGGGCGCCTCTGCGCCCCCCCCCCTAAATCCGGTACTAAGAAGGAATTGCGTCATACATATACGCGCATCTAGATACTCTAAAATTTTATCGATATACAAATTTAACCTAAAGTATGTATATCAGTCTGCTTGTTGGAGTATACTTAAGTGTATAATTAATGAAAAAATTTTGTAATTACATATTATGTGCCTCATAATAATACAGATACGTATAAATAATAATTAAATAAGTTCAATTTTAAAACTTCTCAACCTTAATGCTGTTTTGTCATATTTTTTGATTAAAACACAGAGCTAGTAATAAAGGTGGGGCCCAGCGGCGCCATCAGAATTTTAGCTCAGAGTAAGCTGAACACTGGTCACTCAAATTTGTGCCCAGTGGGGGAGGGGGGATTCGCGGATGTGAATTATAGGCAGCTACCTAAATCGAGCGAGCTCGATGAGGGACTGTTACCTAAAATTAGTGACGGGGTTTTTTTCTTTACCAATCAAACCCAACCCAGTGGGCTCACTATTAAAACCCTTACATTTGGTCCGGGTCCTGTAAGTAGGAACATAGATATACAACTTTGAAATTTCTAGATCCGCCACTGGGGGGTGAACGCGGACGCGGATTGTAGGTAGTTACCAGGTTCGGCTCGTCCATAAGGTCATTTGATCAATGATCCACCTAAATTTATTTCCAGTGATCCACCTAATAATTTATTTTTTAAAGCCAAAAATCAATTTTATTGTATTTTCTTTCAAAAAAGTTGAAGTTGCATGCGAAAACTCCCCAATAAGGAATCCAGTCCAGCTTGCTCAGGTTGGGTTTGATGGATTAAAACTAAGAGAAATAAACATATGCGATTTAGGAAGTTAAAAAGAGAACGAAATTGTCGACGGCCCACCAATAATATCGCTTTCGGCGCGCGCGTTGCCGTCGACGCCGCCGGTTCTCGCGTCGTCCCCGGGCCACTTTGGAAATACACTCGAACCGCTCCGTGAAATATATCTACTATTGCAGGACATTTGGGTTAGACAAAGACAAACTAATTACCTAAAATACGCATTGTATTTGCATAAACTTTTGTTTACATTTCATTACGTTGCGTCGGCACTTATTATTAGTTTAAGAGGTGTTTCGGCTTGCCTAATTTTGTTGTATAATATGTTTTTGGATAATATTTGATATTTGTGTTGTGTCCTTTGTGTAGTAGTGTAATACCAGTGGCGGATATTATAGTGTGGCGAGGGGGCATATGACCCCCGCCCCTTTCCCTACAAAATTTATCATCCCTTACTATGCCACTGTTGGTAATTTTCTTGTTCATTTCTTGAAGCCCCCTCTGGCAGGCTTAATCCATGAAAATTAAAATTCTTATCCTTATGTCCTTCCGATGTTACCAGTTTCTAGCACCTTGCGGCGCCCTTAGGTTTCTGACGCCGTGGGGGCATCTCCCGACTTCCCCTTATGGAGGATTCGTTCAACTGATAAACTAGAAGATCTACACTTTAACCAATACTAAATCTTAAAACTTCACAGTAAATTCAAAGGTAAATTCACAAAGTTAATATCCAAATCGGTTAAGTAGTTTGCAAAAAAACTAATGTTTTTAATTTTTGGCCATCGACCTCGTTCTCCTGCAAAAAAATGTTTACATAACAATTCCAAAACGCTGACCTAACATTTATTTAATTTCTTCATCTCTCTTTCAATTTCATCTTAACGATTTTTTGTAAACATTGTGGGTTGAAAAATATAGCTTTGATTTAAATTTTATAGCTTCCAAAGTTAGACCTGTTCTAAAGGTTACCTAGTTTAGTACACCAACACTGCGACAAGTGAAAGCTAATAAAATATACTGGGTGAGTCTGTAAGCCTAAAAAATTTGCGGTAAAATGTTTATTTTTTGAAGACCTTTAAAATAAAGCACTACACGGCATTTAACTTCAACTACCTAGCTTCACGCCCTCAAGAGGGTTGAGAAAGTTAAATTACATATAACGGTAGATTTATTAACAAATAAGATACCCCTAAAATTTGGTGTCTCTATCTTTACTAACAGCGAAGATATTTGCCCATACTAAGACTTTTTGTTCGTCCTGTATAAAGAACTAAGTAAATTGCCCTAAGACATAATGAATAAGAGAGAGATAGATACAACGATTTTATAATCTTGTAATCTTATTTATCATGAACAGGTATGACAGACATTTTGTAGTACGTGCATAAATATTTGTATTACAACTATGAATATAAATCCCATTTACAGACTTTTCAGTTATTATTTTGCGAGGTTTTTATTAAATTGTTGCAATTAAGTCGGCCACACCCTGTATCTGCATCAAGCACAACAATAAAAAAGACATTTATTACCATTTTAGTTTTTTTTTCGCGCAAATGTCGGTCAATGACGGATTAAAATTAATTTAGCAATGAAATTCATGAAGAATTTCATCGACTCTTTGCTAACTAGTTGGATTAATTGAAGGGTAACCCACTGACTTTTGGTACAAACGAATTTGGATTAATTACGGACTGGTCTCGAAAGAAAAACAAAAGAGTAACGAACTGATTTAATTTGGTAAAACTTTTCCTATTATAATACAGAGGAGAAGTCAACGACCATCCCTATTATCTTTTTCACATTTGTGTTTCTCATTTAGTTGCTATAAAAAAACAGTGAGTTTCCCCTGTATAACACGTAAAAAATACGTACAATCCATCATTATATTTTTTAGTTCCCCCTGAAATTCGAAATATTTTCGAATTGGCTTCTCGCAGTGGTTCCGGCAATAGGTAATAATAAGTCAAAATATTTTTTTTCAGGGATTTGTCAAGTAGGCATTGATTTGGGTTAAAACAGAACCTAACTTACCTGAACCAATAACACTTTGGCACTTACGGACTAATTTCAGTCGATTTGTGACTTGCAAAAACTGTGGATTTGAAGTACGAAAAAGCAGTATAAAGTGGGTTTTGATATTTGGTAATATCGTAAAATCCTGCTTTAAGTGGCCTTAGTAGCGCAGGTAAGTGGTTCTTCTTTTATTAAAATATTGTTGTTTGAAAGGTTTTATTTGCGCACGTTTCTGGACATTAATAAAATGGATGTTTTTATTGACCGACTTTTGATATTAGCATTTTATCGTGACTTTTAACCATGGATTTATTAAGAATGGATACGGGATGATTTAACATTCTTTGAAGCCAAAACAAACCATTCTAAGCGACACTGTAAACACAATTTGTAAACATTGGTCACATCTTATTTTACCTTGTATTTTTGTACAAAAAATACGTTAGAAGCATCACAAGGTTTACTAAAAGTAATAAAAGGCCTAAAATATTTTATTTTTCTGCTAAATAATAATAAATTTAAGTTAAAAAGGTTTTATCATTTATAGGTTATATTATTTCTAAAGGTTTATTTAAAGTCGCTCCGAGTCATTTATAAATTTATAAGTCGCACTTTTTCTTTTCTAGTTCATTAGACAAAGACGTACGTGGTACGTGTACCCGAGTGTTCAGACGTATTTCCTAAGCAACCAGCAGAGACAGCAACACTTCTGAGCTCAAACACTCCAATGCTATTTTATCTCTTTCTACTACCATTCTTGATTCGATTACGTATTTCCTTAAAGTTCGTAAACTAAACCTCTAGGGTAAATGTTTTCATAACAAACAACAAATAAACAGGCTTCACGTTCGATACGGTCACAGTATACGGCACACCGAATCCTTTCTAATTCATTCATGCTTTTAACTATTTTCTGTTTTCGGAAAAATGTATATAATCTACTTTTACATAGTCTCCTTGTTATGAGGACATATAATTTGTATCCAAGTCCGTCCAGATTTTCACGTTATAATAGTTTAAGTAAACTGCTCGTCAAAAGGTTTGCAAAATGGCATTTTTTCGGTCATGTTTACAGCTCTGTGGATCGAAAAAGGTTCAACTGATTTAAACAAATTTTTGGTTTTTAAAGACCTAATTTACTGAAAGGTAGTTACGAGAATCGCTTTAACCTAATAAGAACCACATTTTGTTATACAGGGTGGGAAGGAAAGCTATGTAAAAAAAAGAAAAAAAGAGCCCCCAGACCAACATCCTAGACACATAAAAATTAAAAAAGTGCACTATAAATCGAAAAAATTCATCGAATTGTGATACCTCACCTCACGCTGCAGACTGTCAGCCTCCCCCCAAGACAAAATAGCCCCCCCCCCCCCCAGGACAAAATCGTGGGTGCGCCAGTGGTATTTGGTGTGTATTATATTATTAAAGGAAAAATATTTTTAGTAAACATGTTTTACAAAAAATAATGGTTACATTAATACGACTTAAGCGTTTGACTTTTTAACGGCCTTTTCTGTTTGTAGTTAATTTTTACTATTTTACATCAAAATTTAAACAACCCGAACACATGAAATCAAGCGTTAAGAGCTGAAATTTAGCACAGGTATAGGTCATAGAATAAGAGCAGATTTGAAATACAAAAAAATGAATTCAAAGTTTTAGAGATTGATTGATGACTGGGGGTCGATCAGTTTCACATGCATCGCTCCGATAGCTTTCTCATATCTGAAACTTCACATAAAATATGGTGCGCCCACTCTTTGAATACGTCCATAGCCTCAACTGTGTCACCCAGCGTCAACCAACGATCATTCAAAACGATTTTATAAACATTTTGCGTCATTTCCCCAGATGTTGCCGTTTTTGGCCTGCCAGAACGCGGGGCATTTCCAGTTCTCATACGACCACGTGTAAAGTCTGCAACCTAAGTTTTAACTCAAACTGTTGGAAATGAAGGAACTGTGATTCCCCTAAAGTAGTATCAAGTTCAGCTTTTATCTCTGCAGGAGATTTATTATGAAAATGATTTATTACAGCACGGATCTTGATTTTTTTCATCATTTACAAAATGTAAAACTTCATGAACTTTGACTATTGCGCAATATAAACTACTTAATGAACTCTGTTCAAACTTTAAAAGTAGGTATATTAAAGAAGAGTGCGGCTGATGAAATCCTCCTTGCACCACAAAATGGCAATTAACCCATGTGAATTTACTCTGCTGCCCTTACTGAGGCAGTGGAGTAAGTGTGCATATTGCCGGCCAAAGTGGGGCTCCATCTAGGGCTAGGGCTAGGGCATACAATTTTCTACGAGATCTATAATATCCGTCAAATGCTGTAGCCAGTGACATCAATTTGAAATGATTAGGATTTAAAATGATCTTAAAACAATATTCTCTTTCAGTTTCATCACTGTCGAGATAAACAAATCTTAATCCTGCAGTAATCCTTATTTTTAAATAACACAAAATCTTAATAATTTTCGAAGATTTATCTCCTGTGTTTTTAGAACAAAAGGAAACGATATCACCTATACATACATATATATATATATATATATATATATATATATATATATATATATATATATATATATATATATATATATATATATAATGCCATACTTCAACTTCAATTATGTCTCCAATGTGGGCATCCGATGAGGGCCCGTCGAGTTTGCGCAGTTGCTTCTTCAGATCTGTTACAACACCTATTCTATCAAACTTTCCTACTCCCGAGCACAGTTCGGGGCTCTGTGAGAGTGTGGCTGTGTGAGTTTTGACTCCCGACCACAGTTTACACAAACGTATACCACTTAAACACAATTTGTAAACATTGGCCACATCTTATTTTACCTTGTATTGTTGTACAAAAAATACGTTAGAAGCATCACAAGATTTACTAAAAGTAATAAAAGCCCTAAAATATTTTATTTTTCCGCTAAATAATAATAAATTTAAGTTAAAAAGGTTTCATTATTTATAGGGTATGTTATTTCTAAAGGGGTTTATTTAAAGTCGCTCCCAGTCATTTATAAATCTATAAATCGCACTTTTTCTTTCCTAGTTCATTAGACAAAGACGTACGTGTACCCGAGTGTTCAGGCCGAGGTTCAGCCGTTTTCCTAAGCAACCAGCACAGACAGCAATTCTTCTGAGCTCAAACACTCCAATGCTATTTTATCTCTTTCTACTACCATTCTTGATTCAATTACGTAGTTCGGAAACTAATCTCCTGGGGGAAATGTTTTCATAACAAATAACAAATATAAGGCTTCACGTTCGATACGCTCACAGTATACGGACTTCGAATCCTTTCTTAATAAATCCATGAAACTTACAATACTTAAGATAACAGTAAGTATTGAGACGATGGAGTATGGACGACGGCGTTGCGTCGGAGGGGATGAGACTGTACATACAATGTTTCCAGTTAAAGTGAAATTTTTTTTACTAATATTATATTTTTGTACCCATGTTATCTTAATTTCAATAATTTATATTCCAGAATCATATTTTTTGAAAGTACCGTACCGATTCGTGTGCTAAATTCGTAAATCCGGTCGCAACCGTTGAAAAATCCTGATTTTATAAAGAAAGTCCGGTTTTTGGTGTAAAAAATAAAACTAAAATTTTGTATTACCATTTTTTTAGTTTTATAAGTTTTTTTTATTACCCCTTAAGTTATTTATATTTTTGGGCACTTGAAACAGCTTTTAAAAAATCTTTTTTGCCGGAATTGCATCGTTGCCTGATGGTGTAGAAAATCCGGTCTTTAATGAAGTCCGGGCGGAGTCCGGTCAACGCCTCTAAAATCCGGTCAAGACCGGATTTATCCGGTCAGATGGTTACCTATGCGTGGGTCGCAAAAAATGACATGGCGAGCCGCATGGGGCCCACGGGCCTCATGTTGGACAGCCCTGCTCTAGAGAGACGCCGTACGGTCGGCAACTGGCGAACCGCGGTACGGATTCAGACCGCGGAAGGTAGAAAACTGGACCGCAAAAAAAATCTTATTTATTTGTAAGAGAACAAATACCTATATATCTTTATATTCTTTTTAAGAATAAAAATAAAAATTAAAACTAATAATATGAGTTTTTATAAGCCACGTTCCTTTTTGAGAAACAAAAATTACCTGCGGTCCATTTGAAGTTTTTCTTATTTTTTTCTCTGGACCTCGATAAAAAATTTTCACTTATAATCTCCCTAGAGCTTGAATTATTTCCGAAAATTTTTTCAAGGTGCGACTTTTTTGAAAATTTCCCGAGGCGTTAGCCGAGGGAAATTTTCTTATAAAAATTCGCAACAGGAAAAAAATTTTCGGAGATTAATTCAAGCTTGCGGGAGATTCGGTACGAAAATTTTATACCAAAAATTATTTCAAAAAAAAAATACAAATTTTGACAATTTGGCAAGCGTTTATTTTGCTTTGAGGATTGGTGTTTTAATATAAGGTGGCTATTTAATCATATTAAATCATATCGAAGTATTACTTTCATTTCATGAAGCATAGACATTTAGTGAAGAAAACCCACGGCTTTTTACTTTATTCGCCATTGATGAAAAAAGAAGTGGAAAATGAATTTCAGAAATATTTGGAATTGATAATTGATGTTGTTAATAATAAATAACATGTACCTACCTACTTTATTATTGAATTGAAAATAAATATTTGTAAAACTTAATCTTCGCTTCTATTGTTATTCTGACATCTGCACGTGACAGCTGTCAAGCCAGGGAAATTATCACTTATTAATTTTTCAACTAGGTCACGTGACCGAAAAAATTTCCGAAAAATTCGGGTTGTTGCCATAGCAACCTGTCAAAAACAAGGCATCTGATTGGCTTAAAACAACTGGTATAAAATTTTCACTACTATTATTTATCGTGATAATAAATGTTTATTGTTTGTTTATGTTTGTTGTTGTAATTTATTTTGCATGGTGACGAAATGTAGAGTGAGAGTGGATACGTCGCTTCGCGGGGCGTCGTCTGGTTCATTGCGAAATCAAGGCGTAATTTTGTGTGTATACATTCAAGGCAAGTGGAAATATATGCGTCTAGTGATATTTTACTTGTTTTTTGTTTTTTTCTGACAGAACTTTATCCACAAACTTTGCGGAATGATGCCGTTAGTGCCAACTGCGTGGGAAAATTGATTCTTTTAATCCGGAACTGACTTTTCAGAGGTTTGCTTGGAGGAATACAGAATACAGGAAAGCTAGTTATAAATGAATGGTGTCCTGTTTCCTCTCGCTGAACCAATTTTGGGCCCCCGTGTATTTTTATATGGTTTTTGCGCGTTTTATTTATGATGACTATTAACATTTATAATAATTCATTAAGCTTACTTACTTACAAATTTATAGCTGATGATGATAACCTTCCACGTCTGATTTTACCTCATTAATCATAAAACAATAAAATAAATGCAGATATTTTCTTCAATAAAATAGATTTATTTCCTCAAAATTAAAATTTTCTTAATCTGTCTTTTATTGGAATTATCTTAGATTTTATTGCTAGTTATTTATAAACACCGCAAAACACCATAAATATAAATAATTCATTAAATATCACATGCAATAAAATTTGATTGGTTTTAGTGGGAAGCAAATAATTATTGATTAAAAACCCAGAATAATTAAAATATTTATAGAATTAACTAAAAATAAGAACCATTCAATACAACAACTACTGACGCAAACTTTAGGAAAGTTTGACATTAATACAAGCAGTATTGTACAGAGCTGGGCAAAGCCCTCGACAAATGGGCTCGAAGCTCCAAGCCACAAGCCCTGTTAAAAAGGGATTGAAAGCCCAAAGCCACAATTACTTTTTAAACATGAGGGGCTTTGCTTTGTAATTCCCAATTCACTTAAAAAGGAATTGGACCGAAAGCCACAAGCCCTTTTGCAAAGAATTTGAAGCCCTTTATTTGCTGGATGCTCTGCAAACGAGCTTGAAGCCCTTTAAAAGAGCTTGAAGTCCTTTAAAAGAGCTTGAAGCGCTTTAAAAAAGCTTGAAGCCTTTTAAAAGAGTTTGAAGCCCTTTAAAAGAGCTTGAAACTACCTATGTTCTCCATTTCTTGGAAAATTTAAGCAGAGCTTTTTTTTAAATAGAAGTCTATACAGGTATATTTCATATACAGGGAGTCTCAAAAAGTTTTTTTTAAAACTTATTATTTTAAATTTTATTATACTTTTGCCCATATAAGATAAGCGCTTTTGTTTTTTCTTGGGAGGATTTTGGGACGAATCATCATCACTATCACTACTATAACTTGATATTTTTAAAAGACAAAATACAATTACTTCTCTTACATGTTATGCGATCTGCATAACATGTAACGTAAAGGCAATAGACGTATTCCTTTCATAGTGAAGAGCAGCTCCGGAACTGCCCCAAGGCGTGATACGCGTGTTTCCGCAACAGATATTAAATGAAAGAAACACGTGGGTCACGCACCGGAGCTGCTCAGGACCTCGTCTTTGCTGTGAAAGGAATACAACTAATGCCTCGGTAATTTCCCGAACGCGAGGAGTTATCGAAAAAAGTTCATGACGGCTCCGTCGCAGAGCGGTATATTTACAGGCGTCCAACTTAAATAACTACAGGTGCTACAATCGACCATTAGATTTAAATAATTCTGACAACAGTTTTTAATTGATTGAATTTGTATTTTAGACCGTTTTAAATTCTAGAAATCATTCATGTTGAGTAATACTTAAAAAATCGTTTAATCCTGTACTCATATCGTGAGATCGTGAGATTCGATACAAAATCGTGACATTTTACGATAAATCATGAGATCTGGCACCCCTGATTAGTGCTGGGCGATGTTAATCGATGTTTTTTAAACAGTTTTTCGGCATATTTATTATTTTGATTATTTCAGGTTTTATATTAATCAACTTAATTTTTGCACACATTTTGATTTGATGTAGGTATAGGGTTGCATTCCGTCCTGATATATCCGGACTGTCACCGTTATTGGAGTACATAACACCCCCCCCCCCCCCCCCCGCCCCGTATTATTTAGTCTATGGTTATACGCATTTATTTTTTCTCGGCAGATACGCCTCTGGGTTGGAACCCAAGTGGTTAGCTTTTAATGAGTCTACTTTATGTGATTTGTCCACGGTAAAAAGACTTTTTTCTCATTAAACTAACGGAATTTCTTTAAATTCTTAAAGCCGTTTTGTAAAAAGCAGAAACCTACTTACGTAGGTCATTCTCCACATGTTAATCGATCAAGTAGGTTGTTTGACAAACGAGAAAATTGCCCGTAATCGTTTATAATTTTATCAATACCGGTAGTCATCGATATGTGTCAAGTGCGTGCCCGACTTGCGTGATGTGATAACCAGGCCATCGATTTACCAAAGGAAACTATAAGTATAAAAATTGTGTGTAAATGGACCTAGACTGGCTGACTATTTTAGAAACTACACAAGTTAGGGAAAAATGTTTCAAATAAAAGTTCTAGGGCTTTCAGAAATCTATAATTTAAAGATTAATTGGAATATACAGGGTTGCTGAAAAAGTTGTGACGGATCAAAGTTATTTTTTCTTAAATGGGATATCCTATTATTTGCTTTAATTTCTGATTCTGCTTAAGATTTTAGGCTAAGTTTATGTAACACTCCCTATAGCGAAACCCAATAGTTCCAGAGATATTATGATCAGTGGCGGCTGGTACATAAGAGCTGCAGAGCTGCAGAACCACCAAAAGCACCCAAGCAAACCCAAGCGTAGCTATATGGATCTGTGGTTTTACCTACAGATTTTTATTTCTACCGCGAAGGGAAGTGCTCATCTATTGATGTATTCAAAATGTCAATTCAAATATTTCAAAAACAATTAGAGATAGGGATAGGACATTCTTTAGAAAATGTGAAGAGTTTTTGACGAGCTATAAGATGGCATTTTTTAATTAGAAGTTTTCTGACTTTGGACCTAGAAATAAAACACCCTGTAAATGAGACGCCAAATATTTCATAGTGGATATGTTTTTTTTTACTTGATTTACTCAGATTGATTCCAGCTCTGGATGTGTGAGTCGATTCTCCAGTACACCCACGCAAGGGCGTAGCCAGGATTTTGAGCAATGGGGGGCAGAATTAGGTGACCGGGAGGGCAGATTTTCTGGACCCCAAGGACGCAACGTAGTAGTACGTAGTCTAGTTTTTATAGTTTTTTTGTAAAGAAATATAAAAAAACATTATTTAAAAAAAAATATATTCATATATAATGTATAGTATATAGTACATACGTATTATTATTGCAAATTAGAAACTCGAATCAGTTAAAAAAGAAAATAATGAATACCTGCTAAAACAGAACATCGCTTAACAAAAAGAATGTATACAATTTATCTACATTTTATTTTTGCGAAACATTTTATGAAAACAAATTATTTTGCAAAAAAAACAATAAATTGTTTTCATAATAAGCCGGTAAAAGTTTGCGGTTTTATTTAAAATAAATTGAAATAAATTTAAAAAATTTGAAATCATGCTAAAATTGTCGATTATGGTGCAGGTATAGTATAGGATATTGTTAGGCCAATTTTGTAAGAAAAATTATATTACAATTTGATAATTATTTTATATCTGAGATCTGCGTGAACACAAACAGAGTGAACAGGAACAGCGCACGGCAGCCACCTTTAATTCAGTTATATAAATTTTAAATGTAAACTTAAAAAATATTTGCGTGGGGTAGGATTGGAAGAATGATTAATTTTAATCAAAATGTCTACCCATTTGTGCCAACTAGTATGTTCCCGTAATTTTTAATTCCTTTGGCTATTACAGTTATTGCTATTGTACTTGTTATTACAATTCTTTATTATTGTACTTTTATTTTTCTTTGGCACAAATAAATGTATTTATTATTATTATTATTATTATTATTAATTAACAGCAAAAGCTTTCTTACCACTTCACACGTTTGCGCCACATGCAGCAGTGCTGCCATTTAGGTACAATTGTACTGAATTCAGTACAAAGTGGCCAAATTCAGTACGTCAGTACTGATCTTGGAAAAACCACTAATTTTAGTACGAACTTTCAAAACGAAACTAAAACCAAATAAGCACAAAAAATTTTGAAAAATTATTGTGACTGAAAATATATTATGAATTAAGTTTAGTGGCTTTTCGATTGATGAAATTAGTGTGATACGAGTACTACTCTTTCTTGTACTTTGTGTCGTTAAAGAAAATATAAATTGCCTGAATATAACTACGATGGAGTACTGTAAACAAATATTAAAAAACAATACTTGTTTTTCATTGGAGGCTGCCGATGAATTGATCGATTGAAAAAAAAATCTGAGGAAATAAACTGATGGTAATACATAAAACTACTGATTTTTTAAAATTTGTAATTAAGTAGTATACAAGTACCGATTGTACCTGTCTATTGGTATAAATTAAAACTTTTTATATAATGTTAATAATTTAATACTATTTTTTATTTTTGAAAAAAAAAACAGTGTTTTATTTAACCACCCTCAATGATTTTAAACTGCAGAGAAAGCTATTTTAAATGTTTTAAATTCTTAAATGTTTCGATTTTTGAATCTTCTGCCCTACATTCAGTACTTACGCTTTGAAAATCATGCAGCTGCGACAGCACGGGAAATTTGAATGGCACATTGGTACATCTTGGCTTTTTGCTCGTGCCAGGGGGGGGGGCACGTGCCCCCCCCCCCTGCCCTCCCTTGGCTACGCCCTTGCACCCACGGTACATAGTACTTAGACTTCGGCCTTCGTGGGCTGTTAGCCGATAAAAAAACTATTATTTCGAGATGTAGAGAAGAAGTAACTATGCTATGATACCCTCATGTCTCTCATGAGGGTATCTTCTTTTTTTATGGGTTTTTCAAATTAAATTTACTAACCAGGCAAACTGTGGTTCATCTAGTCTTAAAAATTTCTGTATGCCTCTGGATCTTAAACTTTTAGTTCTTTATTTAAGACTTCTAAAGTGCGTTTTTCCTTTTTGCTTTGGAGCCATTTTGTGGGTCATTTAATTTTTTAACAATGAAATAATGGACTGAATAACAACTAATTGTTGTAGCAGTCAAAAGAAGTAACTTTTGTTGTGTCAACATCTGGCTAGCGTAGGAGCGCAACACACAAGTTGATTTTGGAGGTTAAGTTTAATTGTCAATTTGTTGAAACTGCACTAAGCATGCACATTTAACAAATAATTGCCGAATTTCACTTCAAATTTCTTAACTGTATCATACAGTCTCCCTTTTTTCTTTAAAAAAAAATTGCTGGAAATTGTTGGCAAAAATTTACTTAAAATTATTGCTAAAATTTTCGCAGTAATTCTGTTGTGTGTGCCATTCTCGAAAATGTGAGAAGAAAGATCCAAAATCGACTTTATTACTGCCAAGAAGTTCATGGTGATCATTTTGAACAAGTTTTAAAGTAATAAGAGAAATAAGGGTACTTACATTTTTAATTTTTTTTTCACGATTTTTAATTTTTAAAAAGGAATTAAGATACGAACCTCGGGTTTGCGGTAAAATGTTTTTTTTAAAGATCTTTAAAATGAGGTACCACACGGCATGGGGTTGCATTTAAAATTTTTCACCTCAACTCCCCAGCGTCACCCCCAAAAGGGTTGAAAATTTAAATTACATAAAAAAGTAGATTTATTAACCAGTAAGATACACCTAAAATTTGGTGTCTCTATTTTTACTAATAGCAAAGATATTTGCCCATACTAAGACTTTTCGGACATCCTGTATAGTTGGCCAGATTACGAGTTGCCCTGGAAGCTCTGTTTGCTCTAAAATAGGAATAATAGTAGGCATCTCATTTTTTAAATTGTTTGGTGTTATTCCATAAGAAGAGAGTTAGAGAAAAATGTTACGGGGAAAAACTTAAAAGAATTAAATTCCATTCCATTTTGTCGTCTGTCGTGTGTTTTTCTAAGATGGCAAGAAATATTAAAAATTTAAAATATATCTGGCTAAAATATTTAATAAACAATGTTTTACTGCTGTTGAAATAATTGGGGGTATTAGCCGTACCACTATCCAGAGTCACAACCCTTTGACTTCCAAAAAAGCACTTTATTTCGTTAATATTCCTTATATTATGCGAGAAAAGATTTTCTTACCTTGCGAGCCTGTCATTTTCCCCACTTTTATTTAGAAAATGGCTGAAATGAATGTTCTCTTTATAAAAATATCCACCCTCCGATCGAACTCGAACACAACTGACGAACAACGAACAATTAGGTATTATTTCTGTGTTTTAAAGCCCGGGAAGTGTTATCTGATCGAAATGGATTCGTGTCAATACACTAAATTATTGTATATTTTTATTTTTGTCGTCGTAATCTCAGTAGATACCTCTTATTCTTCTTACTAATCTAAGACTGTAAAGCTCATGCATTGTACCTACCTATATCTCGTTGATAAGTCTGTTTATACGACACTTTGTTTTAGTATTTAAATATTTCATTGACTATTATAATATTTTTTGCCGTGTAATGGTTAGAAAGCGCGTGTATACGGAGTGTTTAAAAAAGCGTGCCATCGCTCGTGGGGAGATTCCTCACCCAAAAATAAAAAAATAACGGGTGTCGCTAACAAGTCCTTCGGGATTTAATTGTTAAATAAAATCAACAAATTTGGAAAAATAACGTCCTTAAGGAAGACCGACAAGAAAAAATCGAAGGGGATTAAATCTCATAATCTTGCAGGCCATTGAATATCACCATTTCAAGAAATGACGCGGCCAGGAATATATATCTTGTTGAGGTGCATATAATCTAATTGGGAGTAATTGGGACCTTAAAAAGTTTCTTAACCTATCGCTGTAGCGTTCGCCTTCAACATTAACCGTATCACCATCGTTATTTCCGTGAAAAAATGGCCATCTAACTACTCTAACACCTCCAGCCCATGCACACCACACACGGATTCGAAGAGGATGTAGCTAAGGATGTTCTGCCAAGAAATTATTTACCTACGAATATCACCTCAAAAAACATAAACTATTAAAATTGCATTTTTGCTGCGACTTTTTTAAAATTACGTGCAAGATTTTGTAATATTGTTTTTTTAAATTTACCCACTTTTAATGCAGTTAAATGTGTTTGTATATCGATCCTTCTGTCCTTCTGTTGGGAGAAATGTGCAATCACTAGCTCATTAAAATTATAAATAGGTACTTCTATAAAAGGTTTTTCAATGCTTAACATAGCTAAAGCGCTTAACCTTGAGTACCACATTGTATTTCTTAAGAAAGTCTTAATCCTTTTTAGTTTCGAAAAGCACCTCTCACTTGCCACTGTCGTCACTGGAATAGTACATAAAATCTCTAATAATTTTACGCTTTCCGAAAACGTTTCACTGAGGTTCATTTCTAACAAGAGCTGTACAATGGTAACAGCACCCGCACTATTATAAAAATCTTCACGACTAAATAAACTTGCAATTCTGATTTAAGCTTGGAAACGTTTATCATCTCATTAATTATCATTTAAATGATTTATGTCAGTATCGCCAGTTTTAGTCCATAACAAATCATCGGTACAAAACAAAACACACGGAAAACAAAAAAAAAGGCATTTTTTACGTTGCACCTGCAAATCCAGTCAGAAATATTGTACATACTTGGCTTAAAATACCTGTTGATGTCTTTGGTGGGCTGTCTTAGATCCAGAAGTGGTTTGGGGCGTCCTTTTTCTTTAATTTCGAATCGTTTTTTAAATGTTAATGCACTACTGATTTTACACTGCAGTATTTCTTGCACTGTTAACATAAGTACTCAAGTACTAGTACTACACAAGGGACACAACACAAATATCAAATAATATCAAAACAAAACACAAGAAACTTTGGTCGAAAGACAACACTTCTTCAACTTAACAAATGCCGGCGAGTCCGGCGACTAATAATGATGAGCGATGAAC
Source organism: Philopedon plagiatum (assembly GCA_963971165.1). Lineage (NCBI taxonomy): Eukaryota > Metazoa > Arthropoda > Insecta > Coleoptera > Curculionidae > Philopedon > Philopedon plagiatum. The sequence goes on along the minus strand of OZ020193.1, from coordinate 17,798,258 downwards.
AAGAGCTTGGCGGCAGCATGGATACAATTCTAAAATATTAAATATTCTGAAATATTGCTGCGTTGTCAAGTTATTGTCAAAGTCGTAATTACTGTAGGTTTTAATGTTTCATAGGTAGTTACAATTATTATTATTATTAGTAATTACCTAAATATCTTAAAATAAAATTAGGTAAGCTTATATTAAATCTATAAATGTATTACGAATCGCGAATATTGTTCTAATAATAAATTGGTCAGATTTAAATTAGTGAGCCAGAATTTGCGACAACCGGCGCGGCGGCGGTACCTACTCATACTTTTTCAGAAGAAATTTTATAACGTCCGGATTTTGTCCGGATTTTTTTTATATAAACTTGTCCTGTCTAGAAAATCTTTGATCTGGTAACCCTACCTATTGAGTCCCTATTGAACTCATTAAAAGAAAAATTCATTATCCGTACATTTATTTTAAAAAAAGGGTCTTAAACTTTGTCCCTACGTTGTAAAGTATGTACATAATGTAATAATAATAGTAAAATTAAACATTTTAGCTAACATATGCTCAGTTTTCTTCATTTTGCTCCATTTCAATAAAGGCTGTCCCGATTGGCTCTAAAATAAAAGTAGAACTTTCTACGTCTATCTGGACGAATTGGTATTTTGATGCCATTTCCATGAATATTACCATTACTGCTACAATAAGCATTGCAAAAAGGAAAAATTCATTGGCCTAAAATAAAGAAAAGGTCAATAATACAGTAACAACCATTTTCATAAGCAAATTTTAAAATCTTATTACAAATAAACTAAACTTCTTTAAAGTTAACACCTTTCTGTCTGGCTCTTTTACATTCAACCCCTAAAGGGGTAAAAAGGGAGTGTCCGATTTTAAAAGAAAACCTATATCACATAAACTGCTGAAGGTGGAGATGGTAAATCCAGCAGAGAAAATCTTGATAAGAAATAAGCAAACATGTGTGTGTAGGTTTTTTAAAATTCAGCCCCTAAAGGGAAAGAGGGAGGTGTAAATTTTGTTGAAATAAAGCCTATACTTACTATATCAAAAAGTACTGAGATTGGGTATGCTCTATTTAATATATTAACTTCCCATTAGAAATAAACTTGACACTTGTTTGGCCGTTCTTTAAAATTCAACCCCTTAGGGGGTGAAAGAGGGGTATATTTTTTGAAAGAGTGCCTATATCTCAATTCACTGAAATGTGAGGAACCTATCAGATTTAGCAGATACCCTAAACTTTTTTAACGTTTCTGTCTGTTTTTTACAATTCAACCCCTGAAGAAGTGAAAAGGGAATGTCAGATTTTACAAGTAAACCGTATATTACACAGACCGCTGAAGGTGGAAATGTTAAATGGAGCAAGACATTCCTGATAAGAAATAAACAACATGTGTCTGTACATTATTTAAAATTCTTCCCCGAGAGGTGAATAAGGTGTAATTTTTTTTTTGAAGAAAAGCCCATGTATTAAAAATGACTGAGGATGGGTATGTTATATTCAGTATATAAGATTTTCATTAGAAATAAGTTAACACGTGCTTGACCCTTTTTCAAAATTTAACCCCTAAGGGGGCGAAAGAGGGTGCAGTTCCTGAAAAAATGTCTGTATCTCACAACAAGTGACTCGAACATTAAGTATCAAATTTAGAAGATAAACTTCCCTTAAGTAAACCCGTGTCTGTCTGTTTTTTATAATCCAACCTCTTAAGGGGTAAAAAGGGAGTGTCAGATTTTAAAAGAAAAGTCTATATATATATCAGACAAACCTCTAAAGGTGTGTTAATTCAGCGTAGAAATTCTTGATAAGAAATAATCAAACACGTGTCTGTCAGTATTTTAAAATTGAGCCCCTAAAGGGGAGAAGGGAGGAGTACATTTTTTGACATAAAGCATATATATCAAAAACCGCTAAGAGTGGGTATGGTATATTCAGGATATGAGGTTCTTATTACAAATAAACCAACACGTGTTTGGTCGTTTTTCAAAATTCACCCCCAGAGGAGGTGAAAGATGTGTACATTTTTTGAAAAAAATGCCTATATCTCACAAGTCACTAAAATATGAGGTATCAAATTCAGCAGAAACTTCTTTCCTTTACTAATAAAGATTGTCTTAAGATCAAACACCAGGTGTGGAGGGATATGTGAACATTTTCAAAGTAATGGTAGATATGATAAGAATTTTGATAAAATTGAGAACCTGTGTCAATTAAATACAAAATTTGTTATAAACTGCATACTCCAAATGTGTACAGTCATACAGTGTACAGTCATACATACAGTACAGTACTCAGAGATCGAGAGGTTGTCTGGCATTAGAACTTCGATATAAATTCCGACCACAATTTGTATATCAAGTACGTGACTTTTTTTAAGATTTCAGAAAAATTACCGATTATCTGATTATGACGTAGCACATTTTTTAATTGTTGCATCATATCATAGCTACTTTTATCGATTTGTTTTCGTAATCCTTTTTTTAAATTATGATTTAATAATTTTATCAGGTTGGGGAGCGAGGGGAGAAGGCTGGACCCCACCGGGACCGTAATGGATCCGCCAAGGACCAGTGGCGGTGCTAGGCGTCGGCGCATTTATTGCAAAATTAATTTTATTTTAGTATAATGAAAATCTTATGAAAAAAACAATCGAATGAAAACAAAATATACAGGGTGACCCGTTTAAAAAATGCAATTTTGGTTTCTATCTTCAAATTCGATCCTTCTCGAAAAAAATTGACTACGCCACTGGATTCTACGCAAGAAACTATACAATAATCAGTTTTTACCTTACCGATAAGTTAAAAGGCAACTGAGATACGAGGGGTGCATGAAAATGACACATTTTCAAAATCGCCTTTATCTCAGAAACGATGGGGGCTATGAAAATTCTGTTTGTAGCACCATACGTTTCACGAAAAAGTAGCCAGTATTGCCAAAAACCGCAGCTCTCTATCTTTAAAGATCTCCGAGCTCCTGCCTACGTTGTCAAAAATTATTGAAAGACTTGTTAAGGTTAGAGTTTTATCTTTTTTGGAGCGAAATGGGATATTGACGTCGGCTCAGTTCGGATTTCGGAACGGAAGAGGAACTTCCGATGCAATGTTTTCTTTTCTTCAACAGCTATATCTAGGTCTGAATGATGGGGATGCCGCGGCGGCGGTATTCTGTGACTTGTCGAAAGCCTTCGACTGTGTGAGTCACGGGATATTGCTGCGAAAGCTCGACCACTATGGTTTTAGGGGTGTTTCTCTGAGGTGGTTTGAGTCCTACCTTACGGGACGAAGACAGGTTGTTTCGTCAGGCGGGGTAACGTCCGCTGAGGCGTCCATTGACTGTGGAGTGCCTCAGGGATCGGTGCTTGGTCCTATATTATTCTTGCTCAATGTGAACGACCTTGCATCCCTCAGTATTCAAGGTAAATTCACTATGTTTGCGGACGACACCACAATATTGTGGCACGACAGGGATCGGGAGCGACTCTATGAGACTATTAATAGTGACATCATAAGAGTAAAAATGTGGTGCGATTCTAACTTGCTGTCCTTTAACATTAAAAAGACAAATATCATGTCATTTAAATGCTCTCTTGATAACATCACACTGGAAAATCAAGATATCAATAATTCCCTGTGCTCTAAATTCTTAGGCTTACACATTGACAGTAAGTTGTCATTTCATGACCATATCCTTAATCTATGTAGCAATTTGGCTAAGGGCTGTTATGCCATAAGAATTATCTCTAAAGAGTTGGATGTCTCTATTGCAAAATTATTTTATTTTTCTTTAATAGAATCACATCTTAGGTACGGAATATGCTTCTGGGGAAACTGCAGTAGGGGTCTATTAAATTCGGTTTTTGTGCTACAAAAAAGGGCAGTTAGGTACCTCTCCGGTGCAGGATATCGTGACTCCTGCCGGCCACTGTTTAAATCATACAGAATTCTAACGCTTACGTCTCTTCATTTTCGAAACGGTTCGTTTAATGTATAAAAAGCACAAATCTAGCATTGACAGCAGGTCAATGTACTCTGGCTATGCCACCAGGCAAACACAAAATATAGAAGTACCAATCCCATACTCTACTTCGATTAAAAAATCAGTTGTGTATGATTCGAAAAAACTATTCAATCATTTGCCCCTTAATGCAAAAACCGCTAGGTCTGAGAGGATATTTGTGACAATGGTGAAGGGTGTCCTATTGGAAAAAGCCTATTATTCTTTGGAAGAGTACTTTCACGATATTTTAGTTATGAACTGAACGTCTATATTAGTAGTACCTAATGTTTGTGTCAAATGTCACGATTGTATTGTAGAGGGCTGTGCCCACATTTTAACTTGTTCTTTTGTACTTTTATATGGCCTTTCTGCCCTGAGTTATATTTATATATTATTTTTATACTTACTATTTAGACTGGTCTGCCTAGCTTTGTCAACAAGATTATATCTTATGATAATAAAGCACTTTTGAGTTTGAGTTTGAGATACCCTTCAAAAATGTCGAAAACTGGACCCCTTTACAAATTATAAAAGTGTTAATAAACTAAATCCAATAAAAAACTAACCTTATTGCTTTTAACCGAAGATTAGACAGTATATTGCTGTGCATTATTAAGATAATTAATCAAGTACTTCTTCGCGATTAATAAAAACATAAATGATTGATTGATTAATAAAAATCCAGCGGATTATCCTGAAGCGCAGATAATCGAAGAATTTCCCTTCAATGTATAGATTTTATTATAATAAGTAATCTGTTACCTTGGTTGATTAAGATAAAACAATAATTATCCCTCAGTCCGTAAATAAAGCGATTACAGCTTTATTAAATACCTATTAACACACAAACACTTTTTTCCTATGATTGCTTAGGTTTTTCTGACTACACCAAATCATTAGTGGAGTGCCACAAGGTTCAGTTTTGGGCCACTTATTTTTATTATTGTACCGCCTACTGTTAAATTAAAGGAAGTGACTCCGCTGACGGCGCCGGTTTCCAAAATGTTGATGCATGGATACCGGCGCCGGCACCCGAGTACAAAATTTCTCGGGTGCCGGCGCCGGTTCAGATACGGCCAAAACCGAATGCCGGCAGTTCTAACCTAAAATAATAATAGTTACGTCTTTTAAATGATATGTAATGATGATGTAAACATTGTGTTGTTTTAATTTTGCGTAAAGAAAAACCATCAAATATGAGTGTGTGATAAATTTTCTTCATATGAAAATTTTAATTGTGTTTTGGTGGACTACAAGAAAGCCACAAACAATGAGTTTTGGTTGCGTGATAGCAGAACAAATGACAATCAAAGAAAACGCAATCCTAATACTGTGATGGATATTAATCCGGCTCTGAAATACTATTATCTGCGGTTAGCCTGTGTTAAAGGTGGAAGACCGTTCTAGACAAAAAATAAAAAGTCAATGAGGAAACGTTCCATGTGTAAGAAAGGCTGCCAGGCTAGCATTTTCTTCAAAGCAAATGAGTGTAAACAATTTCTATGCATCCTGGGGATTGAACAAAATCACAATCATACTTGATCCAAAGCTTATTTCAATTCTCTAGCAAAACAGAGACACAGAGTTACAGATCCATATGCTTTTCTAGATATTTCTACCTCAAACAATGATATGTCCATAGAAGGCAAGAATTCCAATCAAATTGATATCAGACAATTGAACACTCTTATTGAAAGTATGAAAAGTTTCATTACAATACATGTGTGCGAACCACGATCAGAAGTTTCAATTTAAAATAGGTTGCAACTTAAACATTTTCTTCAGTGGAACGTCTTAGTTCAGAAATGGGAAAAAAGGTATAAAGAACAGCCTAAGTTTCAATTACGAGACATACAGATGTCAGGAAAACTCAAAAAACGTGGTCGTCCGAAGGGACTTGGAAATACAGTAATAAGGTTGAATCGCAAAAGGGCTAAGAAAGCGAAGACTTCGTTTTAGGATAAATTGTATGTTTATTTTTCTTATTTATACTTATAAATTCGCAGAATAATAACAATTGTTATATTTTTGTAGGAAGATTTAAGTTTCGTTAAAGTTTACACTATAATAAATTATTATTTTTTGATTGAATTAAGGTATTTTGATTCTGATCTTATTTTGACATTAATTTTCTAATGTTGCCGGCACCCAGCTCGGCTGCCGATGCCAGCGTCCAGCACGGCTACCGTTAGAGCTGCCGGCGCCGGCATCCATGATGGCTGCCGGCGCCGGCAGCGGAGTCATTTCCTAAATTAAATAGATACAAATAAAGTGCATAAAAAGTAACTTCTCATTCGTCATATTTTTGATACTTAAATAAAAATAGTATTACCTGGCTTTTAAATAGATTCAGTTGCGTAATTATTATAACTAAGAAGTTCCCGACGGCCGTCGATAGGTACCACCCAGCTATCGTCACTGTCTTCATACTTTTTGGTGCCTAAAACAGTTTTTATTTATCTTGCCTAATACGAACGAAAGTTTCAGCTTAGTAATCAGAATCAGAAAAAGCCACGAACGTCGAGCGTCATAACGGACGGAGACCGAAATTATTTCCTTCTATGTTATCTTTTCCAAGGTGGGCATCAGAGCAACAAGCTCTATTTTCAAGATGTTGTTGATCAGAGGCGTGTTATGTATTATTCTTTATTCTTATGATAAAAATAGTGATGCTTAATGAACTGGCAACGCTGCACGATTTTCGCTTTGGCCAAATCAGAATCGAAATAAAGCCCGCCCCATTAACATCCCATCTCATCATTGCAAGTGCCTCTCCAATGTTGCCGAATGTAGAATGGTCGATTGTTTGGATAATACAAACTCGGCACATGTCTCAGGAAATTTTAATGAGCACGCGTGATGTCTTCATGCCTATGACGCTCGTGGCTCTTGTTTGATTCTTACGTTACTTATGGCGACAACACAAGTGCTATGATTGGTTAGCAAATCCTGTTTAGACGGCAGCGGGGAGGCGGGAATCTACGTATTTCTGGATTTGTTTTTTTACACCCGGTATAAGTATATCTATAGCTAGTTGCTTACCTGTGTAAAAGAGAATTCCAGGCCAGCGACTCCGAACATGATTTCTGCAACGGAAATGAGAAAATATTGGGGGACTTGCCACAGAATATTGACTGAATTCGGATCTGACATGGCGAAGAGTTTTACAAACTAAAAAATTATAGTTCGGAAAAATCGTGGTAGAAAAACTGCTATTTTTTCATGCAAATTTTTTCTCAATTTGTAATAGAAACGTGGCAATAATTTATTGTAAAAATATTTGAAAAAATACATGCACAATTTCTGTAACTTGTTGCATCGTGCCTTAAACCTTTTTAGTGGTTTGGTCGTGGTGTATGTTAATTATGAGTCTTCTCAATTTGTTTTTCATTATTTTTGTCTCTATCTTTACCCCGAAATGGCAAGCTCTTGATTCTTATCGGTGGAATCCTCGCACTTTCTATTACCTGAATTGTTCCTTGATTTTCCCTTATTACTAGAGAGTAGACACCTCCCAGAGCAAAATGAAAATGCTTTTCAAATAGATGTTTGTTCCTTAAACTGCTGATTCGGCATTCATATCTAAAAAAAAATAATTGTACCTAGTCTTCCAGCAAACTTTAACATCATAAAAAGTATCAAAAAGTCATATTTCCCTTACACTCCCTGTGGAACTTCTATGTAAGGCGATACAACGATTTCTGGCTTCTGCTTCTTCACGCTAACAAAATACATGTCTTGTAAGCCAGCCGAACTTTTCACAGTGACAGTGATATTTTTCAGAATATTGGTGTTTATCAGAAAGTCTATCCTGAAAAATCGTTTTTTGTAGATAACTAATTTGTTCTACCCAAATAGTAGTGTGTGTTAACCGGTGGCCTTCTTCCCCCTACCCCTGACCTTGACCTTGAAGGAATACTGGCACGCGCTAGTTTGTTACCGCAGGTGTTGTAATTACCCCTAACTCCATATTTTCCCTATGGTTGGCCTTGAGTTATGGTGGTGTGAGTTTGTTGATGACCAGGGGCGTGATGATAATTTCAAGGTCAAGTAGTTGTTATTAATTGTTAAAATATCCGACACTGAGTGTTCATGAGCCGACGTTTCTTTTAATATATGACCTTGGACGAGACACAAAATTATTAACACAATCTCGTTTCTCATGTTTTTTTTTTAATTTTTCGCAGCAAAACGCGGAACAAAATACTTACCTAAATTTTGGGGCGCCGCTAATCGATTTTGTAAAATCGACAGGGTCTGTCATGTATCCTTGGATTTCATGATTTTCATTCACTCCTATGATTAGTGTATCTTCCTAAAATTTTACGCAAAAAGGCATTAAATAATATACGTCAGAAGAACTTAAGCCTATTAGGATTTATCTATATTTTTTAATAGAATATATAGGTAAAGAAAAAGGACTTGGATAAGGTGAGGTTTATGATCGAATATTTTCGAAATATATTTTCAGAAACATACTTTTGCAATACTTCATTTTTCCAAAGATTTTGCCAGATCCATTAAAAATAAATAGAAAGAGAGCTGAGCTAATCAAATGTCTAAAAATAGACAAGAGAAGAGTGGATATAAAATTACAATGAGTTAGACCAAAAAAAAGTTCAAAAGCTACACTAATATGATAAGAACAGACAGTAGATATAAAAAGCAGGCTAACACGAACAAAAAACACAACAAAAGTCTTAAGCACGTAATGTTGTTTACCTGGGTCTCTTGCAAAATAGTTGCCACATCAACATTCTCTTTTTTAAAGTGGATACTTCCACAAATGGAGGGAACCTCAATAGTCAGCTTGTAACTTGTTCTGTTATGGCACTCCATATTTTGAAACCTAACAAATGTAATGCAATATATAATCTGGTAAAAACTACACTAATGTCCTTTAGGTGGCTGTCACAATTTGTACGATTATAGGGATCGACAGACAGACATGTATATCTTTCTTTTTTAAATTGTAGTATAATAAGTGATTGGTACCTGAATATTTTTGCAGCATCTATAATTTGTACCCCAGTAAACGGGTTAGTTATACTGGCACTACAGGGTAGCGTGTTTATGACATTGACTGAACCGTGATCTTTCTCTGGCAGTTCTGGGTAGGTTTTTTCTAGAACCAGTTCCAAAATTCCAGCTAGAAAAATACACTTGTTTTAGCAGACTGTCGAGCAAATCTTGTAAACTACAAAACCTTAATTGATTATTAAAATACAAGGAATAATTTTTATACTCCGCTTCTGACTACGTTCTAACGAACTCCGGGACTAGATAAAAATCTTACGCTGCGCGGCGACGAGCTTCTTACATATCCGGCAACTGGCTAATTCTAATCCTCGAGAACTGCCAAGGTTTGCTTGTTGGAACAAAGCTCTAATTTAGAAAACAATCAGAGGCGGAGAACAGATTTAATCCTATAGTAAAAATAACCTGAAATAAACGCTAGTCCAGCGATCAGACCTCCAATGGCCATCCTATGCAAGGAATTCCTTAAGAGATCAATCCTCTCGCAACATGGGTAAAATAATTTGTCGAAAATCGGAATCAGTACTAGAACCATTGCTGGATTTATAACTTGCATCTGATCGGGGACAATTTGGATTCCTAGAATATTACCATCCATATGGGAAGCCTACAAATGGGAATCTGATAAGTCTCAACCGGGACAAAACGTCATCATTCCCCTGCTACCAATAATAATACACTATGTAACATGTTACCTGAAAAGTCCATCTAGATCCTTGTTGGTCAAATAGCGACCAAAAAATGGGCAATGGTACGAACAACAACAAAACAGCGAACACCATTTTCATATCTCTTATCAGTTTCCAGTCGAACTTTCCTTTGGAGTGATCCAGCCAGTGTTCTTGGCGTAATTCATTGGATTTTCCACACTTTTTGGCTAAAGCGTACTATTATTAATAAGATCAGATCCAGTTTTGTAAGTGCAAGTGAATTTTTAGAAGAATTTACACATTTTTAAGTTATTTCATTTTAATTTTGGTGTAATTAATTTACGCAACTTTTTTATAAATGACAACATTGTATGTTTATTGGTCAAAGTGCATTTTAAAAGGTCTTTGCGGAAACAGTGATCCGGTTAACCCAGGTGTCAGGTAACATTGGATAACCTTTTTAATTTATACCTACTGGGGAAGATAAATCACTCGGGTTAATGAAATTACTAAGAACACCTATCGTTTTTATGTTTAAAAACATTGTTAATTCAAAATTATAGTATTATTACTAATTTTACATAATTTAAATGTCTACAGTATGTCCGCGAATGGGGTAGTGTTGTAAATATCCGTATTCTTTATATATCCGGATAATACGGAATCGGAATCAACTAATATCCGTATTCATTATCCGAATACGTATCCACTTCTTGAGCCGCGCGAGAGCGGTTCCGAAACATGTATATACGGAATTATTTCGAATAAGGGTAGATAGGTGGATGCGGTATCATATGATTCGAAGTCGAAGGTTAGGGATAGTAAGGCACCGTCTTTCGTTCTCGTTTGAATTGGGTTCGGGTGAGGCGGGCCAAGTTTAACCAATGGGTCTCATCCCATATGATACCCGTACCCCGATAAATATGCTATCTTTTATCTTGTTTTAGGAAATGTCATTAGAAAGCATAAGATCAAATATGCCAAATCGCAGACACTCGATCCCGATTCCGCTTACACTCGATCCCGATTCCGTTTTCTCTTTGCACTTTGCATTAGTAACCACCCGATGCGTATTTATTTTGATTCCGAATCCGTATTGAAGTTCTCGGCCGGTTACGGATAATACGGATTCTTTTAATATTCGGATCCAACGGATGTTTGAATAAGTATCCTTACATCACTAGGATGGGGTTTAGAAGAAAACAAATGGAGCAAATTTTTGCAAGATATTAAAAATCTCACTCCTAATAAAAGTTTTTTCTTTTAAAATAAATAATGCTCACGTTATAAAAAAATTTAATTTTTTATATTACAAATACGAAATAACGAATTCGAAAACGTTATTTTGCGTGAGAGTAAACATACCTAATTATATTATTTATCATTTTCTACTAAAAGAACAAATATGAAATATGTTTTAAATCAACCCCTAAACCGAAGTACAAGATTTCATTAAACAATTTAAATATTAACAGTAACGAGTTTTATCCCATTTATTTCCATTAGTCCCAACTATTTTCTCTCACACCTTTAACCATGGTAAGTAGATATCGTTTATAACGACATCTGATATAACGACTTATCGACGAAATTTCATAGGCCCAGCCAGAAATAATGCTTTTTATACGTGCGACCCATCGTTTATAACGACATCGGATATTGCGACTAAACTGATCTACCGACGGAAAATGTGGTGAACTTTGGGTCAAATTATCTTTTATAACGACGGAGTCGCGACGCGTAATAATTTTGAAACGTCCGGGAATTAAATTAGTTTGGGAAATTAAATTAGTTTGGGAAATTACCTACATTTAGCTGAATGGGTACACACTTTACCTGTAGTTAACCTGGCAACACAAAGAAGTTGGGAAAATTTTTCAAATATTGATGAAGAACTTGAAACGAGGGATAATATGACCGAATATGAAATTTTAGCCGCTTAAATCCAAATTTGGGGTCAAAAATTAACGACGAAGTAAAAATGGACGAAATTATCGAGTTCCAACCACCTACTATGAAAGATACATTTTCAGCAGTTCAAACAATTCAACATTTTTTCACATTTAATCAAAATATAAAAGAGTCTAAAACGGATTTTGCCTTGCTACATTCGCAAAAAATTATTGAAACAAACTTTTTAGAAAACAAAAAATAACAAAAACAAACCAAAATAGCCGATTTTCTTGTTAACATTTAATTAAAATTATATAATTGTTAAGTTGTTTGTAAAATAAGTTGAGGATTGTTTGTTATATTTTGTAACATATTAGAATATTGTTTTTGTTGTTTAAGCTTTTTGCACTCATTTACCTATAAATATGGGGAAATCCCTACGGATGTTTCCAGCTCTGGATGTGTGAGTCGATTCCCCAGTACACCCACGGTACATAGTACTTAGACTTCGGTCTTCGTGGGCTATCAGAAAAAAAATATACTCTTTTCTATCGAAAGTAAAATGTACGTACATATGTTCATATTTTTGAGTATTAATATGGTGTTTGGATATAGTGACCTACAGCTGTAACGACCGAATTTCGTCGATCTCTTCAACGTCGTTATAAACGATATCTACTGTTCTAGTTTCTACATATTAAACAATAATGACACCTATGGACATGTTTGCCCATGTCTATATTAAATAAAGCAATTATTAATTCAAAATCCTTCTTATTCAAGTGCAATTTTTAAATAATACGAAGATTTAATTAAACTCAAAAAAATATGATATAAACTAAGCAATACAATAAAGATATCAAAATTAAAAACTCAACCCCCATATTCAACAAATTTTTCTAATTGCTTCCTTAGATATCTGAAGGAATTTCTGATTACGTCCTGGGATATTTAATGCACAGCCTGGGTGTGGGTAATTCTGCCTTTTAGCACGTCAATATTATTGGGTATTGGAGTGGTATAAACAATTTCTTTTAAACGGCCCCAGAGAAACATATCGGCTAACGTTAAGTCGGGGCTCCTTGGGAGCCACAACATTGGGCCATTTCTACCAATCCACCTTGGACCAAATCTGCGGTGAAGCGATTCTATTACCTCGCGAGCGCAATGTGCTGGACAACCATCTTGTTGAAAATACATTTTGTGGCGAAAATTTAATGACAAATTTTCGATTTCATCGCTAAAAAATGTATCCAGCATTTCTAAGTAAGATATTCAGTGAACAGTAATATATTTTTTCTACAACCGAGCGAAAAGTACAAATTTGCGCTTTCAAAAGAAAGCGCAAAGTTGGACATTTTCGAGGAACAAGCGTTTGTTTTACTTTGTCGCTCGCCGAGCGACAAAGTTACTTTGTCGCTCGCTTAGTTACCATGGACACCTTAATAATAATAAAGAAACGTCCAGCGTATCTGCGACTTTTGACACAAAATATAAACTGTCAAAATTGATATCAATAATTATTAATTACATTACAAAATATTTTTATAAAAATACCGGTTGTAGAAAAAATCATGTGTGTAATTCGAGCGCAAAGTGACATTGCCGCTCTCGCGAGATAGCCGCGCTCCGCTACGCGTCGCGCGTCTAACTTCTCGCTCAGAGCGGCAATATATCACTTTGCGCTCTTAATACACAATAGCTATTTGTGTATTAAGAGCGCAAAGTGATATATTGCCGCTCTGAGCGAGAAGTTAGACGCGCGACGCGTAGCGGAGCGCGGCTATCTCGCGAGAGCGGCAATGCCACTTTGCGCTCGAATTACACACATGATTTTTTCTACAACCGGTATTTTTATAAAAATATTTTGTAATGTAATTAATAATTATTGATATCAAATTTGACAGTTTATATTTTGTGTCAAAAGTCGCAGATACGCTGGACGTTTCTTTATTATTATTAATATTACGATACTCACAACAAGGTAAACTTCGTGAGTTTCCTTAAATTTAAATTTCTTAGTTTATTCATAAAATGGAATATTTTATATATATATATATATGTATCTTATATTTGAATAAACATTATTATTATTATTATTATTATTATTATTATTATATGGCCAATGCACTAGTTTGTAAGGCAAGCGCAAAATAAAAAAAACTTTTTTATTTTTATATTTTAATAGTTACACGTATTATTGATGATTTTGGGGGGTCATGACCCCCATGACCTCCCCCCTTGATCCGCGCTTGACTGCTCGGTAAATTTGTTGTTGCCAAAAACTAGATACCAATCTGAGTAAGTTGATACGTACCCATGAACATTTAAGGAACTCCAAAATAATGTTTCGTTTAGGCGGTTTCAGTTTGTAAAAATTTTTACCCATCATGAACAACACTAGAAAAAACAAAACTATGTTGAAGAAATTCCTCCAATCAGAGTTGGGAACTTTTTAATGGCACATAAATGTGATAGTTGTGAAATAGTGGGTACTTACATATCGAAATCACCATAAGAGCTGCTGGAAATCCAAACCCAAGAGCATAACAGGTGTCATCGCCAAAACATGCCACAGCTTTCCTCATTATTGGAGTTAAAATCATCCCGACGAATCCGCCCAGATTGATAGTGAAATAAAATATAGAAAAGAAATATCTAAAAGTTAAAAAATCAAGAAGAGTAATCCTATTGTGCTTTTTTAATATGGCGTTGCTCAATTATTTCAGTGGCGGATCTAGGGGGGCGCGAGGGGCGCGCGCCTTCTCCTGAGAATATAAAAATTGTCAAAACAAAACCCAAAGTTCCCTTAAATAATAAGAAAAATTATAATTTTTATATTTTTCCCTTCCAGTTTTTTTTGTTTCGTTTTTTGAAACTGTAACAATTTCGTTTTTATTTTATTAATAGATGTTACAATAAAAAACGTTGTAACTACCGATTTTTTTGCCCAAGAAAAATCCTGGATCCGCTCCTGAGTTATTTGCTATGAAAAACCATGACTTTTCTATGTTAAGACATAAGACACACATACATATTGTTGCCCTTGACCTCTCTAAGGCGTTTAACCAAATATGACATTCTACCCTTCTCAATAAACTTCGTTCTTACGGTCTTCATACCAAACTATGAACAGTGATATCCAAATAAAAGTGAACAGGCCTTATAACTTTTTTATTGTTAAAGATGGGAAAAAATATTAAATATGAAAGTTTTGGGGATTTTTATGAATCATTCACACCTTATCAACAAAACAATTGAGCATCGAATAAAAAAAATTTAGTGTAAACCATCGATTTTCTCGCTTATTTGAAATTGGATGGCATGACTTTTATCATAATTTTGGATTCTAGAAGTTCTAGACATATTTTGTTAACATACCCTATGTGGTTTTTCAATCGTTTTTGAAATATTTTAAATTAAAAATTATTTAACATAAATATACTTTAAACGTAACTATCCAGGTTGCGAACGAAATACCTGCTACCTTTTTAAATCTTCTTCGTAGGTAAGTCAAAGCTAATGTCAAGGTTGACAATAGTACTTTAGTCACCGTAAATTTATAATTTTATTTTTACGCAAAATGAGTTATTCTATTAATGAGAGATACAAATTGTTAAAATTATATTTATTTAAAACATAACAATAATGTCAGAGCGGCTCAAAGACAATATAAAGAGATTATTGAAGAGGGACAAAGAACTCCATAATCACCATAATAAAAATAAATAGAAGACTAGAAGGAAGAGGAATTCTGGGCAATGGAAAAAGAAGAAAAGTAGGAAATGAAGAAAACTACTTTGTGATTTTGTTACATTTTTAAGAGAATCCAAAAAAATCAATTCCCGATTGTGTGCAGTATCTCAGATATGGAAGAAGGGCTAAAATGTTGACTTATAAAACATTTCAAAGAGCGTTAAAGTATTTTAAGTATAGACCATATAAAATTGTGCCAGTTCAAAAGCTTACTGCCGATCAAAAAGAAAAAAGATATACTTTTGTCACAAATATTAACGAAAGAATGCGGCAAGATCATAATTTATTTCATACTATCGTTTGGCCAGACGAAGCAACTTTCTCAACTGCGGAAATGTTTAATAGACGAAATGTTCATGTTTGGTCGGATGAAAATCCCTTTACAGTCGAAGATATTGCTTTCCAGGGGCGTAATTCAATGATTGAATTACGCCCCTGAATTTCAATCAACGTTTGGTGTGGGATATTACAAAATAAAATTCCAGGATCATTGTTTTTTCGGAGAGCATTAACTGGCCAGCGCTATCTAATTTTTTGGAAAATGAAATCGAAGATATTCTCAACGAATTGCCACTTGAAGAACGTCGACGTACTATATGGCAACAGGACGGAGCGCCTCCCCATAAAATAAGTCAGGTTCGCAATTTTTTAAACCATTGGTATAACGAATGGGTCAGTAGATATGAAACGTTACATTGGCCTGCAAATAGCCCAGACCTCGCACTTTTAGATACTTTCTTTGGGGTCATTTGAAAAATGTCGTTTACAACAATCATAGTGAAAATATTGAAGAAATTCAAAGCAAGATAAGAACTGAAGTAAGATATCTGACCGAAAATGATGCTGAAAGTATTATAAACACACTTCAGAGGCAAAGAAGAATGTATGAAAAGTTCGAAGAATTTAATGGCGGACATGTTGAAAATTTCTTTTGATATTTATTCGCTAATGTTAACGTTTATCTGGTTATGTCATAGTTCATTTGATATTGTTTATAATCACTGGTCATTACTTTCAAATATTAATAACTAATAAAAATCAACATTTATTGCTTAATAGAATAACTCATTTTGCATAAAAATAACATTATAAATTCATGGTGACTAAAGTATTATTGTCAACCTTAACATTAGCTTTGACTTACCTACGAAGAAAATTTAAAAAGGTAGCAGGTATTTCGTTATGCGAAATAATTTTTTATTTAAAATATTTCAAAAACGATTGAAAAATCGCATAGGGTATGTTATACAAAAGATGTCTAGAACTTCTCCTAGAATCCAAAAATATGATAAAAATCATACCATCCAATTTAAAATATTCGATAAAATTGATGTTTTATACTATACTTTTTTTATTCGATACTAAATTGTTTTGCTGATAAGATATATAAATGATTCATAAAAATCCCCAAAGCTTTCATATTTTAACATTTTTTCCCATCAAGTCAAGCATTGACAATATGTTTCCTTATTTGCCATTGTTTATTTTGGAATTACAGATCTAATAATTATCATAATAAAAATTGGAAAGAGCTTTTTTAAGTATAAAATTTACCTTAAAAGTTCACTCTGTTCGGGAAGGTGGAACTGTTCAGCTCCGAACGCTGCTACGCAAGGTTTCAAGCCACCAGTACCTATTGCTATGAGAACCAAACCCAGACTTGATACTAAACTAAAAATAATAATAAATTGTACCATTTTCACAAGGTACTAGCAGTTTTTTTTTGTGCGTCTTACATGGGATCGTGATCTAGAACTGGAATGGCCGCTACGCACATTAACAGGTTGCCTATAAGGTATATTAAAGAAAAGTTTCTGATGGTCCTAGAAACAACAAATAATTAGGTATATCTTTAAAATAGTCCTCCAGATTCAGATAGAAAAGTAGGTAAGTTCATTACCTCCCTAATTTTCCAATAAAAGGTTTTAAAATGCCCATGCAGCTGCCCGATAGAGACCTAGGAATAAAAGTGAAGAGTTGGAGGAGCTCCTCAGAAGATAGAGGCTTAAAAATTAGTAGGAAGAAAACTGAGTGCATGGAGTTCAATGAAGAACGAAAAGCAGAAGTAAGGATGCAGAAGAAAAAGATAGACACAGTAAAGAATTGTAAATATCCAGGTTCTACTTGTCACAGAATAGGGTACGCTGGATTGGGTAATACCACGAAGTGTGCAAGCGGGATGAAGAATGGGAAGAAAGTCTCCAGTGTGCTGCGTTTTCATTAAAATAAAGCAGAACATCTAGCTGAGTGTGTTCGTCAGGCTGGCGTGATGTCTTTTTTTTTTTAAATCTTGAGAATTATCATTTTCCTGTAGGTGCTTATAAAGATGTTTAGGCTTGGAACTTGCCAGTTTTGATGATAATGTAGACAAAAGAGTAATGGCAGTGGAAGTATAGGTATGGGAGGAGAAGTAGAGGCGTTTTAAAACAGAAATGGGTGGGTGTAATCAAGATTGGTTTGAAAGATAAATGTTTAACAAGAGGACCGCGTTGTAAAGGCGATTACCCACGTACGTAGACTCCATATAAAGTTGAAAGAAGCCACAAAAGATAAAGAAGAAGAATTTGATAGTAACATACCTGTATCTTCCGAAATAACTGTCAGCACATATCGCTCCAA
Source organism: Philopedon plagiatum (assembly GCA_963971165.1). Taxonomy (NCBI): domain Eukaryota; kingdom Metazoa; phylum Arthropoda; class Insecta; order Coleoptera; family Curculionidae; genus Philopedon; species Philopedon plagiatum. The sequence goes on along the minus strand of OZ020193.1, from coordinate 17,780,306 downwards.
CCACCGGTACTATATAACAGACCATAATGAATACGTGATATATCACAGTTGCAGCGTCTTCGGAGAACAGCAGGATATTCCGGAAGTATAGGGACAGAATGGCTACAAATTCGAAGTTATTATGTAATAAAATTTTGAAGGATTTAGATTTAGACCGAATAACCCCCCCTAGACTTTAAGCCTAAGTGATACCGTGGGCGTCTGAAGAGAAGGGAAATGTAATTTTTTGATACGGGATTTAAAGGTTTAAAGATTGGGGGGAGAAGAGTGAATCTCTGCAGACAATTTGTTCCATTACCTGGAGACTCTAAGTATGAATGAGCGGGAGGCATATTTACAGATGCTAGCATGTGTTGACACCAGGGTGTTGAAATCAGCGAGGGTTTGGAAAAACAGTACATTTACAAATGCTAGCAGATTTGGACACCAGAGGCGATCAGAGTGTTGAAACCAGTGAGCGTTTGCAGTGGGCATACATTTACAGATGCTAACTGATGTTGACACCGGTATTAAATTGACACTATAATAATATGTAATTCCGCAATCAGAGATTCAACTTTTAAAACTCTCGGAGGATTTTGCCATTATTAAAAGCAATTCCAAATTAAGATTACTTCATGTCCCCCAGTTTTAATGTTTTTGATGCGAGTGTTTTGATGGAGACACCGTGTTGCCAAATTTACAACTAGTTTTTCCCACAAATTTTTATATCAGCTTTAAAAGGTGTATTGGCAACGGGTTAGGGCTCTGTTACTATTTAATTATTTTTTGTGAAATTTTGGCATTAAAGCTGTTCTTAGAAATAATATAATTTCTTCTTGTGGCCATAGAGTTGTAAAATACGTTCTCGGACAGGTTTGTTCAGTTTTAGGTTTCATCAGTATATTTTTTAAATTTTTTATCTTTGCCGAGATTTTTAACGGCGACTGCGCGATTCGTATTGGTATAAAATTTTGGCAGCACCGCATACACCTGACATTTTATTAAAAAAGATACTGATGAAACCTAAAACTGAGCAAACCTGTCCTAGAGCGTATTTCACGACTATTATGCAATTTTAATTTCTGCACCTTGTAGGGCCGATCTGGGTTAGCTTTTATTTCTTATTCATCTTAACATCTCACAAAACCAGCCTAATGCTGAAGGGCATGGATCTGCTCATTAACCTAATATTTTATTTTTATTTTGTTCGTTTGCTTTAATAAATATTTTTTTTCAATATTCCAACAACATTTTCTTGTTATTTTCCGTACAGGCACAATCATGGAAAAAGGTTATCTACTGCTCAGGATATCTAAAACTGGTTACAACACTATGATCGCTTCTGGTGTCCAAATCTGCTAGCATTTGTAAATGTACTGTTTTTCCAAACCCTCGCTGATTTCAACACCCTGGTGTCAACACATGCTAGCATCTGTAAATATGCGAGCGGGAGAAGTGGGATGATCTAGGTTTTTGTAGCTGTTGTACACCAGCGTTGATAGGATGGAGTTAGATGAGTGACCGTTTCCCAGAAAAGATATACGCCGGTTAGAGAGAAAGCTACCGATCCAGGTAGGTAAGGGGATCAGCTGTGGTTCTTTGGTGACGAAATCCGTACTGTCTGTCATGGATGATTTTGTGTTTTTCTAGTTATTTTAGAATTTGCAAGTTGATCGCTTTCTCCATAACTGCTGACAATAGAGGAAAGAGAGATAGGTCTTTAATTGGATGGAAGGAACTTTGAATCTTTCTTTGGGACAGGCTGCACACGAGCAGTCTTCCAGCTATCTGGAAAGATAGGAGATCTGAAAAAGACGAGATAAGATGGGTGCAAGTTATGAAGCGCATTTTTTAGTACAAATGCGGGTATGCCATTCAGACCGTAGGACTTTTTGGTGCCAAGGAATAGAAGAATTTTGAAGTTGTATGACCTTAAGCATTATGTCGGTAAACTTAGGTAGAAACACTTTATTATTCTTCCCCCATTTGCAAAATATCCTAGGGCCAATAACTATTCTACACTAGGTAGGACTAGATTAAAGGTATTTTTGCCTAAAAAACTTACTTCTTAATCCACAAAACGAGAATCTTTCGCAGAATTCTGTAGCTATTATACAAAACACTGCTGTCGGGTAAGTCGAGTCCTGAAATGTAGCATTTTTAAATAATTTTAAAATAGAATTCATATAGGCTTACCAAATACATTTTAAGAAAGTGAAATTTTTTACTTTAATTTGTCCATGTCACTTTTTGACATGTTGCAGTTGATGTTAGTACCGGGGCTGTAAAAGTGGAGACGAAATTTTTAAAAATGTCGCTTATGTTGCTACACCTAACTATATCTTTGTGCACTTCCTTATACCAATGTCAATGCGCTCCACTACACTACACTGATGTGATTAGCAAACTTTCTAACTTACTGTACGCAAGAAAGATCTCTTTTTGAAAAAAAAATTATTAATTGATTTCAAATCAAGTATAACTATTTCATCAGGGATTTTCAAGTTATAAAACGGCAAACGATTTGGTCTCCCACCCACTTTTGAGACGACTGTTACCAGGCATACAAGGAAAAGCACTGAACATTATGAAATAATATTGTTGCGTATTTATTACTGCGGTTAATGGAATTTTGTTCATTTTTATGAAAAAGAAAAATATGTCTTTCTTCTTAGTGCACCTAGTCCCCTTCCCCTCCATAGTATCTCTTCCTCTTTAAATTTGTGATGTCCATATAATATTAGATTTTCTGACCTCAATAACCCCGAAAATGACATATTAGTTAACATTTTGGAGAAATTTCCAGCCGCTTCCCAAATCTATCCCAAAATATCTCTTTTAGAATTTTTCTAGGAAATGCGAACCAACCGGGAGTTACTAATAGTGCTAAAATACATTAAGGTAAGTGTGCTAAGCAGTGTTTCAGAAAAGTATATAAAAAGTAGCAGTATTTCCTCGTGCAAGCATGAAGCAAATTTAAACAAAATCGGTTCAGTAGATTTTGAGATGTGTCTCTGAAAATAAAACACCATTCTTGGATTTTCCACATTTTTATTACAACTTAGAAAATCTACACTTACCTTTTGTAGATGTATGTACCTTTTAAATACGATTCTTTTATTACAAATCCATTATAAAATAAATCATAACAATCTTACTTAAAATTATAGAAAACAATTGGAATGATCAATTTAAAGTCGGATAGTTTTGAACTATGAATTAGAGAATCAAGATTTTCTTGGGTCTAAATTATAAACTTACTATGTGAAATTTAGCTCTGATGAAGATACGGAGAATGTTGAAACGTCGGACATCTGTATTGACTTCAATATATGTAGGTACATAGACATATTAATAAAAATGTAATATGCGACTAGCAGCGACTTTTTTAAATATTGATTTTCGAAAAGTCTTTATACAGGGTGAGATTTTTAAAGTGCTAGAAGGCGATATTTCAAAAACGATTATTTAAAATATTTTCATGAAATTAGTTAATAAGGAGATGGGGGGACATATTTAAACATATTTTTGACATTTACTCCTCTCTCTAGTTTGAGGGGTGTGGAGTAACTTTGGAATTTTAAATGGGATAATGTAATTTTGTTTATTAAATTCGAATCTACGTAAAAAACTACGTATGTGTACAATTTTTTTTATTTGCTGTTTCGTTCACAGAAGTATGGTTAAAAAAATAAATAAATTTTACCAATAAATCAAGCTCGCTTATTTCAGAATTATTATCCGTTTCCATGGAAATGCGTTATTTTTTTGCTTAAGTCAGTTGAGAATTGTGACATTTTAACGATTATTTCTCAGTTTATTGCGCAATTAAACATGGAAGTGAATTTAATTTAATCATGTGAACTGGCCTGCTAGGTCCCTGGATTTGACCTCCCTTGACTTTTTCTTGTGGCCGGATTTTATAAAGGACAACGTGATGGCGACTTTACCTAAAACTTTAGATGATATGAAAGACCGAATCCGCTTCGCCTGCTTATTAGTGCCACCTGAAATGTTGCAGCGGGTACAAAATTCATTTTGAAAAAGAAAGTGTTTGGAAGTTGAAGGGGGACATTTCGAACAACTTCTCAAGAATGACAGACGATAAATAATGAATTGTTAATTAAATTGTAATTTTTTTTATTTTATTACCTAATAAATCATAACTTCGTAACCGAAAGAGCAAATCAAAAAAAAATTGTAGACATACGTAGTTTTTTACGTAGATTTGAATTTTATAAACAAAAGTACATTATCCCATTTAAATTTCCAAACTTACCCCGTCCGTTCATGATAGAGAGAGGGGGTAAATGTCAAGAAATATGTTTAAATATGTCTCCCCATCTCCATATTAACTCACCGAAATTCCATGAAAATATTTTAATTAGTTTTCGAGATATCGCCTTGTAACACTTTAAAAAACTCATACATGACTTCTAGCTCAAACTTCCTCGTTTAAAATACAGGGGGTTACAGTTTGTTTCTTACTAGAGACGTACCGACTAGTCGGGTAATATAAGACAGAAACAAATGGTTGTTTTTGAATCGGTCACATTTATTACTATGTATATAAAAGGTGTCCCAATAGGTAGTTCGGGATTTAAATTTGGCGCCACTGTGCATGTGTCATCTGGAGACCTGGCAATTCAATTATGGATCGTTTTACGCCGGAAGAGCGTGTAAGAATTGTTCAAACTTAGTACGAAAATTCCCGTTCTAGTGTGAAAACAATTCATAATCTTCGTTTAATTTTTGGGTGTAATCATGTGCCAAGAAGTGAAAATTAGAGGTTTGCGGATCGGTTGTTGATTTAAAGACGCCAGTGTGCCCACGTGGAGCTCGACCCAATAAAAATATTGCTAGAGTACGTGATCATGTTATCGAAAATCGCAGAAGCTCAGTTCGTCGCTGATCTCAACAGTTGAACATAACGAAAAGCCCTCTGCATTGAATTTTAACCAAATATCTGACTTTGCACGTGTATAAAATTCAACTAACTTAAGAGTTTAAGCCCCCCGACCACGGGCATTTCTGTGCATTAACTAGATTTATCTTAGAAGTTAAACTCTGTCTGATATAACAAACAAAGTTGCTTTTTCATGCCGCTTTGAAGATTTTCCAGGTATGTTATTAATTATATTAAATTTACTAAGAAGGTACTGTTAAATTTTAACTAATTTAACTTTTACTAAGAAAACTGGCTAGAATAATATTAAATAAAATATTCATGAATCTAAGTACCTACCTACATAGGTTTAAAAATACGTTATTACACCCAGTTTTAAATTGTTATTGTATTAAACATTATATTATGCTAAGAAGTAGGTAATAAGTTGGCTCATTAAGTACCCTTTCTAATTTAATTAAGGATGTCACTAAGGGAAACAAAGTAATAAAAGAGCAAAGAAAAAAGAAAATATAAAATGATTTTCGAAATGAATTTGGGATACTAATAGTCGTTGTAAAACAGAGTGAAGGCACTACAAACGACGGCGATACTGCTAGAACTTTTTTCGGACATTACGAAAAATCAGCAGCAATCACTCGATTAAACAAAAATGTAATTAAAAAATTTTGGTAGAAATTTATTATTGATAAAATTGAACGCAATTGTGTGAAAATGTTTTTGACAATTTTACACAAGGAATGGTTATCTGTAGAAACAGATCAGGGGGACATTTGGATAATATTATTTTTAAAACATAACTGCCACGTCTCTATTTTTTTATTAAATTAGCGCGCATGTCGTTTTTTTAAAACTGTTGGTTTTATTTAAAAATTAAATCCCGAACTACCTATTGGAACACAGCTAAATATTTTGAATTCTTCCGCTACCTGCTTGCAAAATCCTGTATAACATAAAAATAATTAAGAAATTATATAAAATGAGTTACAAGTCAATTATACAAAGTTGTGCATGTGTATTACGAATAATAAGGTACTTAAAATTACAACTGAGAATATTAATATTTTTAGTATCACCACAATCATCTATTTCTTATATTATACACATATAAATATATTATTCAGTTTACGTCGATTAGTACAAGGTCTGTATTACGGATTATACTCTTTATTTAGTGCAATATAAATGTTCCGTGATCTGGCGTACAGTGGTGGACAGTTTCAAGTTGCAGATTGGCCTAGAAAATGTTTAGCTACCTTCAAAAACTATTGAAAAGTAGTCCTACACTTCAATCTAAAATCCGCAGTAGATATAGATGGTATGTTCTGCATCATCACAAAATGACGTCATGACCCAGAAATGACACCACCGCATAAAGTGGCGCCATCTGTTATGCCAGAGTTGAACGCACAACCCTTTTAATTTAACGCTCTTGGTTACCAAGACCCCTGCATGCTTATTTGTCGAGTTGCATTCCAAGAATTTATGGATACGAAATCCTCATATCAATCTGAAACTTGACAGTGTCCAGGAGCGTTGCGTTGCTAAGCTAGTTAAATCTACGATTCGTAGATAATATGACATCGATTAACGTTAATATAAATAGTGCTACTAGAGAAAAAAATCTCGAATCTCAAAGTAAAGGCGCCTAAACAAAGATAAGCACATTTATAGTGTATTTACAAAAAATATATAAACCTCAATGGTCCCTATCACATTGAATTTCTTCGTTTAATTTAGACATCACAGTTTGAAAAAGGCGACATTATAAATTCATGTCAGCGTGTCTATGTTTTTTCTTTTTTGAAATCAGGTCGGATGATGGCGTCACTCAGAATCGTCCATTCGAAAATTCGCGAGGGCGTGAACCTGCTCGTTGAGAAATTTATCGATATATTGATCCCCTGCCTCTTTCGACAACTACTTGTACCACTAAACAAAAGTGTAATGTAACATACAAAGATATACATATACATAATAAGACGGTATTTTTTTTAGAGTATCGACATCTGTTGTTATTAGTTTATTTTACGATAACTGTGACGGAGTAGTATCTATTAATTTTTATGATTTATATGATATAGCATCCATAGGTAAGTTAAGTTCATACAACTGCGAAAAATCGAATTTACCGAAATAAAGATAAATAATAGTGTCCTTTAATTTGCCACTTGTTTTAGATATAACTAAGCTGAGTTGTTCAGAGAGAGATGTGTGATAAATTTGATGAAGCAAAAAGAGACACAATCTCAGCTCAGTTAAGACCAGTGTCCAATAATAAGTAACTAATGTTTTAAACTTTATCTGTTTGACAATGTTATCCCGTTTCGCATCTTCGCGGGTGTATGAACCCAAGTCAACTGTTAAAATTGAACTTTCTTATTATAGAACTTGTTAAATACAGTGATTAGATAGACATTTAATAACACAGACATATAGGATATATATAAATATTATATATTTAAAGTACAAAACGTACTTCTAGACATATTAAAAATATAGTTGTTTAGTATGTCTTACAGGGTGTTTCAAAAACGTCTGTGTCCAGCCATAATACACGTTGAAATTACATAACTAAAAATAAGCAGTATATTTTCTTGTTTTAAAACACCCTCTAGGTTTTATATTTTATTGTACTTGATAGCATATTAAACTTTTACAAATATATAAGTATACGTACACAATATCTGCTTAAGAGTATGTAAATATTTTTGGTGCAATACAACACACATATTATCTAACAAAATACAATTTTTGATATTTAGTATTGTCTAGGGTTTTTTGAAACTTGAAGTAACTCAAGCGCTAGAGGTTACGCCCTAGGGTAAGGTACAGTCGTGACCAAAAGAGTTTAGAGGTTGTTGGGAGATGGGAAAGCCTCTGCAGGAAGTTTGTTCCATAATCTGGACACCCTAGATTCGAATAAGCAAGAGGAATGGTATGTTCTGGATTTTTGTAGCTGGACGGTTAAGAGCTGCATGTGATGCGCTTCTTGTGGTTCCATTAGGAACAGTCAAGGGAAGAACGATAACGGTTTGTTCTTCTGGACAAGATCCGTATAAATATCTGTAGAAAAGAGATCCCCAACAGCGCAGCGATGAGCTAGAGAAGGGAGTTTTCTCGTGAGGGCTGATCGTTGATAAAGCGAATGACACTCTTTTGGATAGAATCAAGGATGTTACATCTCGAAGGTAATGATGCTTTCCAGATGTGGGAACAGTATTCTAGGTTATGTCTTATTTGGAAAACATAGAGATTGTATAAGTTGGAAGGGAAGAAGGATTTTCTGGCTCGGAAACAGTAAAAAAACTCGAGAACCAGGGCTGTTTGTGAATTTGGTCCAGGTGCCCCCCTTCCGTCGTGATTCTAGAACTTACCTTTCATCAGGTAGTAAAGGGTGGTAGTTTTAACTCTATAGAATTTTTAACGAACTTTTTTATTAGACATAAAACTCCTTTTGGCCACGTACCTACAGAGCCCTAGAATAGTGACAGATTATTAGGGTTGCTCAGGTTTTCCCTACTTTTTATCCGTAGTGTGATAGAGTAACGGATTTTTCTTCGATAACTAATTATTCCAAATGTCCTGTCTCTATTCCCCTGGACCATCTGGGCCCTACAATTTTTCTTAATAGAAGGAAATGCTCGTCGTATATTAAATGTAATCATAATAAAGAATTTTTTATGGAAACTAAGATTCCCTTTAAAATTCTTGCACCCTACCCTCTTTTTTAACCAAACAAATCAAGTTATCTTGGTTGAAAATATAGGTACTTACTACATTTATAAATTTCTAACAGCTTAATTATTAAAAATCATTTATAACAAGCTCATTATGCAAGGACAGCTTCTGTGCGGACGGACCAACGTGTTTTTAAATAAAGTATTTTTTAGTTACGACGCGGTATCACAACGGAATCTTTCACTAAATTTTAATTTTGATGCTCTTCCTTTTTGAAATTATCGAGTTTTTGTGAAGAAAATGAGAAACCAATTCGCCTTTTGCCATTTTTTCATGTGATAACTAGGGGTGGGCAAAATAATCGATTAATAATCGATTAATCGCTTGAACGATTACAAAAAAAAAATCGATTTTTCGATTAATCGGTTAATCAACTTTTCGATTAATCGACTTTCCGATTAATCGATTTTTCGATTAATCGATTTTCTCGAATAATCGATTTTTCTATTAATCGATTTTTCGATTAATCGATTAATAGATTTTATCGATTAATCGATTTTTTCGATTAATCGATTTTCTCGATTAATCGATTCTTTCTTATAATCATAACTCGACTATGAACTATGATTCAACGAAATAATTTGAATATTTTTCGATACGCGCTCCTTTAATTTTTAAGGGTCTAAAATTTAAATCGCCCGCCGGAATTGTGTTCAAGATAGGCAAGTGGTAAGCACTGGAGTCGCTTTCATTATGTCATTAGTAATGACATAATTTCGACTAGTTCAATAATCGATTTAGTCCGATTAATCGATTTATTCGATTAATCTATTTTTCGATTAATCGATTAATATAATTTTTATCGATTAATCGAGTTTTCGATTATTAATCGATTTTGTCGGTTAATCAATTTTTCGATTAATCGATTTTGTCGATTAATCGATTTTCGATTAATCGATTAATCAATTTTTCGATTAATCGATTAATCAATTTTGTCGATTAATCGATTTTTCGATTAATCGATTAATTTCGATTAATCGGAAATAATCAAAAATCGATTATCTTTTTCGATAATCGCCCAGCCCTAGTGACAACACTGTATGTTTATTTGTTGAAGTGCATTTTAAGAGGAATTTAAGGAAACAGTGATTCGAGTATCAACTGATGTCGGATATCGTTTTTCATCTACGACTAGCAGAATAACAAATCACCAACGCAAATACCTATTATTTATTTTGCCTGATGTTAGTGTTGCCTGCTCGATCGTTTTTCTATTTAAATGCGTTTAAAATTCAAGATTTTTGTATTATTACTAACGTTGCATAATTTAGATCACGAGTGATTTTTAATTATTTAACATTTACGTTTAATTTAAATTTGTGTATTCATAAAGTTTAAAAGACGAAGTAATTTTGTAATTTTCGCAGTTATTTCAAGGTAAATTTTTTTCGGGAAACCGTCTTTTGATTGCTATAGAGTATAGAGTGATATTCGCTGAATATGATTTAATTTCTTGTTGTCTTAAGACATTTATCAGCGGTATGAGGTTTGACGAAGCTCTGTTGCCGGATTGAATGTTCAGCATCGAAAATGTTCAGCGAAGCTCAAAATTTTTTTATCGTGGAAAGATTTTTTCGAAATGAAACCAAAATAGACGGTGTGTGAACTTATTCTATTCACGATTGCTTTGATAAATTACGACACGAGTTTCCTGATGTTGCGGTGACCTTTTATAATTTTCGCACTGGGTCGCAGTACCTGATAAATAAATTTCGTGAAACTGGTTCTGTTCAACATAAAAAACGGTCTAAAAGACCAACGAAACGTTCAAATGAGGTTATTGAAGAAGCGCGGCAAATTATGGAAAATAATCCTTCAACTTCAATTATACATCTTTCTCAGCAAATTCAGTAAACAGATTTATGCTACAGTACATGTCAGAAACTTCAAAAAAAGGACCTGCATCTATAACCTTATCAAGTGACGGCTATTCATGAACTTCTTCCTAATGATGTTCCCCAAAGACTAAATTTTTATGAATGGTTTTTAAACAATTTTCAAAACGAAAATGTTGGTGGGTTTGCAAAAATCTTTGTCACCGATGAGGGTTATTTTCATTTATCAATGTTAATTCGCAAAATATGCGAATATTTGTAAAAAGATCGCTTCATTCGCAAGTCGAAACACACACAAAATATGGCCACCTCGTTCCTGTGATTTGACACCCTGCGATTTCTTTGTATGGCCTTTTATAAAAAAAATTCCATTTATCGGACTCCAATTGAGAATATCAATGACTCAAACGTAGAATTTCTAAAAAAATTTCCGAATTCTCCAAACTTACTAGTAAATGTTTTTTTTGGGTGTAAGAAGAAGAATCAGAATGTGTCTAGAAGAATGAGGCGGTCATATAAAGTAGGTTATTGAAATAGGGCAAATCATGATTTCATTTTAGATTTCATAGAAAAACACTATTACAAATTTTTAACATGACAACGCTCTGTTCTCGCAAACGCATTGTGATCTAATCTACGCGGTACTGTTACACCACGTGTTCCCGAGTAAGTAAAGTACGGTTCAAATGTCATTGTCATCTTTCAAAAATTTACATGGAGCACTGTTAAATTGGAGTTTGTTTGTTGATGTCATGTGCCTTACCGATTATTCGGATTTTAAATCCAACGGGATTTAAACGGGTATAATATACCCTTCTTTAAGATATGAGTATTAAAATCAGTTATGATACGCTTCTATAGTGAAAGAACCGGCTGTGAACATTATTTTACCCTGTACATTCACACACAACTGACAGCAGTGAAAGGAACCAACGTTATTGCTTTTTATTTCTTTGATTCTCAAGTGTTATCGATTAATGTCAATTAAGAAAAAAAATTGTCTTCTGTGATTAGTACGGAACTCACAAGAAAAGTACCCCAGGTGTACCTCATCGACTTGTTTCATATCGTGGTAGGTTGTAGTATCATGAAAAAATTTTAGACACGCAGTAGTGCTAACTACTCAAAAGAAGTTCATCCCCAAAAATGCTTTTTGGTTGATTTTACCTACAAAATGATTTTTTTTAAATCAACCTACATATCTATAAACAACTCTAATTTTATCTTACTAAAATTAGTTTTTGGGGGGTAAACTTCACCGGCGACTTTCTTCTTTATTTTGAGGATGTACTCTAACATCACAAAATGAGAGAACTGGGCGAGATACATCTGGGTACTTTCCATATCTGTGCAAAAATAAAATATTTGATAGGACTTTTGCGACAGACTTAAACCAAGCACAAAAATTGGTTTCTATCTACAGGGTGAGTGTTTTAAAGTGTTACAAGGTGATTTTTCGAAAATGGTTTAAAATATTTTCATGAAATTTTGGTGAGTTAATAGGGAGATAGGGGGACATATTTTTGACATTCACCCCCTCTCTCTGTTTTGAGGGATAGAGATACCTTTGGAATTTTAAATGGGATGATGTTACGGAATTATGGTTAACTAAATTTTGATTCAATTTAAAAAATAATGGAATGAGTCAAAATCAGTTGTGACCATACTGCACTTGTACAATGTTCATCCATACCAAATTACACTCCACCAAGAGCTTTATGGGCTAAACTTTGAAAATCGCGTTACATTTTGCAATTGGGTCACAAGACAAACGCAAGGAAATAACAGGTTCCTAATGAATGTTATTTGTTCTGACGAACCTACTTTCCATAATTGTGGCTTGGTGGGATTTTAATTTATCCCTTATCAGTGGAAATTTAATTTATTTCTTTTGTTTGGTTGTTTATTTAAGTAAATAGACACAATATGCACTGTTGAGCATCGGAAAATCCCCACTGGATGAGAACTCTGCCAAATCAACATCCGTAGTCAATTAATGCCTGGTGTGATATAATCGGGGATAGAGTTATTGGTCTGCATTTCTTTGAAGGACATGTAAATGGAGAAATGCACACAGAATTTTCAAGAAACCAATTATCCCAATTATTGAAGCAAAACATAAATCCTGACAATCCTGACATGTGGTTTCAACAGGACGGAACTCCACCCTAGTGATGTAAGGGTACGTATCCAAATATCCGTTGGATACGGATATTAAAAGAATCCGGATTATCCGGAACCGGCCGAGAACTTGAATACGGATTCGGAATCAAAATAAATTCGCATCGGCTGTGTACTAATGCAAAGTGCAAAGAGAAAACGGAATCGGAATCGAGTGTAAGCGAACAACACGGTCTGCGATGTGGCATATTTGATCTTATGCTTTCTCTTTCTAATGACCTTTCCTAAAAAAAGATAGCATAGTTATCGGGGTAACGGGTATCATATGGGATGAGACCCATTGGTTAAACTAGGCCCGCCTCACCCGAACCGAATTCAAACGAGAACGAACGACGCCGACGGTGCCTTCCTATCCCTAACCTTCGACTTCGAATGATACCGATACCGATACCGCATCGACCTACCTAGCCGTGTATCCGGATAGAAAATGTTTTAGTATTGCATGCATACGTATACATGATCTGTCGCGCGGTTCAAGAAATGGATTCGTATTCGGATAATGGATACGGATATTAGCTGATTCCGATTCCGTATTATCCGGATATCTAAAGAATACGGATATTTACAACACTACTCCACCCCATTATGCAATACAGGTCCGTAATCATTTGGTGAAATATTTGAAACCTGGTGGATTGTACGAGCTGGTCCGGTCAACTGGCCTGCTAGGTCTCCGGATTTGAACCCCCCTGACTATTTCTTGTGGAGTTTTATAAAGGACAAAGTGATGAAAGACCGAATCCGCTTTGCCTGCTTATCAGTGACACCTGAAATGTTACAGCGGGTACGAAATTTATTTAGAAAGAGTGAGATGGTGTTTGGAAGTTGAGGGGCATTTCGAATATCTTCTCAAGCACGACAGACGATAAATAAGTTAAAATCATATGTTTTTTTTTATTTTATAACCTACTAAATCATAATTCATATTAACTTTAAAAAGCTCACCCTGTACTATAGAAAAACTAAAGTTTGGGCCCGGATTACCTCCGCCCAATTTTGGTTCCACGGTACTGTTACCGAAGTCCATTTTGTGCACAAGCAAGGCGCGTGTGTAATACTTTTAAACTAAGAATATACTGTAGAAACTTAGCTCCTATTAAAAAAATATATAATACGATGTAAAAGACTAGTCTTACGATAGTCAGTCTTTACATAAAGAATGATATCTTGTCTAAAATATACAGGATGTTTTTCAGTTTGAAGCTTTTTTAGCAGATTACTCGATTATATAGGGTGTAACAAGATTTTGGTAATTATTTTAAAATGCGAAGGACCTTATAGGAACTTTTTTACCTAAAATTAGCCCAGGAATCACACTCACAAATATTTGGTAGACACTTAAGAACGCCCCGTATAAGAAAAATAGTCTATTAAAAGAGGAACAACCTTTAAAACACCCTGTATACTTTAAGACCATTGATAACTGATAAAAAGTTTCTTGTTGATACAGCCTAAACTGTTTTAATTATGTAGGTGATGTTTAGACTTTAACGACAAGAAGCTCTTTATTGGTCACATTGTATAATTTACTTAAATATATTAAAGCTTATGGAAAGGCGTCTCATATTAATAACATTACAGTTTCAATAAAAACCCAAGCTATCTTGATCTGTTTTTAAATATTTATCTAAGTAAAGATAATTTCGTCTAAATGTATCGTCAAAAATACTTTAAATAGGAAAATGCAAAAGTGTATATGTTACGGTTAATTTGGATACTTGGCTAGTTTACAAACTAACCAGCTAGTTTGCAAATTAACTAAAGACACTGTTATTTTGAAGGAATCAGCCATTTCCCACAAAATAGCAGATGGTTTATAAACTAGCTGGTTAGTATGCAAACTATCGATTTGCTTCAGTTAAGATGAGGATTTTATTGAGGTTACCTTAACCTAAAAATCATGTTTTGTTTGTTGTCCAGAAAATCTAGCCAATGGTGGATCGGAGGGCACCCTACGGTCGGAACAGGGTTAGCCCCTGGTTAGGGGCCCTGACCAGTCTCTTTCCTCGCAGGCGAAGAGGGATCGGTGCGAAAAAATCCACTATTGTTCCTTATGTACAGATTTTTCATTACTGCATGCGCAGAGGAAGGAACAATAGTGGATTTTTTCGCACCGATCCCTCTTCGCCTGCGAGAAAAGAGACTGGTCAGGGCCCCTAACCAGGTGCTAACCCTGTTCCGACCTTAGGGTGCCCTCCGATCCACCGTTCGCTAGATTTTCTGGGCAACAAACAAAACATAATTTGTAGGTTAAGGTAACCTCCATAAAATCCTCATCTTAACTGAAGCAAATCGATAGTTTGCATACTAACCAGCTAGTTTATAAACCATCTGCTATTTTGTGGGAAATGGCTGATTCCTTCAAAATAACAGTGTCTTTAGTTAGTTTGCAAACTAGCTGGTTAGTTTGTAAACTAGCGAAGTATCCAAATTAACCGTAAAATATATAAAAACTAATCAAAAGTAATAATAAAAAATATGCGTGGTATAATATAAAACTTTTGAGTTCAGGCTAAACGTCCACATTACATTTTTCATCGTTTACTTTACGCAGTAAAAGAAAATAAATACTGAGAAAAACAGTCTTAAGTATTATTGGAATTTTGGATATTTTCAAGATATTTCTTTGCTCAAGTCGCTTTTGAACAGTAGTAAGAGCAAACCAGAAATCTGAACTATATCCAGACTCCTTGGTGAGACACGCCTCTTCCGTGTGCAGTGGTTGATTTAACCACCGTTGCCATATCGCCTCATCATAACTCATACACTTCTCTACCATTGGCCCGGGAAGACGCACATCTGAAAAAATAAAGCAATGAGGAGGAGGAGGTTCTCTCATAAAATCACTACTGAGACCATTTGTATCCGAATAGGAAATTGACAGGTTGTGTGTCAAAATAAAAGAAATGCATGAAAATGCATCTTGTGAATGCCCTTCGGTGTCTTACAAGTTCTTGAGAGAGGTCAAGACTGTACAGATTTGGACTAAAATAGTTTTCTTGTGCTTTGATAAACAATACCTTTCAGTGAACCTTTTACTTCTTCCCCCCTCATTAGCTCTCTGCGGACTGCAGTACATATTGTAACCAGGGATAATATGGACCCTCACATCTCCCGATGGCCTCACGCCTTCGGGTCTTTGTCTTCTTGAGAAGGACACTGTGGTTTTACAACAACAGTACTAAAAATTAATGTCATTAGGTCAGCATGTAAACAATATTTTTATAAAGAAAAACGTACCTGAAAAAGATTAATGTAAGCTCCTCTAAAGTGACGGTTTATTATCCCGTAGAGGATGCTATTTATACATGACTTGCTGATGGCCAACCAAGCGAGGTTGTAAAACACCTTTCCAGAAACTTTGTTTACATTGTCTACCGCCAGTACTACCCCAAAAGGCACCCAAAATATTAAGAACACTATGAAGCTGTACATGTTAGTCTGAGTGAGGGCGTAGTCCCAACTGAAGGTGATGGGTGCTTTGAAATTCGGTCTGGATTTGTACCTAAAATAAAAGTTAAATTTTTTAAGTGCAAATATACATATCCACTCTTGAATAAATTTCCGTTTTTTTTTCTGTTAAAAAGTCTTTTAAACGGGATATTCAACATAGGCGTAGCTAACTCTTTCTTAGTCCAGTCAATGAAGATATTTAACTCGCGGAAACCAAGGCAAGGATGCCACTCGGGGATTATGTAGTTGAAGGTCTACAGAATAAAATGCGTCAATCTTGCCACCTCCAAACCCGGGCCGATATCAAAAAAATTTCGAAAATAATTTTGATTTTCGTTTTTTGGCTCTAGCGGCTCGAATAATGGAGATAGAGAAAAAAAGTTGCCAATAGAATTTATATAAAATCGCCTATAACTAACGCAAGCTCTATATTGCGCATTATAAATTTAAAAAATAACTCACAGCGTGACGTCCTGCGCGAACCCGGACGAATTTGACACGGTTTGGTATCATATCTTCCTTTTATTGTATCATGGTGTCCCGTAAGTATCGGTAACCTGAAAAATTGGTAAGATTGGAAACGCGGTTCGTGAAAAATATCTGTCATTAATGTCACTGAAGGAACCGATGCGCTTTCCCGCTAGTTTTCCGGTTTGTTAAGTATGTCATTTTGTTGTTTATGATTTGCTTTTTTGTTTAAATTTAAGTTTATTTTTTCACAAACGTTATAGAAATCATGTGTGTTTTAAAATGTTGAAAGCAGGGGGAGAGATATGTTTTTAGGGTGAGTTGATATCCGTAAAAATAAAAAAAAAATATTTAAATCGTAAGGTTATATGATCCGCTCATCCCCTGATAATTTGCCAACTAACAGAAACGACCGATCTGCGTTCCGTGGTAAAACCGGTTCTAGCAGAAACCAGTGTTACCATTGGTTTACCGCATTATACCAAGTGGTTAACCAGGTTTGACAACGGTACACAGCCTTAATAATTATATACTTATAACAACACGTATTAAAACCTGCTTTCGTGGCGCTACGCGCCGACCTCACAGCTAAACGAGACTGACTGAAAAATCAATTAAAGCATCGCCGCTAGCCATCAACATGTGCCCAGTGGGTTCCTGAGCCGGTTATGTGTTGCGGGAACAGTTACACAGCTCTAATTATTACTAACCTTCTCACTTGAAAACCAGTCCTAATGTAACAAATGAGTGCTACCGACAGTGGGAAAAAGACGAATATGACACACACAGTCGCTTGATAGGGTATCAGCCCCAGGTCATTTCTGGTGCAGTAATCAAAAGATAGATCTGAGTAGAATTGTACTCCTGATATACATCCACACACTGTCCATATGATCACCAGCAGACAAGTGATTTTTCTGAAACATATTTAACTTCATAAGATTTCCTCCAAAGTACCTTAAGTATACTTAAGGTACTTAAGATACTGAAGCTAGATGCATAACTGTGAAACGATCACTTAACATTTCGCAGCTAAGTGATCATTATACACTTATAAATTTTTAATGATTACTTATTAACAGTGACAGGACAAAAACTGATCACATCCTCATTGATCAACTTATATCTGTAAAGGATGAGTGGTAGGGGTCGGCCACAAGGGCAACATGACTACCTACTACGATCATTTTTCAATAATATTTTTATTAAATTCTATGAACTAGAATTACTGAGTTAAGCAAAGTGTTATGTCACTTATGCAACGCCAAGATGTATTCATTTATTTAAAGATAACTTACCTTTTCGTAAGTTTTTGATAAACATCGATCGAATAACACAGCCTAAAGTAGTTTTCCCATGCTACAGCCGCTAGCGACAAGACTGTGACTAGAAAACACCACACGGCAAGGAACCACTGGAATCTGCATACTGTCAGATTGTCTTTGAGCCCGGCTAAGATTACCACTGCCGAGGCTGGTATCACTAGACCGGTTACCAGGAGGTCAGCAAGGCCTACGTTTACTATGAAAGTGTTGCCTGCAACAAAAGAGGGAAGTTATCTTAGAGAAATAGGCGAGAAAGAAATGCTGCTACACTAAAACTAAGGTTATAAGAATGTTCTATAATAATTTACAACTACTCACTAATATCTAAAACTAAGTGGTTTATTGTTTCGAACAAACAGAAATAATATTCTTATAGACAAAACTTTTTAAACAATCTTTGTAAAACTATGAAGAAGCTACCATTATATCTACAGAAGAATATCTATAATTTATCATATCTACAAATGGATATATCTAGCATATCTGAAATATTCGTTTTCGTCTAATGTCGCCTAGTTATACAAACTTTCATAAACCAATAAATCTATCCCGCTTCTGATAATTATCACTAAAATAGGAATTATTTTTCAAGGCAACATCAAATACATATTTTTCTAATTTTTCCTAAATATTCACTTTCTATGTACTGGAACAAAAATGCAGGCTATTTTAGCAAATAACACTAGCATCTGCCTACTTCGTACCAATTACAAATACAAGAGTTTTTGACTCCCCCTGTAATATAAAACCACCCGGTACACTCTGGTTCTCTGTAGGTTCCGCCTGAGACTGTTAAGGATGATTTTTCTGAAAATAAAAAAGAGTTTTTATAACTAACAAAAATCTGAGACAAGCTTTCAAACACAAAATAAAAGAAAAATTCGAAAATACATATTATGGAAAATACAGTACCTATATCCACGGATAGACAAGAGGACAAATGGACCAAAAAATTTGTTTTTTTGTATAGGGTATGCAAAAGATACAAAAACGTAAACTTTGGTTAAGAGTAAAGTTGCCTTTTTTTTTAAATTTTAATGCAAAACGTTAAACGAAAAAGTTGTTTTAAATTTTAAAAGAATTCGTATTCCAGATTTGCAAGTAAAAATTAATTTTTAAATGACGCTCTTAAAATCAAAATTTTTCTATCACATTGTCACCTTTTTTATTTGATTACACCTTTGATAGTGACGTATTTATCAAAATAATAAAGATGTCTTTAGAGCAATGAATATTTATAATCCAAAATTACAGAAATGGCGAGAACTGTTATCGCTATGTTATTAAGAAGTTTCAAGAAAAAAAAGTTTCCAATTGTACAATTAGGAAGTTTCCTATTTCAGAAATATTGAGTTACTTCAACATCATTTAATAGACTTTCACTTAACTAGTCAAACAAACAAAAAATCATCCCGATATCTTCAAAATTGACGAACTTATTCAATTTCTTATAATATGTTAAATTTTTAATTACTATTATACGCCAGGCTTGTGTCGACTCGTGACGTCAGAATACACAACACAGCCGCCGGGCTATAGTTGCCTGATGCTGCTTTCGCGTGTTTACTTTACATTGGCAAGTAATTATATCTGCTGCGATTTAAATAAGTAGGTAGGTAAGCCCAACCGGCAAAAAAAATACTCGGGCGGTATAATAATTTTCTGTCAATACTTTAAATAAACTGCCTGTGAAACAATGATGGGCAAAATATAGTTCATGTGGTCGGCATAATAAAACTTTAAGTAACAAATAACTATCCCGTTGGGCAGTCCGAAATCTATTCGAGCAGTAAAATTATTAATTGGGCGGTGAAATTATTAGTCGGCTGGTGACAAAATAAATTAGGCTGTGAATAAAATGTGCTCGGTATTTAAATATCGTTCAGCAGTTTTTAAGCAGCGTTTCGTTTTCTGCCAAATATTTACTTTAGAAGCCAGAAAGTCAAATGACCTGTATTTAATATTTTTAGTTGGCAAGGGTTTGAAGATAGCGGCGAGATTCGTTAGTTCGATCGGATTCTTTAATTCGTCTGTTGAACTTTTGATCATCACTAAGATTGGCCACTTTTGATCTGTTACCAGAGGCGTCGATGCCGAAAATTAAGTACGTATGTATATTCACGTGAAATAAAAAAAGACGGTCAGGTGCGAGTTCAACTCGCTCGTAGGGGGTACCGGACGGCGTGCCGCGTAGCCCGGCGGCGTACCGTAATTTTAAAGAATTCCAAAAATTGAACTGCTGCTGCTGCCGAGTTCCCCGCGATGCAATGCTACTGGAGCGGCACTAACGGTGGGCAGCATGGGCGCCCACAGGAATTCAGGAAAATTCAAATGACTTTAACTTTCAACTAACACATTTTTTCTCTTAAAATTTAAAAATTTTCGACGAAATTTTGTAAAATTTGTTTAGAAAAAATAATAAATAAAATACCTAAACGTGTTCAGTTTTTTCTCGGGGGGGCCAAGCAAAAATTAACTTTTTTTCGCAAATTACAAAATATTTTTTTTCTTTACCAAAACATTCCTAGTAGGCTCACCTGAATTTGGTATGGGTCCCGTATGTAGCAACAGAGATATACAACTTTAAAATTCCTGTGGTCGCTCATGGTGGGCAGCCTTACTAATAATAATACCCGAGAAGAACATCTTCTCGGATAATACCATGAAATGTATGTGCTTTTACATTAATCAATATTTGGAGTTTTCTAATTAAATGCTTTATTTTTTACGTAATTAATTACCCCTTATTACACGTAAGCAGTCAGAACAGTATTAGATTACCCATCAATTTGTAATGTTACAATATTTTTTCAGCAGTCAACTTGATTTTGGAGCAGGCAAAAAAAAAAATAAAATGTAATTTATTTCGCACAGTCCAAATATTTATTTAGTTGCAACTTATTTTTTTTACTGCTTAAAAGATTTTGAAGCTGCTTGTTCAAATCTAAAACGCAGACCAATTTTTGTTTTATTACCTGATCAAGCTTCACCGCCCAATCCGTCATTTCGCCGGCCAATCGTATATTACGATGTGTCAAAATTGTCAAATTTCGCTGCCCGTTTAAATCACACCCATTTATTTATAAGTTTAAATTTGAAGTATGTTTTAAATCGCTAAAAATGAACTTAATTATATTGATTGATTGATTGATTGTGTGTGCATGGGCGCCCGCAGGCTGGGGGCAGGGGGGCCGTGGCCCCCCTGAGATTGTGAGATTGTCATACTTTTTAATTATTAGTAATAAAATCTTCAAAAATATATTACTTTTTTTTATTTTGCCCCCCCCCCCCCCTAAGAAAAAAGTCTGCGGGCGCTCATGTGTGTATGATTAAGTTTTATGAATCT
Organism: Philopedon plagiatum; assembly: GCA_963971165.1. Taxonomy (NCBI): domain Eukaryota; kingdom Metazoa; phylum Arthropoda; class Insecta; order Coleoptera; family Curculionidae; genus Philopedon; species Philopedon plagiatum. The sequence goes on along the minus strand of OZ020193.1, from coordinate 17,759,069 downwards.
GGTTTAAACCAACTGGCCAGCAGCTTTTTTGAAGAATAATATAGATTTAATTCTTTTCTTAAAAATATTTAAAAAAATAAGTTACTTCTTCAGCGGACCCCGTACATCGTGTAACCCATAGATAAACTAAATAATGGAAAATTAGATGTTATGTTATGATACGCTTTTTGTATTGCATATCTATTATAAATATCTTTTAACATATCCTCACGTTTAATTATATTCGAAAATATGTCAGATTTAAAAAATGTTTACTGGGACTAGTTACACTGGTATTGATGCATTTTGGAACAATACAGTACTTATACGAACCTGTTATCTTAGGCATAACTTTGTTTTTCAAACGATTAAAATGCTAAACAAGCAAAAATTACAACGACGTTACGCAGTGTCCTGTCCGGTAAGAATAATACTAAATATTAAACGGGCGCCTATTCCGCCGTTTACCTAGTCGTGTGTTGTGACGTCATCGAGCCTCAGCCAACGTGAGCGGGGCGTATTAAACTTGGGAGGACGATAAGATTTTTATTTCTACAGGTAATTAAAAAAGAAAAATATAGACATTTTTTACATTTTGAGGACTATTTATTAAGAGGAAATGAAAAAATGGAAACTTCCTAAAAGCAGAAGTTATGCAAAAAAAATTATGTTAGATATTTTCATCGGATCGCTTCCTCCTTTATAATTGTTACCGCAAGCCATTGATTTAACATCTCGTAGGAAGCAACCACGCAATAGGAGTTCATAAAGTACGATTTTCGCGTGATTTTCCTTCATTCCTCTTTTATTTTATTTCTCTTGTAAAATGTCAACTGCCATATATAAATAATAACACAAAGGGGTAGCGAGATGGTGGCGAGCGTACTTCACAAAAATAGGTATCTATTTTTAAAAAAGAAATCAATTTGAGGTCGCGTAGAACGAGTGATATCCTGTGGATATCGGTGCCATTTAGAATAAATTTAATAAAGGTACATAATACGCACACAAGAAAAGAGCTCGAAAAAAGTTAATTGTGAATTTTTTTAAGTTATTTGTTTTTTTGGATGCCGCAGCCCGAAGAGTTCCAATAAGGACAAAACCGAGGTCGTTCAGTTTCTATATTTTTCTATAACCTGTCGGATATGGGATGTTTTAGGGTATTTTTAATACACTGGTCAACAAAGTAAAAGTTTATCGGATCTCCCAAACTGCTTTCACTGATTGGGAAAGAAGCCCTTGTATAAAAAAGGTATAGGAATTATAAATATTATTTGAAGTTGGTTTTTGATTTTCTGAGAGATGTATGAAAACACGATTTTGCAATATAATAATACATTTATTCTGAGTATATCTAATTATGAACTAAGATATTTTTGACTTTGAGATTTTCGTTTATAAATAACATTTACTGCTTCTCTCCTCAAAGTCCAACAATACACAGAAAAAACACTATCGTATATTGAATTGGATACCCATTCACTCAATGGCACACTATTCCGTATTGCACAATACAAATTCGGTTTATTTCAATGGTTAGTTTATCATTCTTAACCAGTAGGTTATAAGATTTCTAGAAATATAGGGTTTAATTGGTTTTTAATGGATCGTTCAAATATAACAATTATTTGATGCCAGTAATACCCTGTTCTAAATTCAATGCAAACTATCATGTATAAACAATACATAAATTCAACAATAAACCTGCGGTCATATTTTTAATGTTTATAATTTTTTAACAATACGTCTCGGCTGAGTACACAGTCATATAGAATAGACTAATCAAGAGAGATTTACAAATAAAAAAACACTTATTACTGCAGATCTTTTTAGATTTGTTTTACTTACCATAAATCACTAAAACAAGTTTCTCCAGCTACCAGTCTTGCAAAGGATCTATTATTTTTGGCTTACGACTATTCAACGAACAAAGAAAAATTCTAGCCTCTCCAAGGGTGTCCGCGAGCAATAGAAATAATATTTCAGACAACAATAGGACCCATTGAATTAATATTTTTTATTATTTCTCCAATACCTTATATGTTTTAAAGGAGTGTTTATTTTAATTGAAATGATATAAGGATTATTGACTTAATTTTTACATTTTTTATTTAAACCGTAGTTCTTGTTCGTTTAATAAAATATATTGTAATTTGAATCACACCGCCCACAAATAGGTATTTTTCGCCCAATTATATTTAAGCATTCCAATCAAATAGTTTAATATTTTGGTAATTCTACACTCCAAGGAATATTAGAAATTTATTGGATTCCAATAGTATTTTGGTCATTGAAATAATGGTATATATAATATAGTTTTCAAAGAAGTAGGAATACTTTTGAAGTCCAATAATAAGTCTACATTTAAAGCAATATTTTTTTATTATTTCAATGGTCTTTTGTTGAGACAATATTAACTTTAACATAACTAATGTGACAGTGGTCAAAAACAGTACTATTATTGAAAATAGCATAGCAGTTTTTTCTGTGTAGCTATTAAAAGTAAAAATTCTCCATTTTTGGATCCATATTCTCGATAAAATACATTGTTTATTTAACCCATTGACATTCTACTTCAAATCTCCTCCAGTTCATACCAAATCCACTTCAGTATTCTTGAAAAAACCCAAGGAAATATTTTTGGCCGCATATTGATTGCCCCGGAACCACAGTGCACAGGGTAGGCGAATGAATCACATTAGCTATTAAGATAATATTTTTAGGGATAAAATAGTAATTAATAAGGGGTAATAGGCCTCGTTTTGTGTGTAACGACATTCCTTTATTAAAATAAAGTTTACAACCCTTGTATTAAACCAACTATGTCGTAAATTTTTGATATACACACGTAGGTAATCGATATTTTTGTAGGATATTGGGTATCCGTAAGAATTTGAAACTTGTTCTCAATCAGAAATTGAACTTTGTTTTTCATGTGCTTGGTAAAATTTCAGACTACTTACTGAGTAAGCCAAAAATCGAAAAATTAATACAATTTACAGGAAAATTTTTACTATAAACAGTAATAGCTCTGTTTCACAATTATTATTATTTTGTTTATTACCATGTGCAGTCAAACCCAATCAACCCAACCTAAGCGCTAAAAATGTCTTAAAAATCGATTTAGATTTCAAATTTTCTCGGCGAATTTTATCATGTTAGGAAAGTGACATTACAGTCCGGTTGTTTCATAGTCTGCTATACAGGGTGGTTCAAAAATCATGTGCTATTGCTTAAAGGAAGATTCTTTGAAAGAATATAAGGCAAAAAGTGCATATAAACATCTTGCGAAAACAGAACGGTTTGTCATCTTAACTCACCGATATTCTAGCATTTGTTTTATTTATACCTTCTGTCCAGTTGGACTGATATATGAAAATTTTTCGAGCCACATTTTTTGAAAGCACGTTTTTTCGAAAATATATTTTCTCGAAAACAGAGTTTTTTCGATAATACAGTTATTAAAAAACTAGGGATGTTTTCAATTTTTTTTTTCGGAAAACTTTTCGAAATTACATTTTTAAGAAACCATGTTTTTAGAAAGTACATTTTTTAACCATTGTTTCAAAAATGACTTCCAATATTCATATTAAAAAAACACTTTTTTGAAAGTAATATACTACAGAGTATATGTTACTCTGTACTACAGAGTAACATAGCAGACACAAGGTTTAAACCTGACCGAACTCAAAAACGATTCGTTTAGGTCTGTTTTTTTTTGTCAGTTTTTCATTGACACTTTTTAAGCCAGTCGAGTTCATAATTTAAATTTTGAAAAACTATGTTTTTTAAAAAATATACTTTCGGAAAATATATTTTTGAGTTTCTTAAAAAATCTATTATCGAGAAACTTTTGTAGATCCATTTCCGAAAAAGCATCTTTCGAAGAAACAGTTTTTCGAGAAGATTTGCTTAATTTGACATCAAAAAAGATGTTTATTGAAAGAGAAAACACAGAACAGTTGGTCATTTTAGGTTACACGCAGTTGCGTGCTGTCGGAGGGGCTAGGGAGGCTCCCCGCCCCTAAAGGCACGGAACGTCACTGCTGACACGCAACAGGACAAATTGTTTGGTTAATATGAACGTGTAAATATTGTAGCATTTTTTATTTATGTGTTCAGCTCATTTGCGGGGATATACAAGTATTTACGGAAGTACAATTTTTCTAAAACCAATTTTTCAAATTTTTTGAAAGCAAAAAAAACATTTTTTTAGAGAACATATTTTTAGAAATGTAATTTTTTCGGATATTCATTTTTTCAAGCAACGGCTTTTTGAAAAAGTAATTTACTAGTTTTTTTTATTAACATTCTCCAAGCAATAAAGTTCATAATTTAATTTTATTTTTGTGAAGACATTTTTTAAAAAATTTATTTGCTAAATACGTGTTTTCGAGAAAATATTTCATAAATCCGTTTTTAAAAAAGCATCTTTGAAGAAGCTGTCGCGACATTTTTGAAAGAATGTACAGGGTCTTCCAACGAGGACTGAACAGGGGCTCATTTTTGAGCTTCCTTGTATTTAAAGAAAAATATAAAATAGCCAATCGATGTACTTTTTCCTGCAGAATTCAAAAATGAAACCAAAAATTTATTTGAACCAGAAACAAAAGAGTTACGCTATGGATAAGGTGTTTTTTAAATGGAACATAGCTTTTTTTATACGATTTTCGGAACGAGTGATTTTTTTTATGTCCGTTCTGATTAAAATATTTAATATTGTGACAGGTATTTTTATTAAATTTTAATGTTTTATCCAGTATAATTTAACTTTAACCTGTTTGAAACATACACTAGGTAATAAAGGTAAAATCACCTTGAAATCCTTCAAAGTCAAAAAATTTGACAAATTTACTATAATATTGCCGAAATGAAATATTCATTAGATGAGAGATTGCAGATTGTTATCTTGTTCTACAAATGCCAAGAAAATGCAAGAGAAGCAAGGAGAAGATTTATTGCAAATTTTCACAGAAATATATTTTTAAATAAATTTTTTGACTTTGAAGGATTTCAAGGTGATTTTACCTTTATTAACTAGTGTATGTTTCAAACAGGTGAAAGTTAAATTATACTGGATAAAACATTAAAATTTAATAAAAAAAGCTGTCACAATATTAAATATTTTAATCAGAACGGACATTAAAAAATCACTCGTTCCGAAAATCGTATAAAAAAAGCTATGTTCCATTTAAAAAACACCTTATTCATAGCGTAACTCTTTTGTTTCTGGTTCAAATAAATTTTAGGTTTCATTTTTGAATTCTGCAGGAAAAAGTACATGGATTGAGTATTTTAGATTTTTCTTTAAATACAAGGAAGCTCAAAAATGAGCCCCTGTTCAGTCCTCGTTGGAAGACCCTGTACCTATACTTGCGAAATATGTGTTTAGGAGAAAATATTTTTGAAAAATTGCGTGAATGCGTTTTTAGAAAAAAAATTAACTTTCAAACGAAATGCGACTAAGAACAGTGTAATTATAATGGACAGTGCTAGTTGTCAGCCGTCAAATAAATAAAGTTCCTAATTCAAGTAACACTAAATTAGAAATTCAGAACTATATGTTAAAGAATGATACATATTTTGAAAATACATACAAAAAAGGTGATCTTCTTGAAATATTAAAAACATTTAATATTAAGAAGAAATATGTCTGTGATACCATGGCTGCCGATATGGGGCATACGATTTTACGCCTTCCACCCCCACCCCCCCCTATTACTGTATTTTTAACCCAATCGAGCATATGTGGCATCAGGTATAATCAAATGTTAGAGCAGAAAACACTTCTCCGACTTTAAGTGGAAGTGTTGTGATACTAAATAAAAAAATTTCTAGATATCATTCATATCCCAGTGAGCATCTCATTTAAGGAATAAATACGTAATAATTGTTTTGGATCTATGTGCCTAACCAAAAATACATGTGTCGAAACTGTAACCTTTATGTGTCTTTTATGTGGGAAGTGAAGCATCGTGACACGACACATTTAAGGAGAAATTCAGGAATTGTTTCGGTACTTGTGCCTTCACTTGTCAATTTTTTAACAACACATTGCCGACACAATTGAGTAATAATGTCTGCCTCAGATCAGTTATTATGTCTGCCACAAATCCCACTATTAGTTTAAAAGGGAAAATGTGAACTGCTATACACACCTTAGGAATAATTGCTATTTTTTTATATTTAATGTTTCTTCCAGATGAGCATTCTTGGGAAATTATTAACGACGAGTACGCTAGAACAAATATGTCAAAATTCTGATTCATTTATAATAATGACTTTTTACAGCCACCAAAAGTCACTTTTCTCTTGCTATGAATAATTTTTCGTACCGTTGTTCCATATACGAAGAATAGTAACAGGGCCTTCAAAGAAATAATGTATAATGAAAATATTTTTCAAAAATATGGGTTTCGAGAAAAAAAATTAATATTTTTAGGTTATGAACAGTAACAATGGTTTAACGAGTAATAATTACATTTGATTCATTAAATATTAATCAAATCTTTGTTTCATTTGACAGAAATAGACAATTTAAAGTTTGGTTAAAAAAATTAACAAAAAAAAAAAGGAAAATATGGCCGCACCACGCAAAACTCCCTATTTCTGCCTTATATATGTAAAAAGACGCAACTTGGGCAATGTCACACTTCCTTCTCGGTGGCACACAATTCCCAGTAACACAAGTAAGGAATCTGGTAACACTATTCCGTAATAGTATAAATCGCCGAGATAATGGTCAATGCTAATAAACTTGTTGTGTTAATATGGGAATATCATGGTAACCATTTCTTTATGGTGCCACCAACAGCTCATATGTGTGCCTTTAGAAAAACCTTTGGTAAAATTTCTAATTTGTGTCACAAACAAATCCACTATTAAATTCCAAGAACACAGTATCGACAATGTGTCACACCACACATGCCAAAGGTACGTATTTGTGTTTGGTAGACCCAGACACAGTGCCGACATTTTTTTAACACAATTCCTACAGCACGTTACGCCTCAATTTAACTTATGTAACAATACCTTGTGTGCGAATGCAATTCCTACATCGTGTAAAAGAACACACAATTCCTTTTTAGGGCAAAACTACAAACGGGTTGTGACGTCACTTAATAATTTGTGTGAATTTTGACTCTGAATAAAGGAAATGCGACCTAACAGCGACGTCGCCAATGATGCATTTCCCTGTTAGGAATAAAATGCTCACTGGGATGGAAAGTTGAAATTCGATTAACCATGTTATTAAAGTCAAAGAATCCTATTTTTCATTTACTAATAACAGAGCCACTTGTGTTTAATGTACAGTCGGGAGATAAATTATTCGTCCACTTATAAATTTTTTTTAAAAATTGGGGTAAAATTAAAACTACTTAAGTATATTTGCTTTTCATTACAAAAATAAAAACAACTATTCATGTACTAAAAACTGTAATATAAAGTCCAACCTAGACAATGCCTTTCAAAAATATAATTAATAATAAAACGTAATTTCTTAAAAACCAAGGAAGAAACATTATTCGTCTACCAACATTTTTTTTTCGAAATTCGTCTAAAAATGCCAAAACTAATATCGTCTGGGGTACCCTTTTGATTTTATAATTTGTTGTAACCTGTTAGGCATTGACTCTACCAGTTTTACACCAAAACCTACTTCAATTTTTGACCATTCTTCTTGACATCTTGCTTTTAACGCCTCTTTGTTGGAAATTTTATGTTCTTTCGCCCTTTCATTGGGTTCCCACCATATGTATTTATGTTCATTCGGGTTAACGTCTAGGGATTGCGGTAGCGTTTCCAACACTCTTGGTACGCTATCCAGTATCCATTCTTTAACGACCCGCGCTGTATGCTTTGGATGTTGTCTTGCTGAAATAAGAAATTGTCTCCAATTCACATTTTCTCCGCGCTTTGTCCTAAATTCTTTTTTAAAATGCCCGTGTAGACGAACCGATCCATAGTCTCGTCAATAACATGGAGGTGGCCCACTCCATGCCATGACATACACCCCCAGATTAGAACGGAACCCTCTCCGTGCTTTACCGTTGGAATTAAATTTTTAGGTTTGTAGGCTTCCCCGCGCTTTCTGTACACCAAAACCTTTTTTTATTTTGCCAAACAACTCAATTTTTATTTCGTCAGTATATATGATGTTTTTCCAGTATGCAGTATTTTTGTCAAAATGCCTCTGAGCAAACTAGAGATGCTTGTTCTTATTTTTCTTATTTACTAATGGTATCTTTCGACCAACTCGTGCCTGTATACCCAGGCTTCTTAAAAATTTTCTTATTATTGCTACATGGATAACCTTTTTGTAATCTCTGGCTTAACTTTTCACTGTATCTGTCGTAGTAGTTCGCCAACTTTTCTTAGTATTTCTTGTTTCTCTCGAAAGGTCAGTACTTGTTCTTCCTCTCCCTGACAAAGTTTTTGTTTGGTTTGTCTCATATTTTTTTATAATATATTCAACTGTTGACCGGCTTCTTCCAACAATTTTTCTTATGTTTCTTTGAGATCTTCCTTCTTGATATAATTTTATTATCAAATGTCTGATTTCTAGAGGCACTTCTGATGATTTGCGACAAATTTTGAAAATTTGCTGTATTGTTTAGACCACGGAGTCTCAAACTGATATTAAAAATACTTTAGAATCTATATTTAGGAATTTTTATCAGTATAAGAACAGATAAATACATTCTATGTACATCTTTAATTTTTTTTTTTTTGGAATTGGACGAATAATTTCGCTCTGCGATATTTTAGCAAATTATCTTTCTTTTGTCTTTTTTGTCCAAGGGATCCTGATAAATATGAAGAGTTATTGTTATTTTTATTTCTCGGGAAAAGAGATATCTGTTAACTTATTTTTAAAATTTTACTAAATTTAATGTATAAGTTTTATCTACATCTTTGAAAAATTACAAGTGGACGAAAAGTGAATCTCCCGACTGTAGATGAAAATAACAGTGACAGCGAAGCCGAATTAAATCTAATTAAATTTAAGTAATAATTTTGTATTGTACAACTAAATCGAATGACATAAATCAATAAGCAATGTTTTAATGATTCGCAATTTAATGACATTTTATTTTTTCCAAAATTATTCCGAATTTAAAACACTCCAACTGTGGCGCCTTTTAATAAGAATCTTGAAATCTTTATATGTACATTTATTGAGGTACTTACGATTTTGTCAAAAGGCAACGAAACGAGCATTACTTGGAAATTTAGCTCTTGGACAAAAGGTTTTATTGCAGGTTTTTATAGAACGGTATATTTTGAATCAAAGTATACACATATTATGATGATACTAACCTGCTAAAATTAATATTTTAACATATTGGTTAATGAAAATCGACTATATTACAACTCTATTAGTTGGATAGCCCGAAAAACTAGTAATTATTCTCAATTAGTTCTGGATCCAATTTAGCTAAATATAATCGAATTCCGTTGATTGAAATTTGAACTGGATTGAATGAAACCCACTCGGGGTAAGCCGGCAGCGAAACGGGAAGTAATTGGAAATTGTTAAGTTATTATTTTTTTCAATCCAATTAGGTGTGTTATTTACAGATATGAAATGTACATGCGTAGGTGCAAAGATATATGGGACAGCTTTGAGGATAATTTGTCAAATGAAAAAAAGGTAACAAGTGGGTGTTGCACCTTATTTTATTCAATCTATAATTTGAGGTTAGGACTTTAGCCCAACATAAGTTACCTAGCCATTAAAAAATATATATATATATAAATATATATATATATATATATATATATATATATATATATATATATATATATATATATATATATATATATATATATATACATATATATATATATATATATATATATATATATATATATATATATATATATATATATGCATATATATATATATATATACAAGGTGCCCCAAATTTTAAGTGTATCTTATTGGTTAATAATTCTAATTTTCATGTAATTTAACTTTTTCGACGTCCTTGAGGGGCGACGCTAGGGAGTTGGGCTCAAAATTTTTAAATGCAACAAGCCGTGTGGTATTTTAAAAGTCTTCAAAAAAGAAACCTTTTACCGCAAACCCGAGGTCCGTATCTGAATTCGTTTTTAAATCGCAAGCCTTTAAAAATTAAAAATCGTAAAAAAAGTAAAAATTTAAATACTTTTATTTCTCTTATTACTTTGCTGGCCATTTAGTTTCAACCAGAACCATTAATCCAAAAGCATACACACTTATTACTTTAAAAGTTGTTCAAAATGACCATCATGAACTTCTTGGCAGTGATAAAGTCGATTTTGGAACGATTTTGCGAAGAAGTAACGCCTGCCAGTTTCAAAAATGTAAGAAGAGAGTTACGAAGTAAATTACAGAAATATTAAAATATCTCATAGATTTTTAATGACAACTTACTAACAATGGCAGGACAAAAACTAGAAGTTCTAAGTCTAAACCAGTCTCAAAACCTTTTATTGAATTTCGGGGTTAATCCTCATTAGTCTAAATTTTAGATCTCCAAATAGTACTGGTTACTAAAACGCGTCTCCTGATTGGCCAATGACAGATTATAAAGGAATCCGGTAAACATTTTATTTATTGTTGTAAAAACAGGGTTTTTACACCTCTGGTGTCACATGTGGGGTACGTTTAAAATTGACATTTATTTTATTCACTATCATTTGTTATATTTATAGCGTTTTCCATTGGTCAAGTGAGTAACAAACTTTTATGCATTTCTATCCCTTATTAGACATATATAGAATGAAATAGGATGCAAATACACTCCAAGCATACCAGTTCTTCCAACGAAAGGGACCTTACAAATGGTGTCAGGTGTGGGGTACGTTTAAAATTGAGAGCGATTTATTTGTTGTTGAGCTGATATTGCTGTTCTTTACGTACATAATGCGTAGCGTATAATTTTTTGGGGCGCATTTTATCAATAATAAAACATCTATTTTTGTCACGTTATCATTATGTAGTTTTATGTTTCTCCAATGTGCAGTGTCCAGCTAAGCACTAAAGTTAACTGTCCCCAATAAAACGTATTCCATAGCATGATGAAGATGACTCCTTGAATTTTCCTGATTCTTTACTTTTTCCTTGTACTATAGTTTAACCGCCGAACAGATGGAGCAATAAAACTGCGTGATCCACGCGTGATCAGGGGATACTGGGTTAGACGAGCGAGTTTTCATAGATAATTTGGTATGCCAATCGTTTTCTAGGAGCTGATAACGCGTAACGTGCGTCGGTGATAATTCACAACCAAACAGATGAACAATAACTATTGATTTGGCACGAGCCGCCACTGATATTGAGACCTCGGGGGAACAGGAAAAGTTGAGATGTAGAAAAAGATGCAGCTGAGAAGAAGTCCCTTTATGGATGAGATATGGATGAGATGTAGTTGAGATCAGGAGTAGTTGAGACCCTAAAGGTTATTGGACGGGTTTGAAGTGTGCGTGGCAGCCACTGCAGTTTTAAACCCATTTAAAATTGTTATTCTTACGGACGTAACGGCAGCAACAGCCAAGTAAATAACTAACCAAACGTAAGGTACACAAGAATCGCGGAAGAAATATTGCCGTGGCACACCAGGTCCACAGAGTGCCCTCAGAGGGCTTAAGGAATGGCCACCCACACTGTATTTGGATGACCGCAAAAATTGACCCTCGTGGCTTGACACAGCCACGACGAACCCGATATTCGTCTTTTTGTTCCCGTTATATCGATGTGCAGGATAGTATCTGTTCGATACTCTGCACTCGATACCTTGAAGTATCGACTGTACCGGGGGTATTCGGGTATCAAAACTAGATGCAAGAATACATATTATGCCTTGTGTCGCTTATAAGTTTATACCATGTTGTCTATTACGTAAAAATTATACACCCAAATTTGAAAGTAAAAGTATCGATACCAACAGGTACCGCTAAAACTGCGGGTTGCGTTGCATATTACTACCCGTTCACCAGAACCATCATGCGATCTAAATTAGAAATCAGTCCAACTCAACCGGCTATATAGTTTTTGGAACTACACAGACTACTGCTTCCAATGGAAGGCAATAAGTGCACGTGGTCATAGGAACCAAAGGTGGCACCACTTATTCTACGGTAATAATAGTCAGTGAGTGTAAAACATTGATTGTCAGATTAGCCCGGTCCTATCGATGGTGAATCCCGGGGTGTATGTTTAGGGAGGGGGGTCAGCCATCATATCCTATAAATATATCATACCTTTATATTGTTTGTATATTACTAACGATTCATCAAACACGTCCACGCTTAAAAAAATCCCTAAAGCTGAACTGTCAACCTAACATGGAAATTACCATATAAAAACAGCTATCGCCTTAAAAGTTATTATCCCAAAACACCTCTCTATTTTATACGGGCATAATGATAAAATCTATAACAGGGCGCCCCCGTAGAGTTCCGCCGTTATTGGACGGGACCTCTATGTTTCCCTTGCTCCAATAAAGGGCCTGTGACCTTTATTTAAATAAGGGTATGCCTTTAGACAATAAAGAAGGCATATTGACCCTTCTAATTATCATCTACTTGACGCCTATAACGTAATAAAAGTTTAATGTCTATTTTGAGTCGGTCGCCTACCCAGGACAGTGGTCCAGAGAGGGAATGGAGCCGGACAAGTGCTTTGACTTGACTTTTTTTTTTTATCTTTGGCAACCTATATATATATATATATATATATATATATATATATATATATATATATATATATATATATATATATATATATATATATATATATATATATATATATATATATATATATATATATATATATATATATATATATATATATATATATATATATATATATTAGGGTGCTTCGATTTAGATCAGCTCTTAATTTTAATTTTAAGTACTCGCGAAATGAATTTGAAAATTTCCCATTTAATTAACATGTAAATTTTATTATGTTTTCTTCAATTATCTATAGCTTTTCGATATTTCAAGATATTTAATTGGCAATAAGTGGAAATTACACAGGAATCTGTCCTCTTTAAAAGTGCCTGTAGCCAATTTATGTTTTGTAACCGACCTCGCCATTGAAGCCCATTTTTTCTCGAATTTCATGGTTTTTTTATTGTTCTCGTAAACCACTAACTTTACAACAAAATTGTATGTGGTATAGGGAATTTAATTTCCTACAAAAAAAGTTATGTAAGCCATAACCGTGGAGTTAGTAGTTTTCGAGATACATCCAATTAAACATCTCAAAATTTGAAAAATCGCTGTTTTATCCAAGATTTTAGTACTTTTTAATGAAATCATTGCTGAAAAAATATATAATGTATAAGAATGAAATATAAAAAGCCGTTTCTTATTACCGTATGCTAGATTGCAATACTTTTAATAATATTATGGCTGAAGAAATATATAATATATACTGGTAGGTAAATACATATTTACCAGTAATACGGTAATAAGAAACGGCTTCATATTACACGAAATATTTTTGGTGATTACTTACCAATGTGTAATATATATTTTTATATTTCATTCTTATACATTATAAATTTCTTCAGCAATGATTTCATTAAACAGTACTAAAATCTTGGATAAAACAGCGATTTTTCAAATTTTGAGATGTTTAATTAAATTTATCTCGAAAACTACTAGCTCTACGGTTATGGCTTGTGTAACTTTTTTGGTAGGAAATTAAATTCCCTATAAAAAACTCACATACAATGTTGTTGTAAAGTTAGTGGTTTACGAGAAAAATAAAGAATCCATGAAATTCGAGAAAAAATTGGCTTCAATGGCGGGGTCGGTTACAAAACATTAATTGGCTACAGGCACTTTAAAAAGGAAAGATTCCTCTGTAATTTCCACCTATTGCCAATTAAATATCATGAAATGTCGCAAAGCTATAGATAATTGAAAAAAAAAATTACATGTTAATTAAATGGGAAATTTTCAAATTCATTTCGCGAGTCCTTAAAATTAAAATTAAGAGCTCATCTTTGGTGAGAATTTTCTTTATATGTTTATAACATTATTCCGTCAATGGACCAAAAAAAAAAAGATAGTCGTCTAAAACGAAGCCCCCTAATATATATATATATATATATATATATATATATATATATATATATATATATATATATATATATATATATATATATATATATATATATATAAACATATGTTACGGTTAATTTGGATACTTCGCTAGTTTACAAACTAACCAGCTAGTTTGCAAACTAACTAAAGATACTGTTATTTTGAAGGAATCAGCCATTTCCCACAAAATAGCAGATGGTTTATAAACTAGCTGGTTAGTATGCAAACTATCGATTTGCTTCAGTTAAGATGAGGATTTTATTGAGGTTACCTTAACCTAAAAATTATGTTTTGTTTGTTGTCCAGAAAATCTAGCGAACGGTGGATCGGAGGGCACCCTAAGGTCGGAACAGGGTTAGCACCTGGTTAGGGGCCCTGCCCAGTCCCTTTCCTCGCAGGCGAAGAGGGATCGGTGCAAAAAAATCCACTATTGTTCCTTCCTCTGCGCATGCGCAAGCCCGGGATAAAAAGTAGTACCCATCCCCTAGCCCTAGACTCTTGCGTCAAAAATACGATACGGTAAGGTGCAAACGTACGGTAGGGGTAGTGTTCAAATTAGCCAGTAAACTAGCTATTTTAGGCAACTAGGATAGTTGTAGTAATCGTATTAACTAAAGACAATTGGATAGTATACAAACTATATAAAATATCTAGTTAATATAAAAGCAATAATGAAAAATCTGTACATAAGGAACAATAGTGGATTTTTTCGCACCGATCCCTCTTCGCGTGCGAGGAAAGAGACTGGTCAGGGCCCCTAACCAGGTGCTAACCCTGTTCCGACCTTAGGGTGCCCTCCGATCCACCGTTCGCTAGATTTTCTGGACAACAAACAAAACATAATTTTTAGGTTAAGGTAACCTCAATAAAATCCTCATCTTAACTGAAGCAAATCGATAGTTTGCATACTAACCAGCTAGTTTATAAACCATCTGCTATTTTGTGGGAAATGGCTGATTCCTTCAAAATAACAGTGTCTTTAGTTAGTTTGCAAACTAGCTGGTTAGTTTGTAAACTAGCCAAGTATCCAAATTAACCGTAAGATATGTTTATATATATATATATATATATATATATATATATATATATATATATATATATATATATATATATATATATATATATATATATATATCGTGTCGTCCAATATTTTAATTTTTTAGCTCTAACAATTCTACACTTTAACTAATAATAAAAATGTATTGGTTTCCAACAGTATTTTGGTGATTGAAGAAATAGTAATACAGTTTTCAAGGAAGTAAGAATACTTTTGAACTCTAATAATGAGATAAGTCTATATGTATTTAAAAAATATTATTTCTGGTTATTTTAATAATGTTTTGTTGAGACAATATTAACTTTAATGTAACCACAGTGAGGGTGGTCAAGAATAATAGTATTATTGAAAATAGCACAGCATTTTTTTCTGTGTGGGATGTACCAAAAAATCCCGAATATTTCTTTGTTAACCTATACAAAGAACCACACAAATCCGAGATTATATTTTATAAGATTCTGTGCACGCCAATACCAGTAAAGCCATTTCTGGATATTTTATGTTCCGATTAAGTAGGTATAGAACATGGATTTATTATATAAAAGGATTCGATATCCGTATACTGTGAGCGTATCGAACGTGAAGCCTTATATTTTGTTGTTCGTTATTCTCTTGGGGGAGCAGTTTACGAACTACGAACATAGACAAGACTACGAATTACTACGTAATTGAATCAAGAATGGTAGTAGAAAGAGATAAAATAGCATTGGAGTGTTGGAGCTCAGAAGTGTTGTTGTCGATGCTGGTTGTTTAGGAAAACGGCTGAACCTCGGTCTGAACACTCGGTTACACGTACGTATTTGTCTAATGAACTAGAAAAGAAAAAGTGCAACGTATAGATTTATATAGATTTATAAATGACTCGGAGCGACTTTAAATAAACACCTTTAGAAATAACATAACCTATAAATAATAAAACCTTTTTAACTTAAATTTATTATTATTTAGCAGAAAATAAATTAATTTAGGGCTTTTATTACTTTTAGCAAATCTTGTAATGCTTCTAACGTATTTTTTGTACAAAAATACAAGGTAAAATAAGATGTGGCCAATGTTTACAAATTCTGTTTACAGTGTCGCTTAGAATGGTTTGTTTCAAAGAATGTTACATCATCCCATATCCTTTTATATAATAAATCCATGGTATAGAACAAAAATAGAATCCACATATATCCCGATTTAATCGGTGCCAAAACCGACATAACCTCGCGATGAAAGTAATTTGTGTTAACATAAATGTTTGTTCGCGTGTTGCCACAAATAGCAGTTAAACACGGTGTTAAATTTGATGAAAGTTTAGATAGAAATTGGGTGATAAAGCATTTTTACACGATGGAGATTAGTTCTGGACGTTTATGTTAATCGCCTCGTAATATAATGAAGAACTTACTCTTTTACAGCGTATTAATTCTCAGCATAAGTAAAGTATGTTCAATGATATACCGTCTGATTCTTAACCGCCAGTCATAAATCGCATCCTTTTTACCTGATGGCGCAGGCCGTACGCTCCTTAAATAAGAATTCCAAGAAAAATATTTTATTTTTTATGTATATATATATATATATATATATATATATATATATATATATATATATATATATATATATATATATATATATATATATATATATATATATATATATATATATATATATATATATATATATATATATATATATATACAGGGTGTTAAAAATTTATTTTTATTTTGGTTTTCCGCAAGTAATTTTTGAAATAATATCTATATTTGGACAAAAATTGGTATTTTGGGATTTTTCAATATGAGAAACTCAAATTTGATCGTAGTTTCACCCTTAATTGTAAGGGGCGCCACCTACAGTTTTTTTTTTCTTTCGGGAAGTCACAACTTTTTCGATCATGTATGTATCACATTTTCTAGAAGAAAAATCGATTCCTATATCATTTTTACGTAGAAATGATACATTTATCAAAAGTCGCTACAAGCAGCCGTTTTCGAAATATTTTGATTTAAATTAATCGATGCATGGGTTTGTCAAAAAGTGAAACAATTTTAAATACTGAAAGAAAATTGAAATAAAAGTATCAAGTAGGCTAGTAAATATATTCCAATGTTTATTTTGTGTCATGTCAATAGCTAAATAGTTTTATGTCAGTTATTATTGTGTCATTATTATTGTGATTATTTGTTAAAAAATGGCAAACTTTACCAATGCTGAGTATGCTGATATACATTTTACATACGGACTTGCTAATGGAAATGTATGTGAGGCTAAACGTTTGTATCAGGAGCGTTATCCGAACCGCACAACTCCTACGTCAAAAACGTTTTCAAGAATTCACGCTCGGTTAAGGGAAACAGGAAGATTTGAGAAAGCGGCACATCTGTCGGGTGCACATCAGACGGTAAGAACCCTAGAAACGGAGGAAGCGGTTCTTAATCTGGTAGGAGAACACCCGGAAACAAGCTCAAGAAAGGTAGCGCTGACGTTAAACATTTCCCATGTGCTAGTATGGAAAATTTTAATTGATAATTTGTTATATCCCTACCATATTCAAGGAGTTCAGGCACTCCTCCCTCGTGATTTTCCAGTACGCTTCAATTTCTGTCGTTGGTTTCAGCAATGCCTTATTCACAATCCTTTATTTAAAAATCAAATCCTGTTTACTGACGAAGCAAATTTCTCTCGCAACGCCATACGCAATTTTCACAACAATCATTTGTGGTCAGAGGAAAACCCACATGCGATACAGGAATCACATTTCCAGGAACAGTTCTCTCTTAACGTATGGGCAGGAATCCTTGGGGATTATTTAATAGGCCCGTTTTTTATACCAGGAAGATTAAACGGACCGAGATATCGTCATTTTCTTGAAGAAGATTTGCCCATTTTACTGGAAGATGTACCGCTTAGACTACGAAATGAAATGTGGTTTATGCATGATGGTGCCCCGGCACATTTTAGCATCCTAGCGCGAGAATTTTTAGATCGTACTTTTGGTAACCGTTGGATAGGTCGCGGAGGGCCTCAACCATGGCCCCCTAGGTCTCCAGACCTTAACAGTTTGGATTTTTTTCTTTGGGGACATCTAAAATCCTTAGTTTACAAGACGCCCATCCAAAATGAAGAAGAATTAAGGAATCGAATAATTAACTCTTGTAGAACGATACAAAATACTCCAGGAATTTTCCAAAGAGTACGCGAATCAATCAGAAGGAGATTGGATGCGTGCATACAGCAAGAAGGTGGACATTTCCAACATTTATTGTGATTTTAATTTAGTTTTGTGTTTCATAGTTTATTATTGTTTAAAAGTTTCCATTTAAAATGTTTCTATGTTGATTAAAAAAAAGTTTTCAAAATTGTTTCACTTTTTGACAAACCCATGCATCGATTAATTTAAATCAAAATATTTCGAAAACGGCTGCTTGTAGCGACTTTTGATAAGTGTATCATTTCTACGTAAAAATGATATAGGAATCGATTTTTCTTCCAGAAAATGTGATACATACATGATCGAAAAAGTTGTGACTTCCCGAAAGAAAAAAAAACTGTAGGTGGCGCCCCCTACAATTAAGGGTGAAACTACGATCAAATTTGAGTTTCTCATAT
Source organism: Philopedon plagiatum (assembly GCA_963971165.1). NCBI lineage: Eukaryota > Metazoa > Arthropoda > Insecta > Coleoptera > Curculionidae > Philopedon > Philopedon plagiatum. The sequence continues at coordinate 17,740,333 of OZ020193.1, read as the reverse complement.
TGAAAAATCCCCAAATCCCAATTTTTGTCCAAATATAGATATTATTTCAAAAATTACTTGCGGAAAACCAAAATAAAAATAAATTTTTAACACCCTGTATCTCAATAATTAACGGCTTGCGGACCCATGCTTATATGAACTTTTCACCATATAAATATCTGAGGAATCGCTCTGTAAAATATTGGACACTTATTAAATAACACCCTGTATATATATATATATATATATATATATATATATATATATATATATATATATATATATATATATATCAGGCGCGGCCCGTCCATAAGGTCATTTGGTCAATGACCCACCTAAAATTTGCAATAATCTACCTAATAATTTATTTTTTTATTTTTTGAAACCGAAAAATAATTTTTTCTTTCAAAAAACTGCAAGTTACATGCGAAAACTCCCCAAACCAAGCTTGCTCCGGACTCGCCGTATTTTAAATTGACCTCATAGGTGTATATGGACTACATACAATGCATTAAAGCTAAGAGAGAAATAAACATAGGCGCTTGAGGAAGTCAAAACGAGACAAAATTTGTCGACGGCCCACCAATAATATCGCTTCGGGGCGCGCGAGGTTGTCAACGCCGTCGCGGCGGATGTCTGGTTGTCGTAAATTCTGGCTCACGAATTTAAATCTGACCAATTTATTATTAAAACAATATTCGCGATCCGCGATACATTTATACGTTTAATATAAGCTTACCTAATTTTATTTTAAGATATTTAGGTAATTACTACTAATAATAATATTAATAATTGTAACTGTGCCTACCAAACATTATAACCTAGTAATATCAACTTTGACAACAAGTTGGCAACGCAGCTGCATCGTCCAACCCATCTATGGATTTAAAACTGCGGGCATGCGCTCTAGGTTGTGCTTTCCTTGAGTGTATTTTCGCGAATTATAAAACCTTTCTTGATTAAAAAAGTGTATTTTGCTTGTTGCGTTGATAACACTAGTTGTCCACAAAATTTTGACCCACCTGCAAAACTCTCACGGGCCGCGCCTGATATATATATATATATATATATATATATATATATATATATATATATATATATATATATATATATATATATATATATATATATATATATATATATATATACAGTGTGTCCGCGGATGGAGTCCCCAAGAGGAAAAAAATCTTTATTGTTAATTTTACGGCCAAAAGTCATTCTTTATAAAAAGTTCTGCTTGTCGAGAAAATGAATTAAGGATAAAAAAATTTTAGATCAGATGTACGGGGTGTTAATAAATTAGGAAAACATGAAAATGCTTCAAGAGAGAAGTACAATTATTTATTACTTTTAACAAAAATTTTATAAAGCAAAGTTGTTTATAACCTAACATAAAGACTAAATATAAATTTCAAAATAAAAATTCGAATATTTAAAAATAAATACTGCATTTTATGTAATTATTTGCATTTTACAAAAAAATCAATATAGCCGATTTTGTATACGTTCATATTACGTCAACATCTTACTTACATCTGTCAGTATTCTGATTTTGTGAAGGCATTTTCGAAAATGTTAACCAAAGAAGAGCGTATTATACATCCATAGCGTATTGATAAGACACATTTCCAATACCGTAACATTGTATTAAATAAATACGTTCTTCTTTGGTTAACATTTTCGAAACTCACGAAATCAGAATAATGGCAGATGTAAATAAGATGTTGACGTAATATGAACGTATACAAAATCGGCTATATTGATTTTTTTGTAAAATGCAAATAATTACATAAAAACCAGTATTTATTTTTAAATATTCTAATTTTTATTTCGAAATTTATATTTAGTCTTTATGTCAGTTTATAAACAACTTTGCTTTATAAATTTTTTCTTAAAAGTAATAAATAATTGTACTTCTCTCTTGAAGCATTTTCATGTTTTCCTAATTTATTAACACCCTGTACATCTGATCTAAATTTTTTTTATCGTGAATTCATTTTCTCGACAAGCAAAACTTTTTATAAAGAATGACTTTTGGCCGTAAAATGAACAATAAAGATTTTTCCCCTTGGGGACTCCATCCGCGGACAGTTTGGAAATTATTGCAGTCATTTTGTCAAACGGTATATCTTTGAACAGACTTTACCAAAGAGTAACCGATCAAGTATTAGCTATTAGAAGCGGCTTCGCCTGCGTGAAGTTGCGTTAAACGATAAAAGTTCTACAAGAAGACGAAAGTAAGCAAATGTTATATAGTACTTTGTATGCCGATCCAGCATCTTCTAGCAGGATTTTAGATTTTGATATTAAATAACTTCACAAAACTAGAGGCCGTATCATCCTGCTGGCGGATGACTGTACAGTCCATAGCTTTAAAGAGGAGGAGATATAGTTCGTTTCAAAATATACCGTTGACCAATTGACTGCCATAAAATTTACAGGACAAAACACCATTCTGTAGAGTCCTATCAACAAACAATATTCCTCAGGGGAAGCAGGGTTGGACTAGTTTGTGGACATGTCTAATGGGGGTTTTCCAACTTTCTTCAGAAACAGAATCTATATTTTTCTCAATCAGTTCTATAACGCGGGCATGTGTTTCCAGACCTGATTTTACTTGACTCCATTGGACTCCACTGGACTGAAAATACAATAATATGAAGGAAGACTTCATATTAAATGCTTTTAGAACCTCCACCGTGTAAAATAGTTGTCATTTTCCCTTATTGGATGGAGCTTTCGTTTGACAATTTTGTGATGAGTCCACTCAGCCTTTTGTTGAAGTGTCATGAGTAGCATACCATGTCTCATCTACGTAGATAATTGTGTGATTTTCTGATTTGTATTATTTAATAGATTTTAAGTATTCAAAACGCCACTGCACTGTCGCAATCGCTGCGATTCCATTATTTGTCTTTTATTAATGATCCGATATGAAAAACCCGTAAGCTTGTTTTGCTACAAAAAAATATTGGTTTCATCTTCAATAAATTATTTATTCTTTATACATGGCATAGATTTTCCTCCAAATTAAATTTTTCTCACTTTCATCGGAACACCTGTTTTTTCCAATATCGCTCGGTTTTTTTTTATTTCCATTGAGGGGTTAACCACAATATCTCTCCCTATAGGTAAGGGAGTTTTAATTAACGTGGATGATTCTTCTAAAGGGGTATTTACGTGAAACCTCCTGCTTATTAAGAAATATACAGTGTTCTCGCGGCTACAGTGTGTGTGTAGAAACAAACTTCGATGTTATTATAAGTTATTAAATATTAGATAAATACAAAAACGTTAATGTAGACGCAGCCGCAACCTGTTACCAAAACACTGTTACCAGCATTCTTTGAAGTTTACCGCTCCCCGACAGGCAACAAATAACTTGTGAAATAATAAGTAACTTGTTGCCTTTTATCGAAATTTCGACAACATGTTGGATAACTTTGCTGATAACAATGGTGAGTAGCAAGTGAGGGCAGGCCTTAATGAGGACGTCTAAAAGTTGTCAACAAGTTATAGAAATACGTTTCCGCAACAAGTTTCTATAACATGTTTCTAAATGTGCCTTAAAATAACCGGAACAAAAAATCGCCAGCCAAGATAATAATTTTAGTCCGGGCGCATATATTAATTTAATTATATTTTTCGACCATTGTATTGTTCTAGTTTTTTTTGTAAGTCCAAAAGGCCTGAAAAAAGGTGTAAGGTAATTTAAATACACTGTTTGCAATAAATTTAAACAATAATGTTTAATGTACAATAAATAACGAATTTATTTTATTATTTTATTTAAACGGTTTAGAAAACCTATTCGCCTGGACTAAATACTGGCGATATCTTGGACAGTCGGTATATCTTAACAAAAAAAAACAGTTTTTATACGAAAATGACCTATAGTTGAAGGGGACTATAATTGACGACATTTTAAGGTCAGATGAACACCTAGGAGTCCCTAAAACCCTAATAGTCACCAATAAACCACTAAAATTAGGTAGTGCTTGGTTAAACATGGCGTCTAGTGGCTTCATGCCAACTTAATAATTTTTCAACTGTTATTATGGGCAGCATCTATTTCTTGTATTAATTTTTATAACATAGATTTTTTCATCGCATGCGTGAGGATTTTGTTATTCAGATTTTGTATCGTAATTTGCCCAAATTCGTTAAGTAATGGACTAATTACTAAACACTGTGAAATAATGGGAACGATTACCTACCTACTTATCAAAAAATGTGCAGAAGAATATTAATTTTACCAACCTCTTTTTCTCAGATAATCTTCGATCATGACAGCGCTGATCATGAACACGTTGCCGACACTTCCGACAGCTGACATCGAAGCTAGAAGGATCAGGCGGGCGAGTCTGGACCAATGGTCGTTCAGGGTGACTGGAGAGACCTCTTCGGTGGGAAGAACATGGCTCATGTTTGAGACCATCGAATGAACCTATTCGCAAAGAAGAAGAAATAAATGTTTCAGGTATGCTTTGATCAATATTGGTAGTTCATTATATGTATAGGTATGGGGGCTGCAGCCCCCCCCCCCCTGGGTGCGCCACTGTATAAAATACACAGTCGTGACTGACTGATATATATATATATATATATATATATATATATATATATATATATATATATATATATATATATATATATATATATATATATATATATATATATATATTTGTTGTACAAATAACGGCCGTGTAATAAATTAAATGAATCCCCGTAATCTTTATTTCATTTATATATATATATATATATATATATATATATCAACGCCCAGGCTAAAACACCAGGCGCGGCCAATGAAATTTTAAAGTTGTATATCTCTGTTGCTACTTACGGGACCCATGCCAAGTTCGGGGGTTTTAATAGTTAGCCTACTAGCAATATTTTGGTAAAGAAAAAAATATTTTGTAATTTGCGAAAAAAGTTTAAATTTTGGTGCGCCCCCACCCCCCTAGGAAAAAATGAACAGTTTAGGTATTTTATTTATTATTTTTTTAAAACAAATTTGACATCATTTTGTCGAGAATTTTTAAATTTTAAGAGAAAAAAATGTGTTCGGGAAAGTCATTTGATTTTTTTTTAAATTATATTTTCGGCTTAAAAAAATTAGCTTTTAGCTATTTATGAGTTTTATATATTTAAGAAAATATACGAGATTATTCATTACAAATAATACATACTGTGGGGTTGTAACTATGTACTTATTTAACATATATAAATAAGATACATATTCTTGATATGTAATACATAGGTACTACTGGGTACTACCAATAAAATACATGTAGAAGTGTTCATGACACGTTTGTTTTCATCAGGCCCGCGTTATAAACGAAGCTAATAGCCCAAGAATGCGTCGACTCCCCTTTGTAATCGCAGCAGAAAATATTGGTCGAGGCTAAACAAAAATCTAAGGCTAAAAGAAAATCTGCTCGTACTCAAAGAAGTGCTCGTTATATCCGAGCTCGTTGTATCCTAACTCAGGTTGTATTAAGTTTAACGAAGGACTTTTCGTACCACTGAAAATGAAATGCTTAAAAATGGCTGTGCCCCACCCTTATGACCAAAAGGATCGCTCAGAAAAATCTGAAAAAAATCATAAACATTGAGAATTAGATTTGCTTATTTTTTCCTGACCGTGTTTGGCAAATATTCTTGAATTTTCCTGGGTTTATCGGTCGGTTGGTTTAGAATTAAAAAACTATTCTGTTGACGTTTCGGTTTATTGAACTTTTAAACCATCTTCACAACTGTAATTATTTTTATTTAGTAAGAAAATGGTAAAAACATACCTTATTTATAATAAGTGACCAATATCAAAGTGTTTTTTTGAAGCATTTTTCCACGTAAAAATAATTTTTTAGAACTTCTTTAAAATAAATATCAACTCTTGTTAAAAGCAAACTTTCTTTGAGCTTCGGCAACATGCAATCTTTCATGGGCTGTAAGGTCACCCGGACAGCCGCAAAATGATCAGTCGCGGCCTTCGTCTGGGGTCACCAAGAGCTTCCATCAGCTCCCGGTCCAACCGGTTTTCCACGTCGCGTCGGCGGTGACGTTGTTATGTATTTTACCTAGGTTTAGTACGTATTTATACGTAACACAGTCATGTGACTGGATGTATTGTTACTTATATGTAATTAATAAATGCCCTTAAAAGTAAAAGTAAAATTCAAGAATAGTGAGAATTAGGTGTACACGGAAAGAAATCATTTGATATAAACAATCAAATCATTTTACTGATTCAGTAAAAGCCCAAATATAGAGCAATTAGTTAAATTTTAATCTGAAAAGATTAAGACGATCCAAATTTTGTTTGAATTTAGCCGAATAAGACAGATCTTCTAATAAACACCAATGATTAATATCAGCATACTACGATAAATACATGTATTGCTTGTCTGCTAAATATTATCAAGTATTTTATTAAAATTATCTCACTATTTAGAAATTACAGGTAATTTTATAATTTCTATACAAAATGTGTTTAAATCAATCTAACCATATACTGACTTTGTGAAAATTTTCTTTAACATTGTAGAAAAAAACGTTTGTTAAAATCTATTTAATAAGTTATTAAGTCAAACAAAAATTTGATTAATCTCATTAAAGTTCTGCTTAGCAATAGCAAAACCTATAGTATGCTTGTAAAATACTTCTAGTTAATATTAAAAAATTTATTATCATTATTATTATCATATTTTAGATTGAGTCATATAAAACAAGTAATAAAGTTGTATATACTTAAAAAGAATTTGCGAAAGACTTTACACGGAACTTCCTTCACGGAATGAAGTTATTAAATGAAGGTATAAAATAAAGACGAAACAGTCTTAATTATTTATAAAATATTTTTTGTCTGTCTGTGACAATGACACTTTAATTTTTGCCGCTACAGCACCCTAAACTGGTGTTGAGGTGTCGCCATCTCCAAATTTTGACAACCAGGATTTGAAGGTGGAAACACCAGGACATTTTGGTTTAAAACAGGACGCAGTACAAGAACAGTAGATAGTAATAGCATAGACTAAATAATACATAGACGAACACTGGCGTGTAATAAAAATGGACCAAAAAGCGGGTCTACCTTGAGACATTTTGGGGGGTTACTGGTGTATAACTTGGGAATTTGTTTGTCATGTATGTACACATACGTACTCTGTATACATTTAATGGTGAACAAACAAATTTCTACCCCATAAACCAGTAAACCCACCCAAATGTTGCAAGGGAGATCCGCTTTCGGTCCCATTTCGGTGTATTCAAGAATTTGTCTATATTCTTTATAGTCTGTGGTACCTAATATGCGATGTAAACAGGGTAAATTAAAGTCAACTATATTTTAATCACAATTTTTTATGAATTTCTCTTCAAATTATATACAAAATGAACTCACAACTAGTTAAAATAACATGAAAAAGCAACACTTCCGCGGTTAAAAAACCCAGGATGCTACTTAAAAATTATGTAGGACACCCCAGGACACCTTGAAAACCAAGACGTGTCCTGGGAAAACAGGACGGTCGGCAACCCTACAACGCACAAGCCTTTTCTCTTTAAACATCTTTCTGTTATTTATTTATTAATATTTGTAATTTGTTTCCTAAAATTTATCGGAATACAGTAAAAGTTAAACTCTACTATGATAAGATCTATCAAATTTTAGATTATTACAAGTCTAAGTGTCTGTCAAATCAGTCAAATAATTTACTAACTTTCAGAAAATGCCTGTAACATATTAGTTAAAATGCATCCAATGTGTGCTAAAATCCATTTTTTCTTTTAGTATGTTTATCTTATGTTAGCTTAAGTCTATCACATAAGAATAAAATCAGTAAAATATTGATAGAATTAAGAAAACAAAGATTGAATTTAGCGCGAGCTTTATAAATTCTTAACGGCTAAACGGCCATCTACTTCTTTGGCGGGTATTCCACTTTATTTGCTCGTAGTAACTCGTGTAGTGTGCTTCGCAATAAAGTATTTTTTCTGTATCTGTGTGCTAGTTTCTTCAGTATTTTACTCAGTAAGTAGGTAAGTTATTTTTTAGTTCCCTTTGGTTGTGGTTTGTCAAAAGGAAGCAATATTCTTACGAATAATGGATAGTTAGGTTTATTAAAGGTGGATGGTATACAAGGGCGTCTATATTTTTCCCTTTGGGGGGGGGAGTAATTTCAGTAGGCAGTTTTTGCTAAAATGTGTGTAATGCACACAGGCTACTTTTAATAATATTTTTCAGATATTTCTTGGGGGTGGGTAATTACCCCCATTACCCCCCCCCCCCCCATATAGACGCCCTTGATGGTATATGTACAAAGTAGTACCTCAGCATTATTAATCGATATAGAATTAGTTATATTAATTAGTTTTGTGTGATCCTTAAAACGGGGTTAACATTTATTGATACTTTGATATCATAATTTCACATATTATTATACAGTGTGTCCATGGACAGAGTTGGAAAGGAGAAAAAAATCTTTATTATCGATTTTACGAAAAATAAGTCAATCTGTGTAAAGAGTTCTGCTTGTCCAAAAATAACTTTACCATATAAAAAAATTAATTATACAGGGCGTTAATAAATTAGGAAAACATGAAAATGCTTCAAGAGAGAAGTACCATTATTTATTATTTTAGACAAAATTTTTATATAACAATGTTGTTTATAACCTAAAACAAAGAGTAAATATAAAATTTGAAATAAAAATTTTAAGATATAAATTTGGAATAATAATAACGGTTGTGTGTAGTTGCGTTTCATTTGACAAAAAAATTAAGATAGTCGATGTAGTAAACGTCACTGTTATGCCAGCATCTTATTTGGTCTGTCAGTATTCTGATTTTGTGACGATATTTTCAAAAAATTTCACCAAAGAAGCGATGTAAAATAAATTTAAATCTTGGAATTTTTATTTCAAATTTGTATCTAGTCTTTATTTTACATTATAAACAACTTTCTTTTATAAAAGTTTTGTATAAAATAATAAATGATAGTACCTACTTCTCTCTTGAAGCACTTTCATGTTTTACTATTTTATTAACATCCTGCATATTTGATCTAAAATTTTTATATGATAAACTAATTTTTTTGACAAGCAGAACTTTTTATAAAGAATGACTTTTTTGATAAAATCGATAATAAAGTATTTTTCTCTTTCCAACTCCATCCATAGACACACTGTATGGTAGGAGTGTACTATAGGAGTACCTATGTATGTAAAAGTAATGAAAAAAAGTTATTGACTTGAAAATTTATTTTTCGAAAGTGGCGTGCAGTCAAATATAATTCGGTTTTTCAGCTTTCCATGCCTAATAAGAGAGTGGTTCGATTTTTTTCATATATCAATAGTTATCGATATCCCTAATAACAATATATTATTATTTAAAATCAAATTAATTTTGTTTTGACGTATGTAGCTTTAAATGGATGAATATTCAGGATTCCTGCCAAATAGCCCCAGGGCTACCCTAGTTGCTAATCAAAATATAAATTACTCCAATGGAACTGGAGAAGAACAAGGGCATACAACCCTAACTGATCTAAGTTTCGACAATTTAAACAATAGCTTAAACAACAATGAAATTATTTCTTTTTTACAAGAATGGGGTATGCCCAATCTATTCGACAGAATAACTAGTAAGTTAATCTTTTGTATATTCTTTCCAACTAATACCAGTTTTTTTGTGTAGGTTTTTGTGTTTCGTGTATTTTAGGACGCCAGCGCAACTGTTTAATGTTATGTGGACCAGATAGTCCACATAACTTTATAGATATAATTCCCCCCTTGACTGTTCCTAACAGAACAACATGAGGCGCGTTACGTATGTCTCCCTTTATTGTCCAGCTACAAAAGCCTAGAACATCTCACTTCTCTCTCTCATTCATACTTAAGGTCTCCAGGTTATGAAACAAATTGTCTGCAGATGTTTTCCCATTCCCTCCAAACGTCCAATCCTTTAAATCCCGTGTCAATAGATTACATTTCCCTTTTCTTCAGACACTCACGGTACGTTAGTACTTAGGCTTGAAGTCTACGTGGTCTGTCTCAGATAAAAAAAAATAAAGGATTTTTTGTTGGAATCTTAAACTTTATCAAGAAATACACGAAAAGCTACACAATACACGAAATCATAATTTAATCAATCAATACAATAAATCATGTAAAATCATTTTAACTAAGCCTTGTACTCGTTGATTTTTGTTTAAAACGCTATTAGTTAATTTTGCTTTATACCTGGAAATGCATGAGTAATGTGTTTTAGCTTTTGCGAAGGGGTTTAAAGCTAGATATCACTGGTTTGTAAAAATTTAGGTTTTTTTATTTAATTGTTTACAGAGGGAGGCATCTACACCCTAAATGCATTTAGATATATGACTGAAAGGGACCTAGATATGCTATTTAGCTCTAACGAACTGGAGTTAAAAATTATGTTTAGAAAACATTTGACTGAATGGAGAGTTTTGAACGTAATAAACTGGGACAAAACTTATTATTGGCCATTTTTTAAATAATATAAGTACTTTATTTTCAGGGCATAGGTTATCCTAACTCTTTGGACGCACCCGACAATAATATTTTCCTCAAAAAAATTTATGATTTTATGAATCATCACTCATCATCATCAAGTGATCAATCTCTTGATGATCGGGATGCACCATCCCCCAGTGACTTTGTGAGTATAGTTATTATAATCTAAATTTGATAAATAAATAAAAGCAATCTTTCCTTATAGGATCTACGTGCCTATTTAAGCAAAGATGGGCAAAAAATTAAAAAAGCAATGGAAGATAATAATGGGCGCCTGAGCGTTTTTTGCCGGGACACCTTAATCCAAGAAATTGTTCGACATTACATAAATGCAGATAAATTTATGCACGAAAGTGAGTTCGTTAAAATAAGTAACGATATATGTGAAATATTTCCACTGGAATCGAAGGTAACATTTTTTTTACAAAAAAAGTGGTACTCTAATTACTACCTTGTAATCCTTTACAGAGTTCCTATTACTACAAAGACGCAAAAAATGTTCCTGGTGGAAAACTCTATTGGGCTTATAAAAACATGGCTGCTAAATTAAGAAAAGGGAACCTTTTTTCACGAGAGAAAAAAATAAAAATTGGAAATAGTACAAGCAACTTATCTAAACCTGAATATAGTAAGTTTATTGTAATAGAGAACGTTCCAGTTAGTTAGTGTAGGGGACCGGTACAATGAGGCAAAATATGACCCACGGCTGCCAGAATAAAAAAATATATAGCACTCAAAATTGCTTCCTTTTGACACGTTACCTCTCTGTAGATATAATTATATATTAAGAAATCATGAACATTTCAACTTTTCTTGGGAAATTTTGTTTACCAATCAAATATGCCTAATATTATGCCGTTTATACAAAAAATGGTGGACATGTACATTATGAGACATTTATATGAAAGTATAAGGGAAAATAATTTTTGTCGATACTTAAGCATATTTTGAACTAGATCTTTAAAAATATTAAATTAAATTAAATTTTCCAGATATCTTTAAATAGCTAAAAAATACTCGGTAGAAATAATATTCGGTTGAAATAGCTTGGTTTGCAGAAAAATTTTAAACCAGTCAGAGCCAATGCAACTACTAAAAACCAGTTAAAAAACTATCACCTTACCTACCCAAAAACTAAATATAGAAGACATCTGGCAAACCTGAACTGTTCTTATTCTAGAAACAGCTTATAAAAAATGCATAGAATCATAAAAAAATTATTCCAGTTTACTCCCGCTTTATTATTTGTAACAGTGTATACCTTATACTAAGAAAAAAATAAGTTAAAATAGAAAATAACATTTCTCCTATTTTAGCTCCAGCTGTTCCTTCAGAAAATAAAATCTGGTTAAAGTTTCACACTGAACCTTGGGTTGTTGTAGAAGAAAAGTGGAGGTCAACGATATCTGAGAGGAAGGCTGAATTTGCCAACTGGGATCAAAAAAATATTACTTATTATTATTATTATTTATTAATAGTCTGACTACTTACTAAAATGAAATAAAATATGTGAATATTTTAGCAAAATAGATTGTTAAGTCGTAGTTAAGTAGAAGTTTAAATACTACCTAATATGGTTAATTTTGTATACGAAGGTGTAAAATATTTTTCTTCTAAAACTAACCTCAATTTTCTTTAATTTAGTTGCTCAGTAATAGCTATGAGCTAATTTTAAATTTAACTTACATATATAAATAAATATGATTTTTTCTAATATTTAAAAATCAATTTAAATTTTGTACTGCATCTCACTAAAATGAATAAATGTTGATATAAATATTGGTGGATTTTATTTGCCCCATTATTAAAGCGAATTAGATGGTAATATAAGTAATAAAATGATAGAGTAGATAGAGTATTAAGTAGGACAAGATATCAATTGGGAACTACCAATCTTTAATGGGAACATTAGCGTAAAATCTTTAATTTTTGAACTCAATAACCTTTAAAATTTTTGAATCGAATTTATTGTTTAACATTTGTAATTATCAGCCCCTAAAGCAAAAGTTTTTAAAAATACTTCAACAAATTTATCAGTAAACCGCTGATTCTATCACATTCTATTTTTGAAATGTATTTTAAAAATACAATTAGTGTTTTTGATTTGTTATTTGTTACAATGGTACATATTTATAAAATTTATTACTTAATAATTTGTATTCATAATATTTATTTAAATTATGACAGAATTTGATAATTTTAATATTATTTATTATCAATTAATTTGACCTAAATTTTCCTAAAATCAATCGAATTATTAATAATTTCTATTAAGCTACTGCTTAATCCAGTAACATAATTAGCTAGATTTGATTAAGTATGTAGTAAAAGCTATTCGAAAATGGATATATTTTATTTAAAAATTAAATAAATTGTATCAATTATTGGGTAGATTTTACCTAAAAGTTGCTAAAATCAATCAGATTATAAATAGTCTCTGTCAAGCTTTTGCTAAATTCATTCATACAATACGCTATATTTAATAAAAATGTAATATATTATTTTCAAATAAATACATCTTATTTAAATATTTACCAAACTTTATCAAGTATTAGCTAGATCGCATAAAATTGTGGGTTATAATTTATAAAAATATTAGATAAATTAAATAAAAATTAACTAACATTTACCTAATGTTTAAATAAAAAGCATCCTAAATATGTTTAATATAATAAAACAAAATGATAGATTCAAGAAAATGTTTAGTATATTGTAGCATATATTTACTAATTTGTTCCCAATTGTTACTAATATGAATCAAATTTTAATTTAAATCAATCCAATCTTTTCTTTATACGATCAGATAATGTTAAATCTTATCAAACAATAACATAATATTAATCCCATTCGCGCTAAAGTTTATAAAACCTATTTGCTTAAATTTATTTAATAATGATAAACTTTAACTTAGGCACAAAGTCAATCAAATAATTAAATGATTTTAATTTAATTTGTGATAGGCGCTATATCAATCCTGGATCTGATTGATTTAGCATGCTATTGAGTTGATTTTATCCAAGATTTCTTTCTGTGTAGATTAAGCCAAAATTATCAGGATTGAAAAATTCTAGCGCGATTAATTGTTATAAACAATTTAATTGTTTATTTCCTTATAACTGCTGAATTATGTTTTAGAGAAAAAGTTTTTCGACAAAAAGTATTTCTCACGACGCCGACGTAAGGAACAGCATTTTTGTCTTTATACTTTTTCAAAATTTCAATTTAAGTGGGGGGCTGCTGGCACGCAACACTAATTGTGCAACTATAGCTTGCACTTGACCGATTTTTCTTATATGGCCATGTGTATATTACCAGTGGTGCGGGGGGGAGGGGGATTAAAATTTCTTGTAAGGGCCGATATCTAGTTTATTATCGCGAAGCGGTATTTATGACTGTCCCCCCCTCGGAATTCATATCAGGATTTACAGGTTTCAATACATATATGCAGTGAATTTTCATAACACCCTCTTTTATTTAATTAGAACTTTTTTTTCAAATTCTCATAAAACAAGCGTTTTTTTAAAATTCACCGGTTTTGGAGATACCTAGGGGTGAATTGTCCTACAAACCACCCTATACATCCACTTAAAGAGCTGGTGAAATCCCTACGGATGTTTTCAGCCCGGATGTGTGAGTCGGACTTCCCCAGTACACCCACGGTACATGGTACTGAGGCTCCGGACTTCGTAGGCTGTCAGAAGATTCGTATTTTTTCCATTTAAACCTATTTTTAAAAACTTTCAAAATATTCTTCATGAAAGAAACAGACATTGGCCAGCCATAACTTTTTGGGCGACCCTGTATATTCCAAATTTATTTCACATAGCAAATTTGAATCCCTTCTAGCGAAGGAAATATAAAAAATATACGTGTAGATCAAGTAAAAATAAAGAAATAAAAGTTTAAGTGATCAATCAAAAACTAATTTCACACTCTGGCAACCTTGCGGATCGTCTGGATTCTCCATCAGCTGATAGAAGTCGAACTACGCAAGGATTGGTGGCTGTTGACTCATTCGGAACATCGATTTACGTGTTGCCAAGGTGACGGGACCATTTCTAGATACACTGCTCAACCGAAAGTTGGGAAAATGTTTTTTACACTACATGGACATATTACAATTTGTTTATTTACCCACATGGTATTTTGATTCTTTAGTTACAAATTCTCATGGTTTGTCATGTGGACATGCGGCATATCAGCCTTGTAATTCAAAATAAACATTACTAAAAATTCACTTTGGTCTTGAGTCACTTAAAGTTGTCTTTAATGTGGCTTTAGGGCGTTAGTTAAATTCTTTCATTTTCTAATAATTATCTTCTATGACTCCTAATAGTTGGGGGTATTATTGTGCCCTTATCGTTCTTTACATCATGCTCCATTAAATTTCTACCACGCCATACGCTGTTTAAAATTATTACCTACCTAAAATAGGTATGTTCTGTATAAAACTGGTAATAGAGATTTTAAACAAAATATTAAGGGGTTTAACTACGAAAATAGTGAATTTTCGCTACCAATTCGCCCTAAAATGCGGATTATTGAATACAGAATTTTCAGTTTACGTGAAATCGAATCAAATATCCCGCTAATCGTTTGCTTAAACTTTCTAATAATGTCTCAGGGCATAACCTTAGTTTTTCAGATATTCGATCATTTTTTTTTTGCTGGGTTAACTGCTGAAATTTTAATAATGTAAGAAAAATGTTAAGGATGATTTTTGTTCTTTCAAAAATCTTCTCGCTAATAACGAAAACTCCACTTTCGTTTTCGCTATCTAGGTAGCGTGTTCAGGCAGCTTTTTAAAGCAGTTTGTACTTTTTCGCATAATTAGGCTGTAGTTTTAAAGTTATAATTTTTTCCTAATATGCTGTTGCCAGTATTGCTGCCTTTCTATTTACAGCAAGCCAGCTAGCTTTTCATACTTTAATGAGACTGCAAGAATTTTGTATGCTGGGTTAATAGAATTTCTGGTGACACCGTCAGCGCCATTGGAGCTAAAACTCATTAGTTTTTATCAGCTCCCCTGATGACCCATGCTAACGTGGTTACCGAAACGCGACTCCAACGCATAAAGCCTTGTTTCGGCGTTGTGGAATGTAAATACTGTAGCAACAAGCTTGAATTGGGCTTGACCCATCTTAATTGTAAAGGAATTTTATTGATTTTCGTTGTACAGGGTCTTCCAACGAGGACTGAACAGGGGCTCATTTTTGAGCTTCCTTGTATTTAATGAAAAATCTAAAATAGCCAATCGATGTACTTTTTCCTGCAGAATTCAAAAATGAAACCAAAAATTTATTTGAACCAGAAACAAAAGAGTTACGCTATGGATAAGGTGTTTTTTAAATGGAACATAGCTTTTTTTATACGATTTTCGGAAAGAGTGATTTTTTTATGTCCGTTCTGATTAAAATATTTAATATTGTGACAGCTATTTTTATTAAATTTTAATGTTTTATCCAGTATAATTTAACTTCAACCTGTTTGAAACATACACTAGGTAATAAAGGTAAAATCACCTTGAAATCCTTCAAAGTCAAAAAATTTGACAAATTTACATTTTTTGACTTTGAAGGATTTCAAGGTGATTTTACCTTTATTACCTAGTGTATGTTTCAAACAGGTTGAAATTAAATTATACTGGATAAAACATTAAAATTTAATAAAAATAGCTGTCACAATATTAAATATTTTAATCAGAACGGACATAAAAAAAATCACTCGTTCCGAAAATCGTATAAAAAAAGCTATGTTCCGTTTAAAAAACACCTTATCCATAGCGTAACTCTTTTGTTTGTGCAACAAAAAGCTTTTATGATCGAAAGTTACTTTAGAAATGGCAGAAGGATTGATGGCCAGTGGATTTATTCAACACGGGACGCCATTTAGGATTTTTAAACAGAATTTCCAGACATGGATTTCGACCAGTTTCGCCAAGTTTTGAGTAAATCTGTGGCATTGTTTATAGAAACACGAAGTGTGAGTAGAAAGGAAGGCCAGGCCCAGTATCCAACGGAACAACGGAACCTGCAATACAATCCTGAAATGTGACCTGCCTATGCACGCTTATCGTCTAAGCTCAGTCCAAGAATTGTTACCAAATGACAAGCCGCAGCGAATGCAATTTTAAGAGTCGTTTATGGATAATTTGCATAATAATGAAAACGTATTTGAAAAACCCTTTTTTACTGACGAGGAACGGTTTAACCTCTCTGGTTATGTAAATTCTCAACAAATGAGAATGTGGAGTTCTGAAAATCCACATTTCTTTATAGAGAAGCCTCTGCATTCACAGAAAGTTGGCGTGTGGGCGGCCATATCGAAAAGAAGGTTAATTGGGCCGATTTTTTTAAGGGACTCTCAATTCAGTGCGATACCGTAATGAAATTTTAGAAGCGACAAGGCTACTCACTGTCAGCAGGACGGCGCACCAGTTCACGTAACTCTTGATAATTTAAATTTTTCAAAGAATTTTTCGAAGACCCAATCATTAGTCGTAATATGCCAGTTAGGTGGCCACCACGGTCCTGCGATCTCACGCCGTGCG
Source organism: Philopedon plagiatum (assembly GCA_963971165.1). Lineage (NCBI taxonomy): Eukaryota > Metazoa > Arthropoda > Insecta > Coleoptera > Curculionidae > Philopedon > Philopedon plagiatum. The sequence goes on along the minus strand of OZ020193.1, from coordinate 17,723,266 downwards.
ACTTTTTTTATGACTACACATTAAAAACTCGGTTATCAAAACCCCTTGTGAAAATTTAGAAAACCTACGGGCTAGAATTATAAATAAATTTCAGGAGATTAACAACTCCCACAAATGCTCACCAATGTTTTTGATGCTGTGAAAAGAAGAATGCTGTTTGGAAGTGGACACGTCTCTTATTTAGTTTAGATTTATAATTTTTATGTTCTTTGTTGTATATGTTTTTTTTAATTCTGTATAATGCAATGACAATAACAATAATGTAATTTTTCAATAAGAAAAAAAAGAATCGATCACAGATAACAAATTGGTCATAGAACCATTACACCCCTATTTATTTCAGTCTTTGTCTGTACTTTCTTGCAAAGAATATTTACTCATAAATCTGACAACGCTGCCGTTGTACGTAAACGCATTGTTCCTGTCTTCTGTCATAATAACAGTAGAAAAACATAAGGTTAGTTTATCTGCGATAAAATATGTGTCGTTTTATATCAATTTCTTTTGTTTTCGTGTGACAATTACCATGACAGCTTGATTAGTGTGCGAAGGTAAGGATATTCTTTAGTGTGAGTAATTTTTTTGCGTAAAAGAAGCTCGGTGTTGTGATTTACGTGTGGGAAAAGTAAGTGGGTCACTTTTAGGTTAGGATTTGGGTTATTTTGCTTTTACGGTTTTTAAATTTGATTTTTAAATATTTACGTACGTTGTGGTTTAGGCTTGATAGTAAATTAATTCTAATATAACCAGTGTATAGATATATTCATATATCAGACATGTAAATCTATAGATAAAAAAATCATACATTAATTCACAGTCTAAGAAACAGAACTCCAATAAAGGTTTTTAAGGTGCGTTTAGACTGTCAGCTACCGACGCGGTTTTTTGCCACGGATGTATCTGTGCAAAGTGGGAGGTAAATACATATAGATTTTTATTATTCATATTTTAGGGGCAGATCATAAATCTAAATAAAATAAATCATTTATTACAAGGTTGTTTAGTAAATAAATCTATAAAATGATGTTGAACCTTAAGTAAGACAAAACGCTTTTTCCCAGGACTATTTTTTCTTACTGCTTAGGAAGTAAACGAACACTATTAGTGCGGAAAAAATTTTGCAACAAGATTTACGTGCAATCAAAGAGAAAACTATAAATCACAACTCAAACACAGCTTTGAGTAAGAGAAAATGCTTTTTTCCGCGAACCCATTCGTTAAAGCTTAAGAAGTAAGCTAATATAAGTGCACAAAAAATTGTTTTTTTTAACAATATTTTCGTGCAAACAAAGATAAAACTATAAAGCGCTCCTACTAGACTTTGAGCCTTCTTATATTATTTACACTAAACGCTTTTTCCGCAAACCTATTCATTAAAGCTTAAGAAGTAAGCTAATATTAGTGCATACAAAATTAGTTTTTTAACAATATTTTCGTGCAAACAGATAAATCTAGAAATCGGCACCCGCTAGACTCTGAACATTCCTAGGTTCGCACTAACACAGCTTTCAGTAAGAGAAAATGCTTTTTTCGCGAACCTATTCGTTAAAGCTTAAGAAGTAAGCTAATATTAGTACGTAAAAAATTAATTTTGCAACAAGATTTTCATGCAAACAAAGAGAAAACTATAAATTGGCTTTCACTAGACTCTGATTATTATTAATAGCCTTAACAAAGCTTTGAGTAAAAGAAAACGCTTTTGCCTGCGAACCTATTCGTCAAAGCTTAAGAAGTAAGCTAATATAAATGCATAAAAAAATATTTTGTCAACAATATTTTGGTACAAAGAAAGATAAAACTATTAAGTGGCACCCACTAGACTTTGAGCCTTCCTATATTTACACTAACAGTTTTTAATCAGACAAAACACCTCCCACGAACTTATTTGTTACAGCTTATTAAGTAAGCTAATATTAGTGCATAAAAAAATTAGTTTTCAGCAATATTTTCGTGCAAACAAAGATAAAACTAGAAATCGGCTCCCGCTAGACTATGAGCATTCCTATGGTTGCACTAACACATCTTTGAATAAGAGAAAATGCTTTTTTCCGCGAATCTGTTCGTTAAAGCTTAAGAAGTAAGCTAATATTGGTGCATAAAAAATTCTTTTTTCAACGATATTTTCGTGCAAACAAAGATAAAACTAGAAATCGGCTCCCGCTAGACTATGAGCATTCCTATGGTTGCACTAACACATCTTTGAATAAGAGAAAATGCTTTTTTCCGCGAATCTGTTCGTTAACTAATATTAGTGCAAAACAAATTAGTTTTTCAACTATATTTTAGTGCAAGCAAAAAAAAACTAGAAATCGTCTTCCACTAGACTCTAAGCATTCCGATGTTTGCACTAACAGCTTTTTCCCAGGAATATTCCTTACGGCTTAGGAAGTAAACCAACATTATTAGTGCGTAAAAAATTAATTTTGCAACAAGATTTTCGTGCAACCAAAAAGAAAACTAGAAATCGACTTCCACTAGACTCTAAGCATTAATATTTTTTTGCACTAACACATCTTTGAGTAAGACTAAACGAACATTATAAATTTTACACTTTTTCCCGAGAACCTATGCGTTAAAGTTTCAGAAGTAAGCTAATATAAGTGCATACAAAATTATTTTTTCAACAACATGTTCATGCAAACAAAGATATAACTATTAAGGGGTTCCCACTAGACTTTGAGCCTTCCTATATTTACATTAACAGTTTTGAGTAAGAGAAAACACCTCCTACTAACATATTCGTTACAGCTTATGAAGTAAGCTAATATTCGTGCATAAAAAATTAGTTTTTCAACAATATTTTCGTGCAAACAAAGAGAAAACTACAAATCGGCTCCCGCTAGTCTCTGAGCATTCCTATGTTTGCACTAACACGGCTTTGAATAAGAGAAAACGCTTTTTTCCGCGATACTATTCGTTAAGCTTAAGAAGTAAGCTAATATTAGTGCATAAAAAATTAGATTTTCAACGATATTTTCGTGCAAGCAAAGAGAAAACTAGAAAGCGGCTTCCACTAGATTCTCAGCATTAATATTTTTGCACTAACACATCTTTGAGTAAGAGAAAACGCTTGTTCCCGAGAACCTGTGCGTTAAAGCTTAAGAAGTATAAGGATAAGTGCATAAAAAATTATTTTTTCAACATTTTCATGCAAACAAAGATAAAACTATTAAGCGACTCGCACTAAACCCAATCAAACCCAATCAAAACTGTTTTTAACCAAAAATAGCACCTAAACAAAAACGAAAACTTTAGGAACCCATATATTTCTATCTCTGTCTCTTTCAGTGCCACCTTAAGTATTTACATTGTATATGCAGATTTCTAAGAATTAAAATGACAATACTATTACTAATGGGTTTTATCTCAATAATAGTTAAGTTGTTAACATACTTATTATTACTAATTTTCTTGCACATGATTTGAAAATAGCAAGAGTTCAGGCCCGATAAGGTTAGTTTTTTAGCAATCTTTTAAACCAGTCTAGCCAGTCGGTTTGTTGGTAAAAAATATTGAATTTGTTTAATTTTTCTCTCATTCAGAATTAGTTTTTTAAATGGTTCTTTTATTTATTTATTTATATAATTTATTTAGTATCGACCTAAACTTTTTTGGAATACTTTCCACAACTAACGCTTTCGACCTTTGCAATCCTTTCCCTGGAGAATTCCCGTCACACCCGGGGCCTTAAGATCGGTTGCTGAAGCCCGGAGACTCCGGGTCAAACCCGAAGTGGTGGTAATTCTAGAATTTGCTACGTACAGGCATAGTAAAAAACAGTACATGTTTAGCCGGGTTCACAGTCTAAACGCATCTTGAATTTTTCAGGTCATATTTTTTATCAATTCTGGGAAATGAGGTTCCTAATCAAAAAACGGTTTCGATGTAAACAAAACGTTATCTTTTAATTTTTTGGTATTATCAAATTTGTATCCATTAAGTTAGTCAGTTAATGTAATTTTCATATGTGTAGGGTGTCCAGTTTTCGACACTTATGCAGGCTATCTCGGTTATCTTTAAAGATAGCGAGCTGCGGAGCGGCTTTCGCAATACTGTGTTCTTTTTTCGTGAACCTATACAGAATTTTTGAAATGTGTCATTTTCAAGCACCCCTCGTATCTCAGTCGCCTTTTAACTTATCGGTAAGGTAAAAAGTGTAGAATTCAGTGGCGTAGTCAAGTTTTTCCTAGAATTTTAAGATGAAAACCAAAGTTGCATTCTTTTAAATGGAAGACCCCTTTGTTTTCATTCGATTGCTTTTTTCATCAGCGTTTTAAAAATATATAATTGTCAGTATATATATTGTGGAATAACTTCTGAATTTTAAATTAAAAAAAAAAGGGTATGATATTTCATAGTAGGCCGTGATATAATGATCTGAAACAAATGCAGGCGCGGATCCAGACCTTCGTTTTTTTTGGGGGGGGGGGGGTCATTCAGGGAACAGTAATATACAGGGTGTCTAAAATAGGTGATACCACTATTGCTATCTCTGAAACGGTAAAAGATACGACGTCGGTTAAATTAGAGAAAATGTGTCATTTTTATCCCCTACTCATATTTCGTTTACGAAGTTGCCAAATTCTGTATAGTTTCTTATCTACAGGGGATTTTTTAAAAATAGTCAAAAATTTAATTCTTAAATATCTCGAAAACTATTATAGTTAGAAAAAATTGTTTCAACAAAAATCACACGATTTTTTACCTTCTCTAAAGTAACGTAATTGTTTTGTTTATATCATTTGTTTTTATTGAGATACTGATACTAACTTGTTGTTTTCAAGTACGGAACTGGACTTTTTGCTGCATTTTTGGAGAGAATACTTCATACCCTTTACATCTGTGTATCACTTGATTATGTTTTTCGACGTTTTGGTGAAGAATAGAATCATCAGGATAATCTATCAGTACGGACCTGGCATTTTTCAAGTAAATGCGCCATTTCACAACCACAAAAACCACAAACCATAGCGATAGGTTGTGAATTGTGCCTTAACATGGAAGATCCCAGGTCCGTATTGTTAGAAAATCCTGATGATGTTGCTATCCTTGATCGAAACGTCGGAGAATATTTTCAAGTTATGCACAGTTGTAAAGGGTATAAAGTATTTTTTCAAAAAATGGAGCAAAAAGTCCAGGTCCGTATTCGAAAAAAACAAGTTAGTATCAGTAACTCAATAAAAACAAATGGTATAAACAAAACAATCACGTTACTTTATAGAAGGTAAGAAATCGTGTGATTTTTGTTAAAACAATTTTTTTCTAGCTATAATAGTTTTCGAGATATTTAAGAATTAAACTTTTGACTATTTTTTAAAAATCCCCTGTAGATAAGAAACTATAGAGAATTTGGCAACTCCGTAAACGGAATATGAATAGGGACTAAAAATGGCACATTTTCTCTAATTTATCTAACCTCATATCGTTTACCGTTTCGAAGATAGCAATAGTGGTATCACCTATTTTAGACACCCTGTATTTTTAACTTTTTTAAATTTTCAATTTTAATGGTTGTATATGTATTCATTGGTAATTTTAGTGGGTTATGAACCCCGTGACCCCCCTCTGGCCAAAAATTGAGAGGCGCAGTTTGTTAAAGAAACAGTGTTGAGTTAAAAACTGCCAAAGAATACTATGATGAGTATCTTTGACCAAGTACTTACCGCTTAAAACTTGAAAGAAAAGAACATTAAAATAATTCAGAAAGGTACACTAGAGAAAAACAGAAACAACAGGGTGTTCTGAGCGAAGTGAGTTGTAGTAGAGCGCGTGTATATTAGCCCATAGCTCAGTTAGCCGGATATGTTCTATTGGACGCCACCAGTTTTTTACACCGACACAAACTGGAAGTCGCCTTGGTGGTCTAGGAACCTGCTTCACATACAACAAACCTGTTATTCATAACTTAAAATCAAAACGTAAGGCGTAGTGAGCTAAATAAAACAACGAAATACATTTAACCCTATATACATATGCAAAAATTAAGAATCAGTTCTCTAAATCACCTGAAAATTCCGTATACAATAAGGATTTGAACAAATAATACTAAAACAGCTATTCTCCGGGCTATATGCCCCTCCGAGCGCTGGATTACATACCAAAATTTGCCATATTTTCTTCTAACACAGTTAGATAATAAAATACTTGTTTTGAAGACAAGAAACTACCAGGAAGGAGTTCGAAACCGGTCTGCAGGTGACGACATTCTAACTAAAGAAAAAGCTTCCTTCTTCCTGGTAGTTTCTTGTATTCAAAACCAGTATTTTATTATCTAACTGTGTAAGAAGTAAATACGGCAAATTTTGAAATATAGCGCTCGGAGGGGCATATAGCCCGCAGAATAGCTGTTTTACCATTATTTGTTCAAATCCTTATTGTATAAGGAATTTTCAGGTGGTTTAAAGAACTGATTCTCAATTTTTGCATATTTATATGTACCCCTGACAAGTAGACTTCATTCATATTTCTATATACATATATTTGTACAAAAAAATTACATGGTACAAAACGAAAAAGGTCACAGGAACAATATATTTCCAACAGGACAGGGCGCCTGCCCATAATGCCGGAATAAAACGCCCTTTTTTAAAAAATAATTTCCCTGAAAAATGGATAGGAACCAACGGACCTGTAAGATGGTCGCCACGATCACCCGATCTTTCCGTCCTTGGCTTTTTTTTTGTGGGGTTACTTACAAAATAAACATCGACAGAAGAACTGCGCGAAACCACTACACTCGAATTTCAAATTTTACAGGCACGATCGATCATACTTTTAAATGTCATAATAAGTAAAATGTGCGAGTTTTGTGTTAGAGAAAACGGTAAAAATTTTGAGCAAATTTAGTGATTTATAAAATATAAACAAATATTTCTTACATTTACATTTTAAATTTACTAAAAAACATCTGTTTCCTGTTTTATCTAAATTTGTTTGCAACAGAGAATTTTTTTATTCAATGCTTGATTCAGTTATGTTATTGGATTTAAAATTTTAAAAATAAACCTCAATGTTGGTTAAATGTCTCTATTCCTTTGTTTCGAATCATTATATCACGACCTACTATGAAATAGTATACCCTTTTTGCACCACTGGATTCTACCCAAAACACTAGATAATAATCAGTTTTTATCTTACCGATAAGTTAATAGGCAACTGAGATACGAGGGGTGCTTGAAAATGGCACATTTTTAAAATAGCCCTGTATCTCCGAAAAGAAGGGGGTTATGAAAATTCTGTTTGTAGTCAGCGTTGCCAGAGCTGGTACAATTGTACTAATCTGGTACATTTTGAAAGCGTTTGTACAAAAGTACATTACAGTACAACCTAAAATTATTGCGCCTTTTTTGGCGAGTTTGACAAACATTTGTTTTTATTATTTTTAGATATTTCAAGAAAAGCGACATGTAAAAACATCTTCTTCCACTCTCTATCGTCAAATAGCCACAAGAAATTAATTTAGGATAATATAGAATAAAAGTACTTATAGACAAATACTCCCAAAAATGGATCAGATAGACGACTACTCAGAAGTCTACCAAAGACTGCCTTTTCGTGTGTACATAGCCTACGGCATGGGCCACGTCCTAAACGACGTTTGTGCTTCCATGTGGTTCACCTACCTCTTAGTATTTTACCATTTGGTGCTCAACTTCAGTAACACCCAAGCGGGAACGTTACTTCTGATTGGTCAGGTAGCCGACGCATTATCCACTCCTTTCGTTGGCTACCATTCGGACCAAGGAGACAATTTCTGGATTTGTCGATATGGAAAAAGGAAAGTCTGGCACTTAATGGGGACGATCTGTGTAGTTTTGACATTCCCCTTTATATTCTCGCCTTGTGCCGGGTGTGAGGACTCCTCCAAATGGAGTCAAATGATCTACTACTCCATGTTCATCATAATTTTCCAATTCGGTTGGGCTGCTGTTCAGATTTCCCACTTATCATTAATACCCGAAATCAGCCCGAATGAACACGATAGAACTAAACTCACAGCGATACGGTATGGATTCACAGTCATAGCGAACGTATCGGTGTACATCATCACTTGGGCTGTGCTCCATATATCGGGGAACGACACCAATAAAATAAGCCCCAGCGATGCCAGGAAGTTCCAGCATATCGTGTGGAGCGTCATGGCCCTGGGCGTCATCTGCACATTTCTCTTCCACTACTGGGTAAAAGAGAACGGCGATGATGGAGGATTTCACGACGTCCGAGGCACCAAATTACGAACCGACTTCAAGGAACTCTTCACAGACATCCAAGTGTACCAGGGAGCAGTGAACTACATGTGCTCAAGACTTTTCATCAATCTTACTCAAGTTTTTATCACTCTCTACCTCCACGAAGCGCTGGACATGGTCTCCAGTGCCCTAGCCATCGTCCCTTTGACCATGTACGTAGCTAGTTTGGCCACCTCCTTCGCAGTGGGACCTATTAACAAACTCGTAGGCAGAAAGGTTACTTACATTTTTGGAGCGATGGTGGGTCTGGCAGCGTGCTTATTTATCCACTGGGGCAAAGGCCAGCTGTACTCCAAATACTTAATCTACATAGTGGCATCGCTACTAGGCTCCGCTAGCTCTATAGTGCTAGTGTCTAGTCTTGGAGTAACCACCGACTTGATCGGCACCAGAACCAATTCGGGAGCGTTCGTTTATGGTATAATGAGCTTCGTAGATAAACTGTCAAACGGCGTAGTAGTGGAAATTATACAAGATAGACATAGAGATGAAAGTAACACGTGGTATTATAGGGATATTTTGACGTACGTTTGCGGGGGCGCTCTGTTACTGGGAGCTATTGCTGTTGTATTCTTAAGAAAGCCACTCAGTGTAAGTGAATCTAGACAAGAGCTGCTAGTCGGTGGGGAGGAGGGAGTGGATACTATAAACTAGTTGGTGTGTTGACGACGACTGCAGTTAAGGCATTGGATTGGGTAGACGAAAAACATTTTGAAAAAGCGGTTGTTATTTTACTCATGGCCAAAGTAGTCCAGGAGTTAGAGGGGTCCAACCTGTACATGAGGCCTTTTGGTATTGAGCGTTTTTTCCTTTACCATCGATCGCTCCCTACCTGAAGGCAAATTTTTACGTCGCTGACTCAAAGGAAAAATTTGTTTAAAAAAAATAACCGGAAGTGCCTATTTTTATTAACATTCCGGGCAAAATAGGCCGGCAGACATGTCATTCCCTGTTAATCCAAATGCTAGGGAGCAATACAAAAAGGCCTCATGTCGCTAGCTTCCCGGTACGGGTTGGACGCCTCTAACTCCCCTACTAAAGCCACTATTTCGATTTAATGTTAAAACTTTTTTGCAATTTTTGGCTAAAATGTTATGCTACTTTAGCATTAGTTCTCATGTGATCTTTGCCTGTTATAAGTATGTATATATTATGGATGTTATATTGTTGACTTCAAGTTATTAAACTCAATTATAGATCTGAATTTGGGTAGGTATCTTAGTAATTTCTGTATTTTTGCAAATACAGTAGAACCTCGATAATCCGAACCCCGGTTATCCGAATGTCCGCTAATCCGAATGCCCCCCTGAAATCCCAAAAAAATTAAAACAAAACCGGGGCGCTAAACGAAACGCAGTTGATACTACTCCAACGACTCCGAGATCTCGCAGCAAAGAAAAGGGAGTATCGACAGCAGTTCAAAAGAAAATATCTGATTATTTTCGATAGATAACTAAAGTTTATAGATTACGTTATGTATATATGTATGTTCGGGGATATCCCAATAAAAGTGAACAGGCCTTATAACTTTTTTATTTTTAAAGATGGGAAGAAATGTTAAATATGAAAGTTGTGGGGATGCCAGTTCAAAAGCTTAGTGCCGGTCAAAAAGAAAGGAGATATACTTTTGTCGCAAATATTAACGACAGAATGCGACAAGATCCTAAATTATTTCATACTGTCGTTTGGACAGACGAAGCAACTTTCTCAACTGCGGGAATTTTTAATAGACGAAATGTTCATGTTTGGTCGGATGAAAATCCCTTTACCGTCCAAGATATTGCTTTTCAGGGGCGTAATTCAATTAACGTTTGGTTTGGGTTGGGTTTGCCTGTGGGATCTTACAAAATAAAATTCTAGGACCATTGTTTTTTCGGGAAGCATAACTGGCCAGCGCTATCTTAATTTTTTAGAAAATGAAATCGAACATATTCTCGATGAATTGCCACTTGAAGAACGTCGACGTATTATATGGCAACAGGACGGAGCGCCTTCCCATAATATAATTGAGGTTCGCAATTTTTTAAACCATCAGTATAACGAATGGATCGGTAGATATGAAACGTTACATTGGCCTGCAAATAGCCCAGACCTCACACCTTTAGATACATTTCTTTGGGGTCACATAATGAAAATATTGAAGAAAAAGGAAGGTGCGAAATGAAGTAAGAAATCTGAACGAAAATGATGCTGAAAGTATTATAAACACACCAGAGGCGTATGTGTAAGTCATTGATGAAAAGTGCGAAGAATTAAATGGCGGACATGTTGAAAATTTCTTTTGATATTTATTCGCAAATGTTAACATTTATCTCTTTATGTTATAATTCATTTGTTATTGTTTATAATCACTGGTTATTACTTTCAAATATTAATAACTAATAAAAACCAACATTTATTGTTTAACACAATAACTTATTTTGCATAAAATTAAAATTATAAATTCACGATGACTAAAGTATATATATATTGTCAACGTGGACATTAACTTTGACTTACCTATGAAGAAAATTTAAAAAGGTAGCAGGTATTTCGTTCGCAACTTGGATAGTTACGTTTAAAGTATATTTATGCGAAATAATTTGTAATTCAAAATATTTCAAAAACGATTGAAAACCCGCATAGGGTATGTTATACAAAATACGTCTAGAACTTCTCTTAGAATCCAAAAATACGATAAAAATCATACCATCCAATTTAAAATAAGCGAGAAAATCGATGTTTTATTCTATATTTTTTTATTCGATGCTCGGTTGTTTTACTGATAAGATATAGAATGATCCATAAAAATCCCCAAAGCTTTCATATTTAACATTTTTCCCATCTTTTAGAATAAAAAAGTTGTAAGGCTTGTTCACTTTTATTTGGATATCCCTGTACATAATAATATGTATTTTTAATTAAGAATTTAAAATTTGATTTTTTTTGTTACAGAAGTAAATTGCTTTTAAGTTCTGGTATGCTGGTGTTTTATTTGTTGTATGCAGTGCCGTACCTATTTTCAATTTCATTCAGCAGCAACGTTTGATAATCATAACTTTTTGGTAATCCCAATCCGAAACACCTTCGGTCCCAATTAGTTCGGATTATCGAGGTTCTACTGTATTGTTGTATTCTGTTGTAGGGTAATTTTAGAAATGAAAAATATGAACGTTTGGAAGGGGGGGGGGGGGAGTGTCCTGCTCTTTTTGCTACAAACTAGCTAATGTTGATATAATTTTAAAAGAAAGTCTAGTAAAAATAGATTTTGTCGATGCATGTTAGCGAATCTAACAAAAAACAACTATAGGATAATTTGTTAACTACATATTTTCTTGTTTATACAATTTATTAATAATTTATCTTATTTATATTTTTGTTAACTACAACTCCATGGATGTATAAAAAGATAATAATTTTACTTATATGTATTTATAGATCTGAAACCTGTGCGTTCCTAATTAGCGTGCATTTTTTTTTTAAAGCGGACCGTTTTGGGGGTTAGATTTTTAACCTCATGTAAGGTCCTGCTTTATTAGACGGATTGGCGACTCAAATTAAGGAAGCCACCTGCAATCAGCTGATTCTGAGCTCACTAGACGACAAAATTGATAAAGATGCCAAATAGAACGATAATGAAGACAAAGACGAAAACATTCCCCGTTATAGTAGTTAGCAAATCGACTGAAGAGGACTCCACGTTCTTAACTTGAGTCGCCAACAGAGATAAATGTCAGAGATTTCAGAGAAAAATTATGTTAACTTGTCACATATGTCAACAAATGTCATAAAATCTGTGTCACCTTCACTTGACACGAAAAAGTATTAAACAGTAATACAAGGGGTGTGAAAAATTAATGTTTTTCAAAACATAAATTCATTTTTTAGGTATTTTTGGAACTTTTTTGGCATAATTGGCAAGTAAACATAATCTTACGACTCTGAAGTTTATCTATGTCAAGTTTTATCTGTATACTTCTAATAGAACAGGGCCTAACATGGGGTTAAGAAGTTAACCTGTGAAACACTATGATCCGCTTTAAAAAAATGCACTATACAGGGTGTCCGAAAAGTCTTAGTATGGGCAAATATCTTTTCTATTAGTAAAGGTAGGGTCACCAAATTTTAGGTGTATCTATTGGATAATAAATCTACTTTTTCATGAAATTTAACTTTTACAACCCCCTTGAGGGGTGATGCTAGGGAGTTGAGGTCAAAAATTTTAAATGGAACCTCATGCCGTGTGGTAACTCATTTTAAAGGTCTCAAATAGGAAACATTTTACCGCAATCCCCAATTTGTTAAATTGCAAGCCTTTAAAATATAAAAAAGTGAAAAAAGTATAAATTTAAATACATTTATTTCTCTTATTACTTTAAAAGTTGTTCAAACTGACCACCATGAACTTCTTGGCAGTAATAAAGTCGATTTTTGAACTCTGCCAAGAAGTAACACCTGCCATTCTCGAAAATGTGAGAAGTGGGTTCCAAAATCGACTTTATTACTGCCAAGAAGTTCATGGTGGTCATTTTGAATGACTTTTAAAGTAATAAGAGAAATAAAGGTATATAAATTGGTACTTTTTTCCCGATTTTTAATTTTTAAGGTTTTTAAGGTTACGATACGGATCTCGGGTTTGCGGTAAAATATTTCTTTGTGGAAGACCTTTAAAATGAGGTACCACACGGCATAGGGTTGCATTTAAAACTTTTGACCTCAACGTCCTAGTGGCACCCCCAAGGGGGTTGAAAAAATTATATTACATGAAAAAGTAGATTTATCAACCAAATTTGGTGTCTCTATCTTTACTAATAGCAAAGATATTTGTCCATACTTTTTGGACACCCTCTATATTCAGTTTCTGTTGTATTATTTTAAATAATTTATTATAAAACCAAATATAGAAAAAATATAATTATCTAGTCTTGCCTTAGACTATAAATATTTTCATAAAAATAAAATTTAAATGCGATATTCTTGTTGAGTTTTTATTTCCTTTTTACGTGTTCCTACCCAAGAAAATGGAGGCACAGTTTGATATACGTTTCGCAGACCACGTTACCATCATCAGTGACGATACGAAATGCAAAGTAAAAGCTTGGGAAACCTGTATACTAACTAAGGCATCCAACCCTGGCACATCTTGTGGATTACCGGATTGATTTTTCTTGATCCCGGAGTCCCAGAATTGACCCCGGAGTTATAGGTATAAAGTATTAAAAGTAAAAATCAAAACGATTTTTAACGTTTTACATATAAATGTAAATGTAAGAAAACGATACTTTTAAGGGCCAGGTATTTGGTGTTTGCATTGATGGTTTTCAATATAGCTGATACAAGGGTTTAAAAATTTAAAGCATGAATTGTATCATGTCATGAATGTAAAATGTGTTTAATACTTTTACAAACCCGCTTCAGTTAAAAAGTTTACTGTGATAAACAATAAAATTGCTAAAAATCTACACGGTAACGAATCAACAGACTTTAATCGAGAAAATACGACAGAGACTGAAAAAAAGGCTACTTTCTTAAAAAATAATTTCTTGTTTTAACTAATTTCATAAATTTAGATATTTTTGTCTTGTTTAGAATAATTTTTGGCATTTTAAGATTTTCTTAAATTTGAAACATCAAAGGATACAAAAATACAATAATCTTTAATAATTTACTATTTAAAGTGTAAATAAACAAAAACAAACTTCCCTAAAAACATGTTTCCGTCACAAACATACAGACCTTATTCACCTTAAAAAATATTTGACAAATTATAGGAACAAACAAAATTCTTATTTATAACATATTTTCGGAAGACTCTGTAGTATATATATTTTAATAAGAATATGCTTCTAAATAAAAATGATTTACATTTTCTTTTTACGTAAATAAATACATAGAACGCAATTGGCAGGCAATTTACCAATATCTATTATTTTAAATTAATTTATCCCTTTGTTTACATGATTATTCAGGAGGCAAAGTATATTGCCAATAGAATTTATATAAAATCGCCTTTAACTAACGTAAACTGTATATTGCGCGTTGTAAATTTCAAAAGTAACTCACAGCGTTACGTCATGCCCGAACCCGGACGAATCTGACACGGTTTGGTATCATATCTTCCTTTTATTTTATCATGACCGCAAGCCATTGGGCAACTCCTATAATGAGCTCTTCCACTTCAGTGACCCACCCAGTCCTCACAAGAAAGCTCCATTCGCTCGCTCATCGCTGCGCTGTTGGGGATTTATCCCTTTTCTACCGACACTTCCACGGATTTTGCTCCGAATAGCCGCTATAACTCCCCCCTTGACTGTTCCTAACAGAAAACAAGAAGCACATTACACATGCCCTTAACTGTTCAGCTACAAAAGCCTAGAACATCCCACTTCTCTCGCTCATTCATATCCAGAGTCTCTGGATTATGGAACGAATTACCTGCAGATGTTTTCCCTTTTCCTCCCAACCTCCAATCCTTTAAATCCCGTGTCAATATATTGCATCTCCCTTCTCTTCAGACGCCCACGGTACGTTAGGATTTAGGCTTGAAGTCAACTTAGGCAGTCCCAGATAAAAAAGCATACCTTAGTCCTTCGTTTGAATCATGGATTTATTATAATAAGGATTCGATGTCCGTATACTGTGAGCGTATCGAACGTGAAGCCTTATATTTTGTTGTTTGTTTTTGTTATTCTCTTGGGGGAGCAGTTTACGAACTACGAACATAGACAAGACTACGAATTACTACGTAATTGAATCGAGAATGGTAGGAGAAAGAGATAAAATAGCATTGGAGTGTTGGAGCTCAGAAGTGTTGCTGTCTGTTATGGTTGTTTAGGAAAACGGCTGAACCTCGGTCTGAACACTCGGTTACACGTACGTCTTTGTCTAATGAACTAGAAAAGAAAAAGTGCGACGTATAGATTTATATAGATTTATAAATGACTCGGAGCGACTTTAAATAAACAGCTTTAGAAATAACATAACCTATAAATAATAAAACCTTTTTAACTTAAATTTATTATTATTTAGCAGAAAAATAAAATATTTTAGGGCTTTTATTACTTTTAGTAAATCTTGTGATGCTTCTAACGTATTTTTTGTACAAAAATACAAGGTAAAATAAGATGTGGCCAATGTTTACAAATTGTGTTTACAGTGTCGTTTAGAATGGTTTGTTTTGGCTTCAAAGAATGTGAAATAATCCCGGATCCAGTCCTAATAAATCCATGGTTTGAATTGTGGGTGTGGCAGATGTACTAATATAAATTATCGTAAAAATAAACATCATGAGGGTGAAGCCGCGTACGGGTTGTCAGTTTTATTTATTAATAAGCTTGGTTATTTGGGAGCAAAACAGAGTTTTCAACTTACGTGACCCTTGCTTTCATTCTTCAATAATGCATGTACAATGTACACTACGCAATAAATAAGTACACTAACGCCATGATAAAAGCTTCTGGTAAAAATAGAAATCGCAATGTTTCTCTAGGTCAAAGAATGATAAAATATTTACTTAAAAAAACTTTAGAATGTTTTAAAACATTACTCGAAGCAACAGGAAATTTTCTAAAAATAAGTTGAATTAGTACCTGCCTACAAGGTAGTGTAAAATACATGTTGGCTAAAGATTTCAGGAATAAGGACTATGCGTAAATGTTTTTATTATACTTACATCCTTAAGGAAGTCATTATTTATACACCCCAAAATATTATGTTGAAGAAAAGTACTAGGATAATTCAAGTAATTTTTTTTTTACTTCTTGTTATAATTTGTTTGAATTTAAAAAGCAGCCATTGGCCCATAGTGTCAAGTGACGTCTGGAGATAAGCAGAAATAAGTGTCGAGCTTAACCCAGAAGCGCTACATACAAACTTAAAAATAACGTCCTCAAAGTATGCCATGGAGTTAATCACGCATTTCTTGAATTTTTACTCTTGAAAGGTATCATAGGTAAGTCATAGGTAGGGATTGCAATCCCTAGGTAGGTCAATCCAATAGGTAGGTCATAGGTAAGGATTGCAATCCCGCAAAGTGGGATCCCGCAATCCCGCGGGATCCCTCATCATTGAAGGGCCTGGGGGATCCCGCACCAGCTATGCGGATCCGCATAGCCATGAAAAAGACATAAACTCTTAACAAATAACGCGAAAACGTGTATCAGCCAATTATCCGTGGTATTATAATATGAAAATTAATGAGACTGCTTAGGTATTATAAGTATCTTACTTACCTTACAATCATACTAATGTGATTTACTATAAAAACTAGTAAGACTTATTATCTCAGGTAGAAAAATAATAAACATTTAAAGTTCATTTGCCCAAAGTTACTTGTTAATTTAATTGATAAGAAGTTTGACTGATCAATTCGTCAAAGTCAAATTAGTATAGTTAAGAGAGGCTAGACATAAATTACCTATATAATTTTGTAGACTGACATACTGTTAATTTTTGATATTTATAACAAAAAATTAAAGTTGGTTTAATAATTAATTAAATAAACGTTAATTTATCGAATTTTATAAAATTAAAAAACCTATGCGGGATCCCGCGTATCAACATTTGAAGTTCATTTGCCCAAAGTTACTTGTTACTTTAATTAAGAAGAAATTTGATTGATTTATAGTCATAATAGTATAGTTAAGAGATGTTAGACTTTAAACTATATAATTTTTTTAACTGAAATACGGTTATTTGTTGATTTTTATAATAAAAAAATAAAGCTGGTTCAATAATTAAATAAACATTAATTTATCGAATTTTATTAAATTAAAAAACCTATGCAGGATCCCGCGGGCTTAGACCCAATCCCGCAAATGCCCTGCGGGATTTAAAACACTGCGGGATTGCAATCACTAGTCATAGGTGAATGAAAAATAGAACTGCCAAGTCCTGATGAAGTTTTTATTTTTAAGAAAATTAAATATGGTAATTACGGCCGAACAAAAAGCTTTTATGATCGAAAGTTACTTTAGAAATGGTTGAAGGGTTGATGGCCAGTGGGTTTATTTCACACGGGACGCCATTCAGGATTTTCAGAGTTTCCACACAGTCATGGATTTCGCCAAGTTTTGACTAGATCTGTGACTTTGTTTAGAGAAACAGGAAGTGTGAAGAGAAAGGAAGGCAGTGGGAGACCCAAAGTTTGCACTGCACAAAAAGTAGATGAATTGGGGCAAATTGTTAATGAATACCCACAAACCCCTATTCGGCGTTTAAGCCAGCAAGTAAATGTATCCTACGGAACCTGCAATACAATCCTGAAATGTGACCTGCATATGCACGCTTGTCGTCTAAGCTCAGACCAAGAATTGTTACGAAACGACAAGTCACAGAGAATGCAATTTTCAGAGTTCAGAGTAGTTTATGGGTAATTTGCATAATAATGGGCAAGGAATAATTGTTTCTTTTGATTCAAATGAAGCCAATGTAATGAATGATTCATCAGAAGAAGATATGCCTTTATCATTCATGATAAATTAACAAATACTGCCTTGATATATTTTTTTACTAGAAAACTAGGAGCTCTGTTCAGTTTTGTTCCTTTTTCTATTAATAAGTTTTTTCTGTCTCATCAGTTTTCCTTACATAAATATATAATGATTTATAATAATATATCATGGATTTATTATAATAAATCCATGTAATATATAAAGTTGTTGGATAAAACGGTGTTTCTTTTTTATTTCAAATAAATATCCAAAAGTGATATATATCGGATATCTATCATATGATATGATATTTATGAAAATATCATGATGTTTTCGAACCCTGTAGATGAAGTACATAATCGGTTTGTGCCATAGGTTTGTGCAGGCAGAGAATAGATTATGTTCGAAATCGATGTCAACACGATCAAATAATGTTTCTTTGTCCTGTAGGCCTTGGCTATTCATGTGGATGAAAAAAATATTTCTGGATTTTTTGTGTGACAGGGAGTAATATTGTCTTTTGGAGGTGTTGAATTGAAGAAGTTTTTTGTCATTCCAGTATAAGATTAATGGAGATCTTGCGAAAAGGATAAGTGCATAGATTTACGACTATTATCCAGCTCTTAATTTGAGACTTGTCTGGGAAAATGAATATGCTGGAGTGAAGAGTGTACTATTGTGAGCGTAACTGGATGGGATTGGTAGTTGAAGATAGCAGGTCATTAATGTGAAGAAGAAATAGGGTTGGTGCCAGGACTGAACCTTGGGGTACGCCAGCATTGAAAGGATGGAAGTTGGATGAGTGACCGTCCACCACGACAGATATGTGCCGATTAGAGAGCTAGCTACCGATCCAGGTATATAGTTTGGAAGGAAGACCGTAAGAAGGTAATTTTTTGAGAAGTGCAGCATGCCATACTTAATCAAAGACTTTGGAAATGTCAAGGGTAATAGTCTGGAATTCACCATGAAACTCAAAAGGGATAGTGACTCTAGCTTCGGTAAAAAAGTTCAGTTATATAGTGTTTCGTTTTAGAGCTATTAAGGATCAAATTCGAGATTCGAGAAAATTGGAAGGTGGTAGAGGAATTCTTCCTCGACCGAGGTGGTACCACCCCACACATCCTTTTAAAGGGCTGGTGAAACCCCAACGGATGTTCCCAGCTCTGGATGTGTGAGTCGATTCCCCAGTACACCCACGGTACATAGTACTTAGACTTTGGTCTTCGTGGGCTGTCAGAAGATAAAAAAAATGAAAAGTACATCTTTTGAATTTTTTTAGGTCGAAAAATGCCATTTGCCGTCTCCTCTTTGGTACTTAATAATCGAAAACGAAACTTCGGATCAAGAAATATCCCGGGTAAATAGTTCTACAGATTTTTAATACTTGCCGTATTGTTTTCTTCAACTAGTTTTGTTTTTCCTGTACGATAGTCGTATAAATAACAGCACTATAAACGAGAACATTATTTTGCAATTCATAAAGTTGTAAAATTTTGAACCAAACACTTCAATCAAGTGCGGTAAACTATTTGGTTTATCGTTCGTGTAGAATTAACTTAATGCTTTTTTGTTTACAATAATAGGACCGGAATAGACCGCGTTTTTGATGGATAGCAACTCGATCAACATAATATATTAAAGTGATGTTATTATAGCCCAAGAGTCAGCGACATAAAAACCTACGTAATTTTATCATGAAAAGTTCGAGTCCCTTTAGGGGCGGATTTAAAGCATCGTCTAGGGGGGGCGCAACGTCCTCTCGACCTACACAAAAGTATATACCAAAAAAAAAACGGGCAAGTTCGCGGGCCTTGTTTTTATTGTTTAAGGTTCCAAGAAATGTACACTATTTCATAATGTACGAAATTATAGCCTTTTTCTAGCATTCTAGCATTTTTTTATTTATACGCAAAGAACATTTGACAAATTATAGTAAAAAACAAAATTCTTATTTATAACATATTTTCGGAAGACTCTGTAGGTATATATTTTAATAAGAATATGCCTCTAAATAAAAATTATTATCTTAATTATTAGGCATAATTTTATTTTATAAACGCAATTGGCAGGCAATTTATCAATATCTATTATATTAAATTAATTTATCCCTTTATTTACATGATTATTTTAAATCATGTACTTGAAAATTTGTATTATAAGCAGGAGGCAAAGTATATTGCCAATAGAATTTATATAAAATCGCCTATAACTAACAAACTCTATATTGCGCGTTATAAATTTTAAAAATAACTCACAGCGTGACGTCATGCGCGAACCCGGACGAATTTGATACGGTTTGGTATCATATCTTCCTTTTATTGTATCATGATAACGTGTAAGCAAGGAACTTGACATAATTTTTACATTTCAGTTATTTTTTTCAGGTAACAAAACACACTTTTGGTGGTAGAGGATTCCTTCCTCGACCGAGGAGGTACCACCCCTCACATCCTCTTAAAGGGCTGGTGAAGTCCCTACGGATGATTCCAGCCCTGGATGTGTGAGTCGGATTTCCCCAGTACACCCACGGTACATAGTACTTAGACTTCGGTCTTCGTGGGCTGTCAGAACTAGGGCTGGGCGATTATTGAAAAAGATAATCGATTTTCGATTATTTGAAATAATCGATTATTTCCGATTAATCGAAATTAATCGATTAATCGAAAAATCGATTAATCGATTAATCGAAAAATCGATTAATCGAAATTAATCGAAAAATCGATTAATCGAAAAATCGATTAATCGATGAATCGAAACTCGATTAATCGAGATTAATCGAAAAATCGATTAATCGCGAAAATCGATTAATCGTGAAAATCGATTAATCGAACTAAATCGATTATTGAACTAGTCGAAATTATGTCATTACCAATGACATAATGAAAGCGACTCCAGCGCTTATCACTTGCCTATCTTGAACACAATTCCGACGGGCGATTTAAATTTTAGACCCTTAAAGGAGCGCGGATCGAAAAGCATTCAAATTATTTCGTAGAATACGTGTTTCATAGTCGAGTTATGATTATAAAAAAGAATCGATTAATCGAAAAATCGATTAATCGATTAATCGAAAAATCGATTAATCGAAAAGTCGATTAATCGATGTTATTTTTTTTTGTAATCGTTCAATCGATTAATCGATTAATAATCGATTAATCGATTATTTTGCCCACCCCTAGTCAGAACATAAAACAAACACAGTCCTGACGAGAAATTGGCTTTTTTTGACATGTATGTTTTTGGTGGGATTTCATAACTTTTTGTTCAGATATATAAAACCCAATGATAATTAGTTACAGCATGTAAAATGTTTGTTACTGACGTTTCATTTTTTCTCACTTTCGTTTCGTAGCCACTTTTCTTTTCACAAAAAATTAATAATATATTTTAATAAAATAATAAATTTTACATCATTTTGTCGAGAATTTTTAAGTTTTAAGAGAAAAAAATGTGTTAGTAGAAAGTTCTAGCCATTTGAATTTTTTTTTAAATTAAATTTTCGGTTTAAAAAAATTCAAAACGACTATAACTTTCTACTAACACATTTTTTTCTCTTAAAATTTAAAAATTCCCGACAAAATGATGTAAAATTTGTTTAGAAAAAATAATAAATAAAATACCTAAACGTGTTCATTTTTTCCTAGGGGGAGGGGGTGCACCAAAATTTCAACTTGACGTGGTTGCGTTTACCTAGTAAATTTTTTTATGTTTAAGTAATATAAGATTTAAGATAAATTATAAGAAATTAAATCAATATTTTTATAACACTCTAGTATAATGGTAAAAAGTAAGTAAGCATTATTCATTTATTTATCAATTTTTTTTGCCTCCAAACAGTTTAGAAAAGCGGTGCTTCCCCCAGCTTTAATGGACCTAAGACGGGGTTAAAAATTTAACACGTAAGGCCCTAAAAATGCACTGTGTATAGAACACTGTTCAGATTAAAAGAACTGTACTGCCCACCTGCTGCAACTTCAAAAACAAGAAAAACAAAAGATAAGAGCTTCTTTTCAAAATAATAATAATAAAATTTCAACCGAAAAAATCCACTTGAAAACGTTACAAAATCGGGTTATTTTTTGTTAGTCGTATAAAAAATAACTTTAGTCCATTTTAGTAATAATTTTTCGAAAAACTCCTTCTTTTCTTTGTGATTCCTTACTTTTAGAGTAAAAATACTTTGACCTATACGACAGCAATGTTCCTGCCCACATACACCTGAAGACGAAAATGAGAGAAATAAAAATTTGAAATAATTTCAAGAATTAATAATATTTCTCAAGGAAAGTAATAAAGAAAATTACGAAACTGACAATATGGTTTAAAAACTATTAAATTCTAGAATTTCTGTTAATTATTATGTTCTAGTCCAATTTACTAATGAATTTTCCAAAAAGGGTGGCCCTTTACGTCAATTGTTCGCCTCTTTTATTAATTCACCCCTTTTATAGTAAAAATACTATAATTAATTGCTACTGCAATTTTCACATTCGAATTTGCATTTAGCCTCTATCGATAACTGTCCAGCGCCGTTTCGCGCTTCGTAGAAAGAAATAAACAAAAAAGTAACAGAGAAATACAACATTTAATTTAATAAAGTAATTTTTCCTACCTAAAAGGGTAATACGTAGTGAATAAATTCACACCATCATTCAAATCCGTGCGAATTATTCAAAATCCCGGAGAATGTTACGTACACAAGCTCTCGACTCTATCCCGGGCGCCGTCCCGGAATCAACTACTTCATGCTCTAACCCGGAGTCGTCGCTGGTTAAGGGCGTCGCACAGTGGTCCAATAGAACGGTGAAATAAACAAAAATCTAGAATTATTTTTTTTTCTTGTAAATTCTGGGTGAGGCATCTTGTTACCAGGCCACGGCCATGATACAAATAAAAGAAGATATGACACCGCGCAGGTACGCGTGGCCATGAACGTCACGCTGTGAGTAATTCCACCATATTTTATAAACGAAACACGTCTTTGTTAAGATCGCGTTGTGTTTTAAAGTTGTTTTTTGGTGTTTTTATATTTTAAGAGTTTAAAAGTGAAAATGAGGTGTGTTGTGTATGGTTGTGATGTGGACAATCAATGCAAGGATTTTATGGCCGACAATAAAGTTTTTCGCTCCCCCAAAGACAAAGAAACACAAAGTGTTTGGAAGCGTCTCGTCTGTGCAAACGAGAAGATAATGTGAAAAATACTAGAATCTGTTCTAGACATTTTAACGAAAGCGATTATGAAGATAATTTAAAGCATGAATTGTGTCATGTTATGAATGTCAAGTGCGTTTAATGCTTTTACAAACCCGCTTCAATTAAAAAGTTTACTGTGACAAACAATAAAATCGCTATAAATCTCCACGGTAACGAATCAACAGACTTTAATCGAGAAAATACGACAAAGAGACTGAAAAAAAGGCTATTTTCTTAGAAAATAATTTCTCGTTTTACCTAATTTTATAAATTTAGATATTTTTGTCTTTTTTAGAATAATTTTTGGCATTTTAAGATTTTTTTAAATTTCAAAAATAATACAATAAAGAATACAAATTTTTTTAATAATTTACTATTTAAAGGGTAAACAAACAACAAAAAAAACTACACTAAAAACATGTTTCCGTCACAAATATACAGATCATATTCACACATATTATTATCTTAATTATTAGGCATAGTTTTATTTTATAAAATTATTTACATTTTCTTTTCACGTAAATAAATACATAGAACGCAATTGCCAGGCAATTTACCAATATCTATTATTTTAAATTAATTAATCCCTTTATTTACATGATTATTTTAAGTCATATACTTTAAAATTTGTATTATGAGCAGGAGGCAAAGTATATTTCCAATAGAATTTATATAAAATCGTTTATAACTAACTTAAACTCTATTGCGCGTTACAAATTTCAAAAATAACTCACCGCGTGACGTCATGCACGAACCCGGACGAATTTGACATGGTTTGGTATCATATCTTCCTTTTATTATATCATGGGCCACGGCCCTTGGTGGTAGCGCCTTACAAAATGGGAAAAACTGATGATAAACACTACAGGTTATTTCACAGAGCTGATGACGACACCGCTGAACTATTATGCTGTTAATTCTGAAATTTCTACTGCTCACTCGGGAAAAGTTGTGTAAAAATAGGCATACCAAAATAGGCATGTCAAAAAATTTCACAGGTAATTCTTGGACAAAAAAACAGGAAAGGGCTTCCAATTAAGGCCTTGGTATGTGGTGTTGTGGTATGTGGTATGCGGTGATGAAAAGATCGTGTGAGACGTTGTTGCTACTACTACTACTACTACAAAGTCCTCCTTATTTATCTGTCTGTTTGCCAAAGGTATATGCTGGTGTTCCTTATTTATTTTACACATACTTAATTGTAATTCTGGTATTGTACAGGGTGAGATTTTTAAAGTGTTACAATTAATTGTTACAATAATTGGGGTAATTGGTTTGTTAAAAAATCTGTGTACTTTTCTCCATTTAAATGTCCTTCAAAGAAATGCGGACCAATAACTCTATCCCCAATTATACCACAACAGACATTAATTGACCCGGGATGTTGATTTGGCAGAATTCTTATCCAGTGGGGATTTTCCGAACTCGTGGTTTCGTCTTTAGACTGCCGGTAGTATGACTTCTGGTCTCCGGCTTTTTAAATGCTATGTAAGATTTCGGGTTATTAGGAAACCTCTCCGCCCACACTAGTCCAGCTTCTCTGTAGTTTTTTCTGCACTCCCCCAAAATTAACAACATACCAATTTGCACATTAAAATTCGCTTCCATGTTTAATTTGGCATAAACTGAGAAATAATCGTTAAAGTGATTTTTTCCAATGGCGTCCATGGTGGCCAACTTAATTTCATTTTGACATGATTTTTTACCTTTAAAATTTTTAACAATATCATTATATGAATATATTTATAGATTCATATCCTGCAAGCAATTTTCAGTAAATTATTTTTAAAGTTTCAGCGTGTATAATGATTTCATTCACAGAAGATTAATATTAATATTAATATTTTAAGAGATCTCTGATGGTATCATTTTTTCTGTCACCAGACCTCAATAGTTTTTTTTTCATATAGTTTCCCTAAAATAAATCATAAAATATCTTGAAACTTTTATTAATACGTTAAAAAAATACCCATAGAATATGAATCTACGGATAATATTGTGAAAATATTCATACAAATGAAATATAAAGCAAAAAATTATAATAAAATAAAATTAAGTTGCCAATAAATGGGTTTTTGCTTGGCAAATGCAACCTTAAAATGTCAAAATTATCAACTGAATTCAGTAAAAATAACGCATTTCCTTGGAATCAAATAATAATTTTGATTCTGAAATAAGTGAACTTGATTTATTGGTAAAATTTATTTATTTTTCAAATTCAATCAAAATTTAATTAACCGTAATTTCGTAATCGAAAGAGCAAATCAAAGAAAATAATTGTGTACACATCATAGTTTTTTACGTAAATTCGAATTTTATAAACAAAAGTACATCATCCCATTTAGAAATTCCAAAGCTACCCCCCACCCCTCAAAATGGAGAGACGGGTAAATGTCAAAAATATGTTTAAATATGCCCCCCATCTCCCCATTACCTCACCAAAATTTCATAAAAATATTGTAAACCGTTTTCGAGATATCGCCTTGTAACACTTTAAAAAATTCAACCTGTAGTATGTACCATATGTATCAAATATTCACAGCTCTGTCTGATGTATTGGAATCTAGGTTGTTTCTGGGTGTTAACCCAGTCCTAATCCTTATTTTTGTCAAATGTTCGCGTTTTTGATGATTGGGCCCCGTATAATGTTTAATTGATCGGACCTCGTATAATTGGAGTATTGAGGAAACCCGGTACTTATTATTCGGAAGGTCGTCCTCTCAGGGCTTGTCTTTTTACAGGTCTTGCTCAGGTTTGCTAACTGTTGACATTTTTTATAGGATTTTCTTTTTAAATAAAATAATTTTAAGAGCATATGTGAGGTGGTGCTACCTCGGCCGAGGAAGAATTCCTCTATTTTATCACTTTCCTTGTTTAGAGCGGCGACACACGTTCCCAAGTGATCACCCAACCAACGGCCAACCGTACCGGGCGTCGTTTACCCTCGATCGATCGGACGTTCTTGGGTTTACACTCTTTACATTATACACCGACATCGCACGATAGTACACGTAGTGTACGTACATATTTTCTCTATGGTACGTACGTACACGTAGTGTAACTAGTGTAATTGCAAGTGAGCAAAGCTTCTAACTACCGTGAAATTACAAGCGTATAAATTTATCCGTCGAGCTGATGGGAGATACTCCTTAAATTCTGACACTTCTGACAGTGACACAACTTCAGAAAATTTATCGGTTTATGATGCTTGTTTATTCCACTTTTCGTATTCTCGCTTCTATTTTCAATGAAATTTGCGATAATATGTGATTAGGTTGATCCCCAAAAACCACTTTAATCCTCTTGGCAATAATGGTGTGAGAAATAATTAAGATATTAGATATGATTATGTTTGCAAAAAAGTGCAAACTCCCCTGAAACTGCGAAAAACCCTGTGAGATGGTTAAAGGCAGCCCGAAAAACAAGTATCTACGCAGATATAGGACATGCTTCATCATTGGAATTGTAATTTTGTCGTTTCAAATCCTTTTGGTGGCAAATTTTTTGGCCCAAAACAAAAATACTATTGAGCCCGAGAAATGGGAGCCTTCAGACTCTGAAAGAGACTCGGGATCGAATAACGAAGCACTTAATTCAGCCCGCAGAAGTGACGATGAGGAAACAAATTTACTTGCTCCCCAAACTAAGAAAACTGGTAATAATACGATTTTGCTAAAGATAGAAGATCTTAGTTTTGATTTACCTTGCCATATCAGTGAGAAACAAGCTTTATCTGCACTGAATAGGGCGAAAACGCAAAAATGCAAGCAAGTCATAGCAAACATATCTTGTCTTTCATCGGAAAACACCTTATATCCATTAGAACTGAAGTCAAATTGCCCATCAGGAAATTTTGTTGCCAGCAAAGAACTGGGATGTTTTAAAGATGAAAAGAATTTTAGACTATTAAACGGATATTTTGGAGTAAACAAAAATGAAAACTCTCCCAGATATTGTATTAATCTGTGTTTACAGTCAGGGTTTCCTTATGCAGGAGTACAATATTCGTAAGTACAATGTAAATAGTAAAAAAAAATATTAACAAGTGTTTGTTCTTATAGGCATGAGTGCTTTTGTGGATCAGATGAGCCCCCTTTAAGTTCAAAAATACCGGATTCCTCCTGTAATATGAAATGTCCAGGAGATCCACATGCCACTTGTGGTGGGTTTTATACAATTAACATTTACCAGACAGGGATTACAAGTAAGGATTATAATTTTTTTTTATGTATTTATTTATTCATCATTAGTACACTACAGAATTTCCAAATGATACAGTTAACAACAAAAATACTCTAGTATTTTTTCACTTTGACTTTGACTGTGTAAAATAAGTGAATTCACTTTTTTTAGAGTTTGTTCCACAAGTTGCTAATGATACTGTTACAGACAAAAAGCCTGTCAAAATAGTATTTTTGCTGACTCTTAATGGCCGAGCTCTAAGACAGGTGTTAAGGCTTATAAAAATTCTGTACCATAAGGATCACTATTACTACATTCATGTGGATGTGGTGAGTATTATTTAGTTTCTAGCTGGATTGCTGACCTTAAATTTTAACAAATGAGGTGGCAATCAATAATTACAAGTTATATTATTTAAATCAGAAAGTTGAAGGTGTTAAAATTTTTCAAGTGTGGTGGTGTCAAAATCAAGGGCATCAACTATCATTGTATTGTCACCTTTTAGAGACAGGACTATCTTTTTCGTGAGCTTCTATTTCTGGAGAGATTCCCCAACATTCGAGTTACAAGAAAAAGATTTGCAACTATATGGGGCGGAGCCTCTTTGCTTGAGATGTTGTGCTCTTGCATGTGGGAGTTGTTCAACATGCACGACTGGCATTGGGAGTTTATTTTAAATCTTAGTGAATCTGACTATCCGGTTAAGAGAGTTGAAAGGTTGACTCAGTTCCTAAGTGGGAATAAAAATAGGAACTTTGTGAAGTCGCACGGTAGAGAGGTTTGTATGTTTGTTGTGTTTTTTCCTCTTTTGGTTTATGTTGAGCTTAATTGACTAATATTTTAGTTTTATATTCAGGCTGTTTCTAAAAGTTGTCAGAAAATTAGGAACAGCTTCTACAGCTAATAATATGAAGAAAAGTTCCCATTAACACATGTCCGGAAACGCCTTGTTTTAGAGATACAGACAGTTTTAATTTTTTCCTAGATTTTTTATTTTATCTCAAACGTTTTTGAAGATAATTGTCTCAAAATTTGTCTGTAACTGGGCATTTCCGGACACGTTAATGGGAACGTTTCTTTATATTTCTAGTTCTAGAAGCTGTCCCTTGAATTTCCTGGCAACTTTTATAGACACCTTGAATAGGGCATTTTTAAACCTATAGTAAATAATTCAGGGTGTAATTTTAGAGGTAATTTTAGCTATAAAAGTTCATATGAACATATGTATTAAAATGTTTCCTGTTCAAGATATAAGGTGATCAAATTTTAGGGGCATATTATACCATTTGACCATATTATAATTTTTTCTTTGGGACGCCACTGACTATCTCCAAAAACTGAACCAAATCTAGCCAGTCACGTGGCTGATAAAATCTGAAATCAAAAGAAATGAAATATATCGGAACTTAGCCGAGAAACTTGTGTTTTCAGTGAGTAGTTCAAATGCACCGTGTTTTAAACGTGATGCAAGGACATAATATATATGTTTATATGAACGTTTTCTCTGATATTTGGGAAGCTTGACATTAAGAAAGGCATTAATCAAGTTTATGGTACTCAGTATACCTCTAAGTATCCCCAACTCTTACAGGTCCAAAGATTTATTCAAAAACAGGGTTTAGACAAAACGTTCGTCGAATGTGAATACCGAATGTGGCGAGTCGGCAACCGGAAACTACCATTTGGCATCCAAATCGATGGGGGAAGCGATTGGGTAGCCTTGTCCCGACCTTTCGTAGAGTACGTGGCCAACCCTGCGCCCGACAACTTAGTGTCCGGATTGCTCAAAGTTTTCCGGCACACCCTGTTACCCGCCGAAACTTTTTTCCATACGGTGCTGCGGAATTCAAAGTTCTGTGGGACTTACGTCGACAACAACTTGCACGTCACCAATTGGAAGCGAAAATTGGGGTGTAAATGCCAGTACAAACACGTCGTGGATTGGTGCGGGTGTAGTCCGAACGATTTCAGGCCTGACGATTGGTCCAAGATTTTGAACACTTTAGCTAGGTAAATAACAATCGATTTTTTTCTGGTACTGGTACTGATCGTACGTTTTTTAGACCGTTATATTTTGCGAGGAAGTTTGAACCTATCGTGAACCAGGCGGTGATTTTACAGCTTGAATTATGGCTGTACAATTTGGAGAAGCCTTCAAAGGAGGTAAGTGTAAAACAAAAACAAATTTACAAGTTTAAATACTCGTGACAAGTTTTATTTTGAATGTTTCTCTAGGGTAAAAATGTATCGTTTCTGTCACATCTAACTTCCTTTCATGCATTTCCTTTGTGCGCCATGATTCCGCTCCATACGATACAAATAAAAGAAGATATGACACCGCGCAGGTAGACGTGGCCATGTACGTCACGCTGTGAGTAATTCCGCCATATTTTATAATCGAGACACATCTTTGTTAAGATCGCGTTGTGTTTTAAAGTTATTTTTTGGTGTTTTTGTCACTTTTAAGAGTTTAAAAGTGAAAATGAGGTGCGTTGTGTGTGGTTGTGGTGTGGACAATCAATGCAAGGACTTTATGCCCGATATTAAAGTTTTTAGCTTCCCCAAAAACAAAGAAACACAAAGTGTTTGGAAGCGTCTGTGCAAACGGGAAGATAAGTTTAATGTAAAAAATGCTAGAATCTGTTCTAGACATTTTAACGAAAGAGATTATGAAGGTAATTTAAAGCATGAATGTGTTTAATGTTTTTACAAACTCGCTTCAATAAAAAAGTTTACTGTGACAAACAGTTGCTAAAATTCTCCACGGTAAGGAATTATAGACTTTAATCGTACGATAATACGACACTCTAAGAGACTGAAAAAATACTGTTTTCTTAAAAAGTAATTTCTTGTTTTACCTAATTTCATAAATTTAGATAATTTTGTCTTGTTTAGAATAATTTTTGGCATTTTAAGATTTTTTTAAACTTGAAAAATCAAAGAATACAAAAATACAATAATTTTTAATAATGTACTAGGTATTTAAAGTGTAAAAAACCCAAAAAAACTATCCTAAAAAACATGTTTCCGTCGCAAACACACAGATGTTATTCACCGCAAAAAACATTTGACAAATTATGGGAACAAACAAAATTCTTATCTATAACATATTTTCGGAAGACTGTAGGTATATATTTTAATAAGAATATGCCTCTAAATAAAAATTACTATCTTAATTATTAGGCATAGTTTTATTTTATAAAATTATTTACCTTTTCTTTTCACGTAAATAAATACATCGAACGCTATTGGCTGGCAATTTACCAATATCTATTATTTTAAATTAATTTATTCCTTTATTTACATGATTATTTTAAATCATATACTTTAAAATTTGTATCCAACAGAATTTATATAAAATCGCCTATAACTAATGTAAACTCTATATTGCGCGTTATAAATTTCGATAATATCTCACAGCGTGACGTCATGCGCGAACCCGGACGAATTTGACACGGTTTGGTATCATATCTTCCTTTTATTGTATCATGCGCTCCATACATCGTTGCAAGTCTGACCACCGTCTGTTCACAAATACATAAACCTAAATTTTCAGACCAAGTTATTTAGTTTATGGTTCGAAATAAAACTTGTATGTATATTTTTAACGGGAAAAAACAATTTTTACAATGGTATGTATTCATTTCTTTAGGTACAAAATCTACACGCCTACTGGCAAAATATCTACCACCACCAAGACTTGGGAGTGACTTTTGACGACACCTTAATGACCTTCGCGAACAGCATATCTAGGAAAGCGCTTAAAACACTCTCCAACGCCTCTTCGTGCGAGTTAACCTTGAAAAATCTCCTACAAGTGCATAGTTTCCACTATAATGATAATTATAAATACACCCTCCTTCTTTTCGCTAGTCCCTCTTATAACATAGAGGTTGCTGTACGGCCTGTCAATAAAAAAATTGTCGTAAAACCAAGTCCTCTGATGGAACAGTTGGTTACTCTGAGTATTAGCTCGGAATACGACCAAAAAGAACAACTATCTAGGAATTTCCTGAAAATATTATCGCCATACGCTGAACCGGTATTGTTGTACAAATTCGGCGCTCTCAAGAAGGCTAAGCAGTTTAATTTGACCTGCTTGTGGATCGATCCTGCTGGATCTTTACGGGAAGTCTCGGGGTTTTCCGTGGATGAAGGAACGCTGATTGGGCAGGTCAAGCCTAATCTTAAGCAGCCCCATTTGCCTGGTAAGTACGGAACTCTTTTTAGCAAAAGAATTGATAAGAGTTTGTGTTTTTAACTATAGTGCTGTTCTGTTAAATATTGAACTTCATCCGGTGTGACGAACGCCAAATACATTGCTTTTAACTTTAATTATTTTAAAGCCTATATTATCAAAAGAATAGATATTACCAGGCGCGGCCCGTCCATAAGGTCATTTGGTCAATGACCCACCTAAAATTTTCAGTGATCTACCTAATAATTTATTTTTTAATTTCTTAAAACCAAAAAAGAATCTTTTGTTTCAAAGTTCCATTAAAAGTAAGAGAGAAACAGACATACGCGCTTGAGGAAGTTAAAAAGAGACACAATTGGTCGACGGCCCACCAATAATATCTGGCCACTCCCACTATGGAAATACTCTCAAACCGCCCCCTAAAATTTACTATTTCAAAACATTTGGTTCGGAAAAAGAAAAACTAATTAGGTACCTAATATGCGCATTGTATTTGCATCGTATTAATAATATTAATTAGTGGTTAAACATAAAAAATTATAAATACGATTTCTGTCAGGCCAGCGCTAGTCATCAAATTTAACGGTATCGGACCGATTTTCTTACATAACCAGTGTAGTCTAGAGGTACAATCTCAGCGAGTTGATCAGAAGGTCAAGGGTTCGAATCTGCGTTGGGGCAAGAACTTTTTTTAAATTTTTTGTTATTTAAAAAATTAGATCGGCTCTAAAAGGTGTATTGGCAACGAGTTGTTCCTCGATAAAATATTTTTAAAATTGTTGGCAGTCTCATATTTACTACAGCTTACAGCCTGCACGTGCGTAGACAAATATCGTATTACTATGTCTAGTCGCCAGCATTGTATTTATTAAAGAAAACGGAGTTTCGGCAGCGTTCCTAATTTTATTTTACGAATAATCGTACTTTTAGCTCAGAATTTTGTTCTGTTTATATTCTGAGCTTTTAGTAAAAGGCGCGACATCTATTGAGGAGATGCTAAACTTATCAAAACGGAAGCCGCTAAAATCTACTAATCTAGAGTATTAAAACACAGAAAAAAACCATAAGCATCTAGAGTATCTTGGCACTTTGTTAAAAAACCTTTCTTAATTAAAAAAGTGTATTTTGCTTGTTGCGTTGATATCACTAGTTGTCCACAAAATTTTGACCCACCTGTAAAAAAACTCACGGGCCGCGCCTGGATATTTTGAAGATTTTCCCAAAAAAAATTTGTCTGGCATATTTTTTCAAAAAATCTTTTCGTATTTCCAAAGAAAGTAAACATTCTACGATCAGCGAGTAAGCACAAGAAGATGCCAAATGAGATGTTGGCGAAACGTCTGCAAGTTTCAACTAGAAACGAACGGATTAACAACGGCATATATATATATATATATATATATATATATATATATATATATATATATATATATATATATATATATATATATATATATATATATATATATATATATATATATATATGTATTTTTGGCAGGTTCTTGGACTGTTGATATATATATTGTTTTTAATTTTGTTTTCTTGGGGATTTAGTCCGTTGTGAGGCAAATAAAATGTGATGTTTTTGGTTACATTTTATATTACTAACGTTTCGGTAATAGATATACCTTCATCAGAGTGCAGTAGCTGAAAACATTTTTTTATTTTAACAGTTTTTAGGTAATATTTTAGGAAATAGTTACTAAGTTTATATATAAGTATAAAGGTGTTACCTTGGTGTGTCCTTGGATTTTTAATAAAAGGTAACACCTCTATACTTATATATAAACTTAGTAACTATTTCCTAAAATATTACCTAAAAACTGTTAAAATAAAAAAATGTTTTCAGCTACTGCACTCTGATGAAGGTATATCTATTACCGAAACGTTAGTAATATAAAATGTAACCAAAAACACCACATTTTATTTGCCTCACAACGGACTAAATCCCCAAGAAAACAAAATTAAAAACTATATATATATATATATATATATATATATATATATAATATATATATATATATATATATATATATATATATATACAAAATTACCCTTTACAGGTATATGGAAAGCAAAATTAATCTACAAAGAATCACTCTTAGCTCAAGTGACCTTCCTGATCTTGCCCATGCAATATTTATACGGGAACATCGTGTCAAGTCCCGAAATTTCATTCCTTCACACGGGGCTTACTTACACCTCCGGTCTTGGTGACTCTTATGCCAAATTTTTGCCGAACGTCTCCCGAAAAGCAGTCCTAGAACAAACAGCGCTGGAGAACTCTCAACGAGAGGGCTCAAGTCTCTTAGAATGGATAGATAGTCTAGTTAATACGTTTTACTCAATAGACAAAGTTTGTGCGGATACGAATTTGAAGGAGAACCACGTTTGTGGGAACCTGGTCGGTTCTTGCCGAGGGACTCCTTGGAGCAGTCTGGCTCCGGATCCTAAAAGTGCCATAAGTGAAGTGAATGCGACCAGTGGTATGTTTAATATTTGGTGAGAAGAATTTCTCAACTACGAAGTCTGCAATGGGCAAAAGTCAGTGCTTTTTACGACACTTTGTTTTTTAATACAGTTGACTTCGCGAATCTTAGTCAATATCTGTGATTTTGACTTTGATAGGACACTTGACACTTTTTTCACATATACAGGGTGTTTCTAAACTACCTAGCAAATATTTTAGGGTATGATTCTTGGGATGGAAAAAAGGCAAACACGTTTATATAAACGTTTGCCCTAGGATGCTGCATTTTCACGGTACAGGATGTTTAATTTTTCTCTAGTTTTTCATTATATTTTCGACGTTTTTGAGATCTATTTTAAAGATAAAAAAATATTTTTTGAAAAGATACGTAGGAAAGGATATTTTGCTAAATAATTTATCAACGATACAAGGTACCGAAAAGAGCAAAAGACAAAAAAGTTTTTAATGAAGCGAGGATCTTGAAAACTAAGCATTATAGGACATACATTTATATACATTTTTTTACTGAAAATTGGACCAGAAATCACACCCTAAAATATTTACCTGATGTTTAGGAACGCCCTGTATACAGGGTGGTCCAAAAGTAATGATGCACAGAGCAACAGCAGATTCCTTTTGTCGAAATATTGCCATTTGCCAATATTGTCATTTAAAAGAAGTGCGGTATGCCGTAGGTGGCGCCCTCTACTAGTGACATCAAAAGTATGGACGAATTTGCATTCCTCGCCTCACAAAAAACCCAAATCCCCAATTGCATGCCGCTATGTCGTTTTGTTGAAAAATTATTGAAAAAAATCGAAAACAAAATTAAAATTTTGACGCCCTGTGTCTTGGTTATTATCAACTTTGGAATTAGGTAAGTTTGAACACATCGCATTGTTTCGATATAAGGAATCTGCTGTTGCTCTGTGTGCCATTACTTTTGGACCACCCTGTATAAACTTCCCATCATTTTATTTTGAAAATTTGACTTTAAGAAAAAATACAATAATTCTAATTCTGAGTAAATAGTTAGACCGATAATAGTACTGAAAAATTGTATACTGACTTTTGCTTATATTTAGGCTGTCACATTGGATGCTCAAGAATTGTTAAGGAATTTCAAGTTAGTGTTGTTGTTAGCAATAATTTGTCATTTTTTATTTTAAGTTTTTAACTTTGAAGAAACTCAAATTTTAAACCAGCTCCTAAGGCAATAAAGAATACCTTTTTTTATTCTTATTGATGGCATCCATTATGTTAATAATTTACTTTTATACCTTGACAGTGATTGATCACATTCAATACACCTCAACCACACAGTAGTTTTTAAGGGACATTGTGATACAAAATGGTGCTCAATTCTAATATATAAGTCTGATCGTAGCTGAAATTGAGTTGACGTCATTTTATTTTAAGTCTAAATCAACATAACCTCATTTCAGTAGTTCTACTACTCACCACACCCGTCTGTTACCAACCTAATTTTATTTTAATGTGTTTTTATTTTTCGTAGAAATATTTCTTATATATTATTAAGTGCAGATTATACGCCTATAGTAGTAAAATATCGACAGAATTGTAAAAATGACCTATGCAAGCAAAGAGCTGGAGATTTTTTTGTTATAAGTTTTCATAATAGAATTTGTGTTTCAACAATTTTTAACCGGCCGCTAATTCGATAAAGATAGGCTCGCGGTTACTTTGACAGCATGATACAAATAAAAGAAGATATGATCCCGCGCAGGTAGGCGTGGCCATGTACGTCACGCTGTGAGTAATTCCGCCATATTTAGACGTTTTATCGAAAACGATTATGAAGGTAATTTAAAGCATGAATTGTGTCATGTCATGAATGTCAAATGTGTTTAATGTTTTTACAAACTCGCTTCAATAAAAAAGTTTACTGTGACAAACAGTTGCTTAAAATCTCCACGGTACGGAATCACCAGACTTTAATCGAGAAAATACGACAAACAACGACTGAAAAAAGGCTATTTTCTTAAAAAATAATTTCTTGTTTTACCTAATTTCATAAATTTAGATATTTTTGTCGTTTCGAATAATTTTTGGCATTTTAAGATTTTTTAATTTTCAAAAAACAGAGAATACAATAATTTTTAATAATTTACTATTTAAAGTGTAAAAACCCCCAAAAAAAAACTATCCTAAAAAACACGTTTCCGTCGCAAAAATTCAGATGTTATTCACCGCAAAAAATATTTGACAAATTATAGGAACAAACAAAATTCTTATAAATAACATTTTCGGAAGACTGTAGGTATATATTTTAATAAGAATATGCCTCTAAATAAAAATTATTATCTTAGATATTAGGCATAGTTTTATTTTATAAAATTATTTACCTTTTCTTTTCACGTAAATAAATACATAGAACCCAATTATTGGCAGGCAATTTACCAATATCTATTATTTTAAATTAATTTATCCCTTTATGTATAATATGTACATGATTATTTTAAATCATATACTTTAAAATTTGTATTATAAGCAAGAGGCAAAGTATATTGCCAATAGAATTTATATAAAATCGCCTATAACTAACGTAAACTCTATATTGCGCATTATAAATGTCGAAAATATCTCACAGCGTGACGTCATGCGCGAACCCGGACGAATTTGACACAGTTTGATATATCTCCCTTTTATTGTATCATGCTATGACAGTAGATTTGAAAAGTACATTTTTTCTATGACAAAAAAAGTCGACATTTTTTCGTTAATGTCAGTGTAGAGTTTCGCACTTTTTGACCGCAGTTCATTTTTGTTTTGTAGTGCACGAAATATTTCGTGCACTTCTCACATCAGGCATAAAACTCAAACATTAAAAACAACATAAATATCAAATTTATTAAATAAATATATAAACACTAGTTATTATTGTTCACAATATTAAACAGGCGTGGCCCGTGAAACTTTAAAGTTGTATATCTCTGTTGCTACTTATGGGACCCATGCCAAGTTCAGGTTTTTTAATAGTGGGCCTAGTAGGAATGTTTTGGCGATGAAAAAAAAATATTTTGTAATTTGCGAAAAGAAGTTGAATTTTTCAATTGACCCACTCCTTCTGTAAATAAAGCAGTGTATTTTGCGGTTATATCAATCGACGACGTGAGGCAATCAACAAATTGGGCGGCCGGCCGCCTCTAGGAAGACGGGGGCGCCCCACAATGGTATGAATGGGTTCGGTTTCTGTAGATTTCCAACTAAAACGGCAGAACAACGACATCACGAGTATGCGGTACCACCGCAACAGGCACTTCAACAAGGTACGATAGGATCAGCGCGGCCGAGAGGGCGTCCAAAAAAAAAACGGTAGGGCAAGGAGGCGGACCTAGGCCGGGAGGTGGGAAACCACCTGATAGGGGTGGTGGGCAACCAGGTGGACGAAGGCCGCCTGGTAGTCATTTACCCTCAGCAGATGCTCGGCCATCTGCCGGACCGACGATTCTTGAACCACCTAGAGGCAACAACCGGGCGGGCAAGTACCGCCCGGGAGGCGACCGCCTGTAGGTGGTGGACCTCCGGGTCCACCAGGCAATGGCCCACCTGGACCGCCTGGTCCACCTGCAAATAGTCCACCTACAAATGGACCACCTGGTCCACCGGGGGGAATCCCGTGCCGCCACCTGCGGGAGGACGAAGGCGTCCGCAGTGGGGTATGACCCCATCAACCCCCCCCCCCCGCTGGCTACGGCCTGCTGCCTACGTTTTGCTAACGTTCGCAATGGTCTTTTGATGTACCCGCAATTCATGGGTAAGGGCGGTCTTGTACAGAAGCATTTGTTTGCCGCCGACTGCCAGTGGAAGCGGAGGATTTTTTTTGCCGGCTTGGAAGGGAAATTCGTTTTTGACGGCCTCGATCCCGATTTTCACCACATGATAGTTATGGAAGAAATAGCGTTCCATAACTATAATGTGTCTATATTGAAAAGATTGCCGGAAGGCCACGCCGTTCAGCTGGACAGGAAGGGCCAACCGGCAATCACGGTATCTTTTCGGGACCCGATTCTAATGATAGCGAATTTCCCTCCGCCGCCGGCAAGGTTAGATCCAGCGCTACTCAGTCGGTTCGTCGTCGTGCATGCGGATCATGTGTACTACACTCAAGTATATTTGATCCGATGCAGGACGATGTTATACTGTTACAAAGGCTTCTGTAAAGAAACCACCCATGAATTGCGGCCCTGTAATCCTAACTACAATAAACAACGAGCGTCTCTCATTAGAGGAGTGTATACCCATCTGGAAACGTTACCTACGACAAATAGCTATTGTTACTATTATGCTTATAGTTTCGTTGAAAAAAGGGTTGTATGTTTGAATAGGCACCTTCCCGGTAATCCTTTGTACACTAGGGAAGTGCGAAAATCGGCCTTCTAACTAAGTGCGTTTATGGAGGATGTAACTTCTATGTGTATCTACTCTCGTAGGTAACTTGTGCCAAGGTTGTGCGTTTCGGATAGTGATGGTTGCCCCGTCACGTAGGTATAGTAGTACCTGAAAAGATTAAATAGGCAATAGATAACATATGTCCGTCACTTACAATTATAACAAACCTGTGGTTTCCAGTATTGCTATATATATATATATATATATATATATATATATATATATATATATATATATATATATATATATATATATATATATATCTAGGGAAGCGGGAAGTTCGGTCTTCTAAAGTACGATGCGAAGTGCGTTTATGGAGGATGTACTGTATGTGTATCTGTAACTTTGCCCTAGTTTTTGTGTTTGGGATAGTGATAGCTGTCGCCACTTAGTAGCACCAAAATATTTGTTCACTGCGTATTTCCATTATTTTATAGGAAAAAACTTTTAGGAGCGCAATAAAGAAATTGAAAATTTGAAAACTAAAATTGTTTGTCAAAAAATATAATTATGTATATAGTAACTGAATCTACACTCCAGGCGCGTCCATAAGGTCAT
The DNA here is from genome assembly GCA_963971165.1 of Philopedon plagiatum. Lineage (NCBI taxonomy): Eukaryota > Metazoa > Arthropoda > Insecta > Coleoptera > Curculionidae > Philopedon > Philopedon plagiatum. The sequence continues at coordinate 17,684,590 of OZ020193.1, read as the reverse complement.
TTGGTCAATGGCGCACCTGAATTTATTTTCAATGATCCAGCTAATAATTAATTTTTTAAAATCAAACTTCTTTCAAAAAAGTGCAAGTTCCATGCGAAAACTCCCTAAGAAAGAATCAAGCCAAGCCATCGTCGAAAGTTATCCAAGCTTGCTCCGGGCTGGGTCGTATTTTAAATTGGCCTCATAGATTATATAGACTATATAAATTTATTAAAACCAAGGGAGAAACAGACATACGCGCTTTAGGAAGTTAAAAAGAGACAAAATTTGTCGACGGCCCACCAACAATATCGCGCCACTCCCACTATGGAAATACACTCGAACCGCCCCGTGAAATTGCTCTTTCAAAATATTTGGGTTGTACCAAGAAAAACTAATATGCGCATTGTATATTGTATTATTAGCGGCTAAACATAGGAATAAGATCTCTCAGCTGCGCCAATGTCTCATAGTCATCAAATATAACGGCATCGGCACGGATTTTCTCACATCAGCCACGTGGTCCAAAGGTAGAGTCTCAGCTAGTGGACCAAGAGGTCGTGGGTTCGAGGCTATGCTCGGGTAGACTTTTTTAAATTTTTGTTATTTAAAAAATTAGATCGGCTCTAAAAGTTTAGCACTTGTTTCTCGATAAACTATTTTTAAAATTATTGGTAATCTCATATCTACTACAGCTGGCAGCCTGCGCGTGCGTAGACAAAGATCGTATTACTATGTCTAGCCGCCAGTATTTAATTTATTAAAGAAAGCGGAGTTTCGGCTAGCTTTCCTAATTTTATTTTACGAACAATCATACTTTTATCTGTTGAGGAGACGCAGGCGTATCAAAACGGGAAGCCACTAACAATCTTAGATTAAAACACATAGAAAAGTAATACTAAAAGTTATAAACATCTAGAGTAGCAATGCTCAATATACTACAGTACCTATTTTATGATTTTTGCGGTGTTTATTGTAGGTAAATAATGTCTTTGCAAAACTAGGCACATTATTAAAAAACCTTCCTTAATTAAAAAGTGTATTTTTCTTGTTACTTTGATATCACTAGTTGCCCACAAAATTTTGACACACCTGGAGAAAAACCACGGGCCGCGCTTGCTACACTCACTTGTATTTTCATGCTGATATGAAATTTTAAAAAATAATTTAGTTTTAATTAGAAAATCGCACAAGATTTTATGGTAATTCCAAGAAACACACACATAAGATGTAATAAACAAGTCAACATACTGTTAGTTCTTGAAGAAAGGAAGTAACAATACTATCATGGTGCCATCATATCTGTTAGTGAAAAAAATCCACCAGGACTGCTGCCTTTGCGTGGGTGTGTAAATTCGGAATTTATGGGGTTTATGGGAAGTTGGTACTCTACTTTTTTTAAAGAACTGTGGGGTACATAAAAATGTACCCACAGCTTAAGAGCTTGTAAAATAATGCTCTGGTCTTATTGATAGTAAAGCTGCGTCAAAAAAATCTCTGTTTTAAAAATACGTTTAGCCCACCTAAAGAATGAGGTTATGTTTTAAATGTTTCATTTTATTTTTAAACACATTCCATTAAATAGTAATAAGTGATCGTTTCAGTAATAATAATATGCCATTTGACTTAAATTTCTGGTTTATAAGTGATGATACTTGTTAAAAAAAACTTATAAGGCAGATTTTTTTACATTAGATAAATGTAAATATTTTAAATTTTTCCTTTTTAGTTATCTAACCAAATTCCTTAGGCGTGTTCACGTCGCTGCGTGTATCAGTAAACTGAATTTTTTCCTTTAGATTCGCTAAAAGAGGGTTAGAACTGGTTTAAATTTAAATCTTTTAGTTGACCAGCTAGGTTTGCTTGGGTTTTTCCTTATAAAAATGTTTAGTGAAACCGGAGCGACGTAAAATCGTCTTTTAAGGCCCCCATACATTTCGTTCTTTTTCATCCGTTCGAATCGCTGCGATTCGGAACGTCGTTCGAAACGCCGCGATTCGGAACGTCGTTCGAAACGCCGCGATTCGGAACGTCGTTCGAAACGCCGCGATTCGGAACGTCGTTCGAAAAACAGCAAAAACCGAAGTGTGTGGTAACCACACGGATGAAAAAGAACGTATGTGATCACACACTTCGATTTTTGCTGTTTTTCGAACGACGCGACGTTCCGAATCGCGGCGATTCGAACGGATGGAAAAGAACGAAATATATGGGGGCCTTTATGTTGTTGCAATATATGAACATATTATATGTAGTAAGTCTAAAAATTTGCAGCATCTTCTATAGGGAAGAAAATAAAATCCATATATTTTGTTTAACTTTAATGAAATTTGATATACAGGTACAACATCAAAAAATAAGGGACACATTCTCTTTAGCTGTTGATATTCATCTTAAGGAGGTAGAAACTACCCTTAAAATTTGTCATAAAACGCTTTTACATACCGCTAGAGAATATACATATATATATATATATATATATATATATATATATATATATATATATATATATATATATATATATATATATATATATATATATATATATATATATATATATATGTATATTCTCTAGCGGTATGTAAAAGCGTTTTATGACAAATTTTAAGGGTAGTTTCTATTATATATAGTTACTATATATATATATATATATATATATATATATATATATATATATATACAGGGTGTCTAAAATAGGTGATACCACTATTGCTATCTCCGAAACGGTAAAAGATACGAGGTCGGTTAAATTAGAGAAAATGTGCCATTTTTAGTCCCTACTCATATTTCGTCTACGAAGTTGCCAAATTCTCTATAGTTTCTTATCTACAGGGGATTGTTTAAAAATAGCCAAATATTTAATTCTTAAATATCTCGCAAACTATGATAGTTAGAAAAAAATTGTTTTAACAAAAATCACACGATTTTTTACCTTCTCTAAAGTAACGTAATTGTTTTGTTTATATCATTTGTTTTTATTGAGTTACTGATACTAACTAGTTTTTTTCAAATACGGACCTGGACTTTTTGATGCATTTTTTGAAATAACACTTCATATTCTTTACATGTGTGTATCACTTGATTATGATTTTCGACGTTTTGGTCAAGAATAGCATCATCAGGATATTCTACCAGTACGGACCTGGCATTTTTCAAGTAAATGCGCCATTTCACAACCACAAAAACCACAAACCATAGCGATAGGTTGTGAATTGTGCCTTAACATGGAAGATTCCAGGTCCGTATTGTCAGAAAATTCTGATGATGTTACTAGTCTTGATCAAAACGTCGGAAAATATTTTCGAGATATACACAGTTGTAAAGGGTATAAAGCATTCTTTCAAAAAATGGAGCAAAAAGTCCAGGTCCGTATTTGAAAAAAACAAGTTAGTATCAGTAACTCAATAAAAACAAATGGTATAAACAAAACAATAACGCTACTTTCTAGAAGGTAAAAAATCGTGTGATTTTTGTTAAAACAATTTTTGTCCAACTGTAATAATTTTCGAGATATTTAAGAATTAAATTTTTGACTATTTTTAAAAAATCCCCTGTAGATACGAAACTATAGAGAATTTGGCAACTCCGTAAACGGAATATGAATAGGGACTGAAAATGGCACAATTTCTCTAATTTAACTGACCTCGTATCTTTTACCGTTTCGGAGATAGCAATAGTGGTATCACCTATTTTAGACACCCTGTATATATATATATATATATATATATATATATATATATATATATATATATATGTACACTATACATATGTATAGTGTGTCCTAAAAGTCTTAATATGGGCAAATATCTTTGCTATTAGTAAAGATAGAGACACCAAGTTTTAGGTTTATCTTATTAATAAATCTACTTTTTTGTGTAATTTAACTTTTCAACCCCCTTGAGAGGTGACGCTAGGCAGTTGAGGTCACAAATTTTAAATGCACTCTATGCCGTGTAGAACCTCATTTTAAAGGTCTTCAAAATAGAAACATTTTACCCCAAAGCCGAGGTCCGTATCGTAATTCGTTTTTAAATTTAAAATGGTGAAAAGAAAATTTAAATACCTTTATTTCTCTTTTGACTTTAAAAATTGTTCAGAATGACCACCATGAACTTCTCGGCAGAAGTAAAGTGGATTTTGAAATTCGCTTCTCACATTTTCGGTTCTTGGCAGAGTTCCAAAATCGACTTTATTACTGCCAAGAAGTTCATGGTGATCATTTTGAACAACTTTTAAAGTAATGAGAAAAATAAAAGTATTTAAATTTTTAATTTTTGCTTGAACTTTTTAATTTTTAAAGGCTTGCCATTAATCAGGGGTTGAAAAAGTTAAATTACATAAAAAAGTAGATTTATTAACCAATAAGATACACCTAAAATTTGGTATCTCTATCTTTACTAATAGCAAAGACATTTGCCCATACTAAGATTTCGATCACCCTGTATATATAGGGTGTTTCTTTAATATGGTGAAAAACTTTAAGGCGCAATTCCTTGTCAAAAAATGAAGGGGGTCTTCCATATAAACTTATTTTCACAAAGGTCTTCTATTTTCTTACTTACACCCCTTTAAAGAGGTAGTTTAAAATTCAGTTTTTATTGTATTTCTTAAATTTGGATAAACATAGAAGAATGAAATTTGGGATATAATTTTACGTTTTCAAAGGCTTTTCTACACCAATATTTTTAATCATCCGCTACCCTTGGAAGGGGTTGAAAATTGCAACCCTCAATGGTTTTTTCCTTGTATCTTTTTTGGGGTTGGAAATATGGAATTTAAGAAAAGCCAATTTTTCGCAATATTAAAGAAACACCCTATATATGCAGGGCAAACAACTTGGCTGTTCCCGATTTTTTTTTATCTAGAAGCATTGCAATGTAAGAAAATTAATAGGTCGAGAATTTTTAGATCTTACTGCAAATACCTATTTTAAGTGACCAAAAAGCCAGTAGTATCCAGTTACATAGTAGCACGGTTAGAGATTTAAAATATTTTTGTAATAAAACGAACAAAAAATATATATTTAGAGTATAATAAATGCAGGGTATGTCAAGATGTTGAGAGCAATATTTGGCGCTTATTATTATATATTTTTTTAGCATCATTGTTGCTCAGCTGTCTGCTATAAAAAATAAATAACATTCTCACGTAAACACCTACAAAAACATTCATTAAATATGTTAAAATTTTATTTTGTACGATGATTACATGCCTAATGAAGTTACCGTTACTAATGTCACATACTCGGAACTCCTCAAGAACCGTCTCAAGCCTGTCATCAGAACCAAAAGGCGCGGATTTCTGACTATGACTATTGCCGTTCTTTTGCAGTGGCAACTATCCAAGATTTGAACGTTGAGTGTCTGCCACATCCTTCTTACTCCCCTGACCTCGCCCCAAGTGATTACCAGGGCTTTAGTGCACTTAAAAAGACATTAGGTTGGGTTGGGTTGGTTACTGATGTCACATACTCGGAACCGTCTCGAGCCTATCATCAGAACCAAAAGGCGCGGATTTCTGACTACTGCCGTTCTTTTGCACTGGCAACTATCCAAGATTTGAACGTCGAGTGTCTGTCACATCCTTCTTACTCCCCGGACCTCGCCCCAAGCGATTACCGTGGCTTTGGTGCACTTAAAAAGACAGGTGGAAAATAATTTCAGAACAGTGATGAAATAATTTGGGTTGTACATGAGGGGCTGTATACGTGACCAAAAGAACTTCTTTTGTACAGCTGGTCTACAGATTGGCAAAGCAATTCAAAATATATGCCCAACTTATGACATACCCTGTATTATTAAGCCATAATTTTTTATCATTGTGAATTTTCATCTTTACTACTAAGTTTTGTTGTTTGTCATTAAATTTCTCGTAATAACTGTGTAAAATAAGTGATAAATGAAAGTAATAAAAGTTATTTATGAAACAATACTTTGTATTTTATCGTTTGAAGCGCCCGCGAGAATAAGTTAAAATAAGCAGCCAGAGGCGGATTAAACGCCTTTTTATACATTTTTCTGGAAATGTTTATAATTAAACAGTGGCCATAATCAGAGTTTTATTAGAAAACGCTCTTGCTAACATTTCAGGAAAGAAAAGGAGAATACGGAGCTTTAGACATCGTCCAGTCAAACAGTTATTATTTAAACTGAATTAAATGGATACAGTAGTTCAAATGAAACTTAAATGGGTGATTCCCCAAACTCAACACGAAATCGGTGCTCACTATTAGGCAACCAAACAAACATTCCGTAAGTATTTCACATGCAAATTATAATACACACTTATAAAAATCCTTATTATCGAAGAAATTAATTTGGTATTATAGAAATATAATGCCTTGCCACATAAATAATTAGAAATAAGGACACACGTTTCGCATCTTTAATTAGTGGAGTATTATTTCTCTTTCCTACGAAACGATGTCGTTCAGCCGTCAGCTGTGTTCAGACCGGATGCCCGTAATTTGTGATCCGTAAACCATAAACCCCCTTTATTCGTAACAAATGTGAGGTTAAGTTGATCTAACCTCACTTTATACGAGGTATCTTCGTATTTTTCTTTAGCTGATAATTGAAAAATGAGTGCAACACAAAGTGGGATAAATCAAAAAGAATATCTGAAGAAGTATTTAGGTATCGGAAAAGGTTCTGGTGATAAGAAGAAAAAGAAGACCAAGAAGTTGGGACCTGGGTAGGTATGAATACCTCACAGTATAATACTATTTATCCCTTTCCTAAAAATAATGCTGTTTTCTATAAGTTTATTCTTATATTCCAGGTTAAAGATCGTAGACGATGATATAGATGCTCGCCTAAATGAAGAAATACAAGTAGACTTGACTGCAGACAATGATGAAGCTCCACAGATTGTTTCCGTTATAGATGACCGACCTCCTTCACTAAGAATAGATGAAGAAACACGGAGTAAACTGTGGAAGCCCATTGGAGCGCCTGAGGAATCGGAGCAGGTTGATAAAAGCATTAAATTTGAGGGAAGCATCAAACTGTCAAATTTAGGAATCCAAAAAGGTACTGCTTTAAAGAATAACAGAAAATTTTCTCCAGATAAAAAGCACAAAGCATCTGAGCAAAATTTAAGCAGTAAAGGAAACAGTGTGTCACCTTTAAGACAATATAAAGACAAGGATGTCTCGCCTCCAAGAAGAGAAAGAACACATAATGATTCTGATCCTGATAATTCTCCTCCTAGAAGGAGGGACAGAGACAATGACAATTCACCTCCACGAAAAAGAAAAGATGGTGAAGATTTTTTACCTCATCGAAGAAGACGAAGTAGAGATATGTCTCCACCAAAACAAAGTAAAATAGATAGTGACTCTTCACCTCCTAGAAGAAAGAAAGCCAGAGCACAGGATTTATCCCCATCAAAGAAGAGAGGAAATCCAGATGCTGATACTTCACCTCCTAGAATTAAAAAGGAGAACAGTGAAGATAATTCACGTCCATGCAGATCTAGAATATATAGAGATTTGTCACCTCCAAGAAAACGAAAATATGGTGAAGATTCATCACCTCCAAGAAGAAGACATGGTAAGGGACACAGTGACTCTTCACCACGTAGAAGTAAAGTCAAATCACAGGATTTATCCTCTCCAAGAAGAGGGAGAATATCTGAAGATGATTTTTCACCTCCTACAAGAATTAAGAAGGAAAGAAGTGTAGATATTACACCTCCTAGAAAAGTAAAATATAGTGAAGATTCATCACCTCCAAGAGCAAAACACAGTAAAGAAAACAGTGACCCTTCACCGCCTAGAACAAGTAAAGCTGAGAGTAAAGCCAAAACACAAGATCTAACACCACCACAAAGAGGAAGAATAACAGAAGATCATTCTTCATCTCAAAGTAGAATTAAAAAGGAGAAGGATGTAGATAGTTTACCTCCAAGAAAAAGAAAAGCTGATAGAAAATCCAGATGGGGTGACAGTGAAGACAGCAGTGAAAAAATGCAGAAAACTCTAGATGGGAAAACTGCTGGTCTTCAAAATGCAGCAGAGTTAGTTAAAGAAACTGAAGAACTTAAGAAAAGGGAAGATGAGCTCTTCAAGAAGCTAAGCTCGGAAGTTTCTGGTGCCAATGCAGCAACTGTTGTAAGAAGGAAAAATAAAGATGTCGATCCTGAAGAAGAGGAAAGAAAACGCAAGATAGATGAAGAAAACAAACAGAAATATAGTAGATGGGGAAAAGGGTTGAAGCAAGTTGAGGATATAAACGAGAAATTAAAAAGTGATTTGCATGAAATGAGTAAACCTTTAGCCAGATATGCAGACGATGAAGATTTAGAAAGGCATCTTAAAGAACAGGAAAGAGAGGGAGATCCGATGTTGGCTTATTTAAGGCAGAAGAAAAGGGAAAAGGCTGTTGATGAAGGAAAACCAGGTAAATTTGACTAAATTAAGGATTAATTCTTTAGATACTAGTAATTTTTTGAACATATCCGCCAACTCCTTGGGATCCACCGAATTGCTGTCTAAATATTTATTTTTTTGGGAAAACCAGTAACAGTCCGTTTTAGTTTAAGATAGCTCCAAAATGATTTTACGTTTTTTAAAATATAATTTTCTGTAGGTATTTTTAAAGCTTTGGTGACGGTGTAACTGTTTTTTTTTTTTAGTTATCCAACAGTTTGAAGGTGATGCACCACCTAACAGATTTGGAATAAGACCTGGATACCGGTGGGACGGGGTTGATAGATCAAATGGTTACGAGAGAAAATGGTTCGAGGTACAAAATTCAAGAAAGGCAAGCATGGAAGAAAGCTACAAGTGGAATACCGAGGATATGTAATGTTACTACATGTAGATGACTGATGCAAATTATATTGGAAAAAACACCTGTAAATAGTATTAATAATGGCATTTATTTATTGTGTGTAAATAGATATTTGTGAAGAAAAATAAATTTGAAATTCTACCTGTATTTTATGAACTTTGGATAGTGGTAAAAAAATGTTGGCAACCATGACCCGAGCCCTTCTTTTTTATAGGGAAATTAGGCGTTGCACCCCTCCGACTAAAATTCATACCAAAAATTTTGGAATTCATGTAAAGCCCCTCCAAGAAAACCAAAATATAAATTTTTGCAAATTGTAATCATAAATTGTCCGCCATTTTGGCACCGGTCCACCATGCTCTCGCGCATTTCTATTCGTTTCTGTAGCAACTAATAGGTCACGTGACATATCTCAGCCAATCAGGTTTATTTTCGATTGCCAATCGATTTGATTCGGGTCACGTTTAATCGACAAATGTAATTGAGCTCGAGAAAATAGTAGAAAGAGATAAAGTATTGTAAGAACGTCGCTACGTAGTGATCCGGATGATGTTATTCAGCCAAATGATTAGGGCACAGTTCTGATCCTGCTCAGTTCGACCCTGAACCGATTAGTAGCCTGTGACGCCTATTAATCTTCTGGCAGCGTCATTTTGGCAGCAATTATTTGGAACCCGTGTTGGGAGCCCTGTTTTGTGTCGAAAATAAATGTCCCCTAGAATATTTGACAATATTTAAAAGGTAAATTAAAGTTTTTTCGTAGTTTTTTACCATTTTTCCTAATTTTTGGTGTTTGAAAGTGTTTCGCCAAGTTTTCTAGTGCCCAATTTATCAGTTGAAAGTGTCACGTTGTGGTGTCATTCGATAGTGTCTCTGTTTAATGTAAAAATAGCTCAAAGCTACAAATTTGGAATATATTTTTAAAATGCAGGAAGAAATTTATGGTTTATACCAAAAAGAGTTTAAATATTACAGGAGGAGCTCTAATTTTAAGTAAAGGTGGGTTATGTTGATAAGCATGCTGTATCGAAGTACCCAGTGCAAAACCAAAGGTGAGAAGCTGTATTTTTCTGTAAAAACTTTTTTTTAAACAGGGAGGCCACAAATTAGTGTTGTTTAGCTCAAAAATTTAATTTCACAACTACACACATTAATTAGCTGACAACAAATCCAAAGAGAAATTGTTTCACTAGAAGATATTCAATGATAGACATGTGGCCCTTTTATCACAGTAAAAGTATATATATTTATTTATTTATTTATTAACGTATTGTATTGTACACGAATAAGATTTATCCATAAACTTAAACTGTGCTCAATTTGCACTAACCTAAAATAACACTTGGCGAAAGCTTTGAACTTTTCTACCGAGACACCAAAGAAATGCAGTCTGTCATAGTATTTGTTGACATGCGCTGCTACCCTATTCATGGGGCTATACAGCAAATAATATGTCTGACAGTATGGGATATGGAGAAGGGTTTGCTATGAGTCTGAGGAAAATATTTCAACACATTCAGGACTCTTTATCATGTTATATACTTTAAAGGCCAAACAGACATAATAAATCTCCCTACTGGAGGCAAGCTTGACCAGGTTCAGGTAGGACATAGTCTGGTCATCTGTAAGATTTATCCCTGTTTTAAAGAGTAGAAATTTGGCAAATTTGACAAATTTGTGCTGTACACTTTCTAGTCTATTTATATGAACTTGATAGTACGGTGACCAGACTATGTTTGAACACTCTAAAACAGATCTTAAAAGTCAAATAAATAAAGTTCTTATGGCATACACACAATCCCTTAATAAAACCAGACATTCTATTTGCTCTACAAGTTGTGACATCAAACTGCTCAGTAAAGATTAACTGAGTGTCCAAGTAAACACCCAAATCCTTAACCACCAACACCTTAAGAGGAATTTATTTATTCAATACTGATAAGGAAATAACAAGCCCCTTGATCTGCTGAATCTCATAAAGCAGCACTTGTCGACATTGAGTGACATGTCATTAAGCTGGCACCAGGAAAAACAGTGTTTATATCCCTCTGTAGGGAAATCGTGTCACAAGAGGATGTCACAAGTGTGTAACATTTCAAATCATCAGCAAACAGTAAATGATTCGAAGATAACAAACCACCCAAGTCATTGACAAATGTGCTAAATAAAAGAGGACCTAGGTGAGAGCCCTGAGGAACTTCAGACGTCGTTTGGAAGAGCTTAGACAGGTAGCCATCTATTTTACCCTGTTCTCTTTCGGACAAGTAGGACTCAAACCACGAGAGCAGAGTGCGTGCCATCCTGTACCTTGATAACTTTGAAAGTAGGATGGCATGGTTTACTTTGTCAAAAGCTTTGCTGAAATCTGTGTATGTTGCATGAGTGTCAGAACCCTATTCAAAGGATTTGTTGATGAAGTTGACATAGAGGAAAAGGTTTGTATCAACAGATCAACCCGACATAAATCTATGCTGTTGACTAATTATTATTTGTTGAAAGTTACTAGTTAATACAGTTTCAATGCAACCCAAGAGTTTAGGTATTGCTGATAGAATACTGATTGGTCGATAGTTCTTAATGTTCTTCTTGTTGCCGGACTTATGGATAGGGCAAACATATGAAAATTTCCAAATATTTGGAAAATTACCAGAAGCAAGATATTGGGAGAACATATAATACAGAGGGAGATAAAGAGAATGGGCACATGATTTTAACACTCTGTTGGGAATACCGTTGGGACCTTGACCTTTATTGATATCAAGCTCAAACAAAGTTCTCTGGATATCAGTAGCACTGATGCTAACATTAGTGAGAGTTTCAAATGCATCAGGAAAAGCTTGCTGGGGATTAAAAGAGTGTTTGAGGTTGAAGACCGATGAAGAATATTGGGCAAAGAGATTTGCAATGTCAGAACCATTATCAGCTTTGTGTGTATGAAGATTGATTTCCTTTGGAATTGCACCCTGATTGAATTTAGAGCAAATAAAGTTCCAGAAAAAATTAGGATTTTCTGTGATGGCATTTTCGGCTCTGCTGATATACCCCTGATAACATTCTTCTGTTAGGTTTCTACCATGCATTCGTAGCTGATGAAAAGTATTGTAATGTTCTTAATTGTTTGACTGTTTGTATCTCTTGGGTGCGAAAGTCCCCTATGCATCCTGCCAGCATGATTTATATAAGGTAGATAGATAAGTCCTGGAATGTCTCAACGAGGCGTTAAAGTATATATTTTTTATAATAAGCATATTTTTGGTTTATTAAGTTGCAGTACATGGTGTACTTGAAAAGAAAATGTTTTTTACAGATGGCAGTGAACCCAGCTGTCAGTTTTTGTCTTATATGCAATGCAAGCTGTTCTTCAGCTCGGAACTCTGTACAGATTTTTAACAAAGATGTAAGTACTGGTTTTGATTTATTGGTTTTTATACTTTTTTTATGATGTAGACGAGGGATAAGAAAGGATATACTTATAGTAATGATAATTTCAGAGGTCGCCCGTTAATTGATTTTTATTTTAATGTACTTTTTAGAACTTAGTTCCAAGCGAACTGAATCTCTCAGCAGTATTAGAACAACTGTTAGACCAAGAAATCAATCAAAAATCAGTTCATTCTCAGATTTTATGCAAGAAATGCTTTAAACTCGCTGATGAATATGACGAATTACAAAGCCGAGTTTCTGAAATTAAGAAGGAAATTTCGGAAAACTACCAGAATACATTGGAAAAGAAAGAAAACCCGCCGGATCATGAAAATGTAGAAGTGGGGCATAGAGAGGGTGGTCGTACTGCAAAAACAATACATTTGGAAAAGATTGATGAAAATAGTGTGTTACAAAGCAATGAGTTACCCAAAAAGATTTTGGATATACCTTCTAGTGATGATGAGTCATCACAGGTAGGTTTTTTTTTTTAATTTTTAGGGTATATATTTATCCAATAATTTAACAAATTTTTAGGTCAATGAAAAACCTCTCCAGACTTTGGAGGATATAGAGATGGCTCTAGTTAAAATGAATGAGGGAGATGGCGAGCACCATGAAATAGATATTGAAACTGGCAATCAGTTCAATTCTTTTGCAAATTCTGATTCAGAAGATATGGAGGATTCGTCTGATATGACAGGTATTTTTGTTTAAGTATTTATTTACACAGGTTTATTTAATGATGCCTCATTATACAGGGTTTCTCCAGGTTTTAATTTTTGTTTTTCCATTTTATCTTAAAAGAATTTTACAGGATAATTTTTAATGTAAAAATCATGATTTTTTCATGTATTTTTTTCATTCTAGCAAGTAAAATAAAATTTGTTGATGTAAAAATGGAACCGCAGTCCAAAGAAGACTCCTCCACTCCTCCTCGGTCCAGTGCGGTATTTTCCGAATCTAACAAACCGAATATATTGAAGAGGAAGGCTATCAATGGCATTTCTTATTCTGATAATATTATTATTCATCAGCCTAATGACAAATTTAGAAATTCGGATGACGAGTCCAACGCGCCTATTGTGACTAGAGAAGGCACTATGTATACTTGTTTGTTGTGTACTGGAGAGGAAACGGTAAGTACACATTAAGATATGGTATTTGTTTCTGGAAAACGTGTTCAAGACAGTTATATGCTAGTGCATTTACAAAAAAGATATACAGGGTGTCTGAAAAGTCTTAGTATAGGCAAACCGGAGGTCCGTATTTTAATTCGTTTCTAAAATTCGTCAAAAAATTAAAAATCGTGAAAAAAATTAAAAATTTAAACACCTTTATTTCTATTGTTACTTTAAAAGTTGTTTAAAATGACCACCATAAACTTCCTGGCAGTAATAAAATCGAATTTGGAACTCGCTTCTCACATTTTCGAGAATGGCAGATGTTACTTCTTGGCAGACGTTGACAATTCTTTGGCGTAACTCATCAAAATTTTCGGGCTTTGTTAGGTATACTCGTTCTTTTAAGTATCCCAAAGGAAAAATCAGAAGGAGCAAGATCCGGAGAACGAGGTGGCCATTCAATAAATCCACTTTGCCAAATGTTGGGAAGCTCTGGTTATAGCTTACAATTAAATAAACAATATAAACCAGCATACACAACGGTTTATTTAAATAAAAATGACATAAACGAAATTGGCTGTAAATCTGCAATGCGACAAAAGGCATATATTTTTTACAATTGCTTTTTTGCATTTTTTAGGTCGCCGGAGAGGCAAAAGCAATAATCGAACACGTCAGAGACGCCCACCAGGCGCGATTGTACATTTGTGACGTCTGCGGCCTCGATTTTCGCAAGAGAAACTTATTGTCAGCTCACGTGGACGAACACGTGGCAAACGAAGAAGGAGACTTCCAGTGTGAAGTTTGCAATAGGATTTTCACCAATTTACGCTTGTTTAGAATACATAGGAGGTAAGAATTCCTAGTATTATTGTGAGCTAGCGATTGCCCGAGGCTTCGCTCGCCTAGATCCAATACTGCCAACAATATTTTAAAACAGTCGCTGCGTCTATTTTAATCAATATCACGAGCCAGTCTATCGAGTAATTGATACGAATCGCACCGTATTTTGTCTAATCTAATACTAAATGCTGCAAAAATACGGTCTGTAATAAAAGAAATTCTATTACTTTATCTTTAAACTTCAACTTCATATGTTGTTCAAACTACTTCTAACTTTTATTTTAGAATGCATCTACCTCAAACGAAAGCCTGGTGTTGCTCGACCTGCGGCAAGAGATACAGCAGCAAGAACTTGCTCGACGAACACATCAATACCCATCTTGGTGTCCGTCCGTACGTGTGCGGCACTTGTGGGAAGGATTTCGCTAGTAAATACACGTTTAAAGCGCATGAAAGAACGCACGAGAGCAGACCGAGACCTTTTAAGTAGGTTCTTAAATGTATTTTAATACCTTTACCTACTAAAAACCAGTTAAAATTCCGGTGAATTTAAAATCGGAGGGAGACTTAGCTGTTTGAAACATGACATTAGTTTTTTAACAGTACCTCACAATAACTTTTTGGCAGACTTGTATTTATATTATGCATAATTTATAAGTTCCGAACTATAAAGGCTTTTTTAAATATAAAGCCGATCGATATGGGCGGACAACAAAACAAATCCATATGGTGGGTATTTACGACTATGCTCAGGTAATCCGAACATCGCTCATCATTTATCTTTCTCTGTTGGTTGTAAGTAAAAAGGGATATCCGATATCACCTGATACTTAACTCTAACATCATTTCCACAAAAGCCTTTTGAAATGCACGTTGACAAATATCCATACAGTGTTGTCACATACAAAAAAAAATCAGCAGATTTACTACATTTTAAACACTTTGGCTGGGAGATATGTAATTTCTTACCTGTTGCAGGTGTATGGAATGCGGAAAGTCGTTTTTAAGTCAGCAGAACCTGACGCAGCACGAAAGGACACACACCGGCATTAAAGAGTACCAGTGTCATCTGTGTAATAGAGAGTTTGGATCAGCCCATAATTTAGAGGTAAGGAAAACTAATATTTACAAGTATTAATATGTAATAATGCTTTTTTTTATTATTCTATAGGTACATTCGATAGTTCATACCGGTTACAAGCCCTATATTTGCGGTTTGTGCGGCAAGGCGTTCGCTAGAAAAGCGGAAATACGCGACCACGAAAGAACGCACACTGGAGAGAGGCCTTATCAGTGCGAGTTTTGTGGAGCTACCTTTAGTCAGAGGTAAGAGGTTTTTCTTGTGTGTGACAAAATATGTTCTTTTAATTTATCTTAAACGTCTTGTAAGATAATTGTCTCAAAATTTGTACCAGGTTTGATTTTAGTACTTTTTATGGGGAATTCTTAAAACTTCCGCAACAATACACAGAGTGATATTTTTTCTGAGGTCCGTACTTTCTTTTACAGTGCTTCTAATTATTTTTTTTTAAACAATTAGTACTCCTGTTTAGGTCTAAAACTTTTTGGTATAGTAAGATTCAAAATAAAAAGAAAATATATTGAAACTTGGCAAAGAAAGTTGTGCTTTGAGTGAGTAGTTCAGATGCACCACCTTCTAAATTTGATAAAATGCTGCTTTTCTTTCAATTTATCTTAAGGGAATTGTACTTTCAGTAAGTAGTTCAAATGCACCACCTTCTAAAAGTGATAAAAAATCATATTCTTTTAATTTATCTTTAATGGGCTTGTCAGATAATTGTCTCAAATTTTGTAGTGTTTTACCTAAAAGTTAAACAAAACAAAGGACGTTGTATACTTATTTGTTTCCATATCTTTTCCAGGTCTAACTTGCAGTCACATAAAAGAGCTACCCACTACGACGACAAGCGGTATCGATGTGAGGTAAGTTTCCAGAATTTGAGCCTAAAAATTTGCGGTGCCAGTGAATGAATATTCTATACGATTCAATACCCTACGTGGCACATAAGGATAAAACTAAATAATGAAAATGGTGTTCATTTTATTCGTAGGAGTGTAACAAAGGATTCAAGCGAAGAAGATTGTTAGACTACCACATAAAGGCCGCCCATACTGGAGAACGACCTTTCAAGTGTGAAACCTGCGATGCCACTTTCGTCTACCCGGAGCATTTTAAGAAACATAGGAGGATACACACGGGGGAGAAGCCCTATATGTGTGAGGTAAGCTAACTGCAGTTCAGTCTTAAGGCATACCAGTTTATTTTTAAATGAAACGCCATGTATACAGGGTGACACATAGTAAATATTTCAGGGTATGATTCCTGGACTGATTTTAGGTAAAAAGTTTATATAAACATATTATTATTATTATTATGTCCTAAGCTCCTCCATTTTCAAGATATGTGATGTTAAAGTATAATTTTCTTTTTAGTTTTTTCACTATCTTCAACATTTTTTGAGATAATTGTCTCAAAATTTGTACATTGCTTTTGGTATGATAAGATTTAAAATAAAAAGAAAATATATCGAAATTTAGCTGACAAAGTTGTGCTTTGAGTGAGTAGTTAAAATGCACCACCTTCCAAACTTTATAAAATGCTGTTTTTCTTTCAATTTATCTTAAGGAAATTGTACTAGTAGGTTTAAAACTTTGTGGTGGAATAAAGATTCAAAATAAAAAGGAAATATATTGAAACTTGGCAAAGCGAAGTGTGCTTTGCAGTGAGTAGTTCAAATGTACCACCTTATAAACTTGATAAAAGGTTTTTATTTCAATTTATCCTAAGGAAATTGTACTTTAAGTGAGTAGTTCAAATGCACCACCTTCGAAACGTGATAAAACATCATGTTCTTTTAATTTATCTTAATCGTCTTGTAAGCTGATTGTCTCAAATTTTGTACCAGGCTGGATTTTTCTACTTTTTATGGAGAATTCTTAAAACTTCCGAAACGATACACAGAGTGATATTTTTTCTGAGGTCCGTACTTTCTTTTACAGTGCTACTAATTACTTTTTAAACAATTAGTACTCCTATTTAGGTCTAAAACTTCTTGGTTTAATAAGATTCAAAATAAAAAGAAAATATATTGAAAAGTGGCAAAGTTGGACTTTGAGTGAGTAGTTCAAATGCACCACCTTCTAAACTTGATAAAATGCTGGTTTTCATTCAATTTATCTAAAGGAAGCTGTACTTTCAGTGAGTGGTTTAAATGCATCACCTAAACGTGATAAAGTTCATGTTCTTTTAATTTATCTCACACGTCTTGCAAGATAATTGTCTCAAATTTTGTACCAGGCGTGATTTTAGTACTTTTTATGGAGAATTCTTAAAACTTCCCAAAGAATACACAGAGTGCTATTTTTTCTGAGGATCCTTTTTACTCTTCCGAACTTTCTTTTACAGTGCTACTAATTACTTTTAATTAAGCAATTAATACTCCTATTTAGGTTTTAAATTTTTTGGTATAATGAGATTCAAAATAAAAAGAAAATATATTGCCAAGGAAAGTTGTGCTTTGAGTGAGTAGTTCAAATGCACCACCTTCTAAACTTTATAAAATGCTGTTTTTCTTTCAATTTATCTTAAGGGAATTGTACTTTCAGTGAGTAGTTCAAATGCACCACTTTCTCAATGTAATTTTTTCAAAATTTTTAATTTGAATTCAATTTGTCTTAAACGTCTTTTAAGATAATTGTCCCAAATTTTGTACCAGGCTTAATTTTAGTACTTTTAACGGAGAAATCTATAGAGTATGTATTTTTTCTTTAATTCTAGGTTTGTGGCAAGGCCTTCAACTCGAGGGACAACCGCAACGCTCATCGATTCGTTCATTCCGACAAGAAGCCCTACGAGTGCCTGGTGTGCGGAACTGGCTTTATGAGAAAACCGCTCTTGTATCAGCACATGCAGGCCCAGGGTCACTTGAACGACACCATCGTGGTGAACCAACCCAGGCTTACCATAGGTAACGTATATTCAGTTTTATGTCGAGCTTTTGATACAGTGTTCGGAAATACCATCAGACAAATTTACCTGCATATGTGTCGTCAAATAATAATAATAAGGAATGATTGTGAAATGGATTTTAGTTCATAATTAATGTTGGAAATATATATATATATAGATATATATATATATATATATATATATATATATATATATATATATATATATATATATACAGTGACCGGCAAAAAGTTGGACACATATGGGAAAAAATTTTATTATTGGAATATTGAAAAAACATTTTATGCCGATTGTCTCTGCATGATGGGTAACCTAAAAATTCATTTTGACATTTGTTACGTGATTACTCGTTTGCCGGCAAAATTGAAAAAAATATATATTGTCATGGAAAACTGGTATTAGGTGACAAGATATTGAAAAAAGTTATTAGAAAAAAGTGTTTAGATTTTGATTTTATACTCCTTGGCAAGATACAGGGCCTGGCCACACCCAAGTACATGGAAAAAAGCTAAATTTTAAATTTTATCAAATAAAACTTTTAAGTAATAACAAAAATGTTGAGATAATAGGTTATTACCTTGGTTTTCGATCATTTAACACATTTTTATTAAATTCATGGGAATATGAAACTAATATTTTACATTTTTTTTCAAAAAATGTAAAATATTTTTTTTTTAATTTTGGCTCCAGACTTTGCCAAGGAGTATAAAATTAAAATCTAAACACTTTTTTCTCATAACTTTTTTCAATATCTTGTCACCTAATACCAGTTTTCCATGACAATATATATTTTTTTCAATTTTGCCGGCAAACGAGTAATCACGTAACAAATGTCAAAATGAATTTTTAGGTTACCCATCATGCAGAGACAATCGGCATAAAATGTTTTTTCAATATTCCAATAATAAAATTTTTTCCCATATGTGTCCAACTTTTTGCCGGTCACTGTATATATATATATATATATATATATATATATATATATATATATATATATATATATATATATATATATATATATATATATATATATATATATATATATATATATATATATATATATGCATCCTAGGGGCGCTGGACTGGAGACCTTTGAAGATGATGTCCAAAGAATATATTTTACTTTATAATTAATATTAGGAATTGGTATTAGGATAATTCAAGGGATATTGAGATATGTATCTACAAACCTGAACATAGACGCTCAAATGGGTCCTAAGGGACCTGGGGACCTTTGAAGATGATTTCAAAGAAATTAATTTTATTTGATCATTAGATATCCATTTGGAGTACGGCAGCTTTGGAGATTAAGTTATTAATAAGGATTACCATTTACTTGGACGTCATCTCCGAAAACCTCTAGACCCCCTTTCAAATTTCTGGACGCTATTTCCAAATAAAGTGACTCTAGTTAACACTGTTTTATTAAAACGACAAGGTGTACATTATTTCGTTTATTAGTTGAAGATTTGTAATTTAATTTCTTTATTTAATATTTTGCAGATGAAAAAATGTCGATGGACGCAGAAAGTCACTTGGTTTCGGTAGAAGAGGTGGTTGATGGAAATGAATCGAAATTGTTCATAGCCGGAGGTACGATTTTTTTTGTCCGTAAGGATTTACTATTTTTGTAAAAACAATTAATAAATTTATTTTTAGAAGATGGAAATGAGCATATTATCATCGATGGACAGAAATTAACTTTTGCCGAAGATAGTTCGGACAATGACGATGGAGAAATAATCGACGAAATTGAACAGGTAAGTTAAAGGGAATAATCCTCTCCCATCCCTATTTTTTTAACATTTGTTGTCGTTCAGTTACTTGCTATAAAAAGACTAATGCCTTTTCGATCTAGACACAAAAAGAATTCAAAATGTATACTTTTTACAGACCGCCCAAGAAAAATGTTCGGATGTGGTCGTCACTTTCGACATTTTCGTCTTCTCGATTTTTTTTCTCGGCAACGGTTGGAAAGGGGACGTTAAAATTTTCAGGGTTAATAGCAAACCCAAGCAAAACTTTTATTAGGAGTGACATTTTTATGTTTCTTGCAAAATTTGGTCCTCTAAACCCCATCTGTGGACATACTATATGTTTCTATGTTTGCGTATGAGTGTATGTATGGGTGTTTGCGTCTGATAGTGGGGTATTAATTTCCAAAAATTCCGGAATTGAATAAAATTTTTCTCGTACAACTATATATTTTTTTCTTAAACAGGTTGTTACCACTGAAGACGGCGACTACGAAGAAATCTTATCCTCGGAAGCGATATCCAGCAGCGAGACTCAAATTATAGACACCCCCGATGGTCCCGTGCAGTTGGTCAAAGTAAGAATTCCCAATGAAAACGGGGAAGAAGAGGAGGCGTGGATAAAGATCGTCCCGGAATAGACTTTGCAAAGAAGCTGGATTCTTTGAATTATCGAAAATAGCTATAGTACAATTAAATATATGTGTAAATAATTTTTTAGCGCTCTATATTGTCAAGAAACTCTTGATTATTTTAATTTAAACTTACTTTTTATTGATTGTTTCGTTTAAATAATTGTACCATGTTGGAAATATGGAACCTTTGGCGTACTTACGGTGTTTATACAGTTGTACCACAGATCACAACTTCGCTAGATATGAGCATCATCAGGAGATGTTTAAAACTGTTAGAAAAGTTTTAATCTTCTCCTGCTCATGCTAACATAGTTAGCATTATCAGGAGTTGATTAAAAGTGTCAGAAAAATTTTAATCTGATAATGCTGACTATGTTAGTATGAGCAGGAGAGATGGTAATACCATCAGGAGTTAGTTAAAGTATCAAAAAAAGTTTTAATCTTAGCTAGATTAAAACTGTGTCACAGGGTATTTCATGCATCGTAGCCAAATAAACTTTTATTCCCTTCTCACTGCGATAAATATTAAGTAAAAGTGACAACGCTATTTGACGGTTTACTACCAGTTTAACTATGAATTGAACAGTGACACAAACGGCCATTCATAAAGTTTGTTGACGTTTGCGACATTGTTCAAAATTGGAATTGTGTTGTTTTGTGTTTGCGAGAAGCGTTTAAGTGTTTTTCTTTGAAGAAGCTGACATTATTTTGCGAAAAAAACATGGTGCGGCAGTGTCAGATTTGGAAAAAATTGGACTACTTAAACCCAAAAGTTTCTTTTTACAAGCAAGTGAGGTTGTATTAACTTGTATCGAATCCATTGGTGTAGTTTTACATATACCTATTAGTAATATTAGGATAACAAAAATTTAATACAAAAAAGCACGCCACTGGTGTTAAAAGGGGCAGCCGCCAGGAATGTTGGACAGTGTTGCCATTTTTTCCGCTGTGTCTACCTCTCTTGGTGGCATCCATTGCATATTTTAAACGGATTTTGTGAATGAAATGCTTTGTCTATAGTTTATTTAATATTGGTAAGACTGTATAAACAGTGTTATTACTCCAAGGGTTCCATATTCCCAACATTGTTGAGATGACTTCGCAGGCCACAGAATTGAACCTTTAGATAATTGTTGTATACAGAGTGTCCAAAAGCGACCGTTAAATAATATTTTATTTGGATCAAAGTAGAACGTTTTTGACTTGAGAGACAGCAATAGTAGTATTGTTTAAAATAGACACCCTGTGTTAAGGTTTGGGATGCATGTGTATTGAGAAGCGTAATAAAAGAATTGTAACTTTCATTTTCGTTTCTGCTTCGTTTTCTCTGTTTTTATAAACTGTAACAAAAACGGGCCGAAGCATTTAATAGACCCATGAAAAACTTGCCCTTATATACTCCTAATTATTATATACATACATCGTCATACGTATTTTGTAGATTAAGATTCTTTTACAACTATTGTAAATAATTTCCTTTTGCCATGTCAATATAAAAAATTTTAAAGTACGAAAAGATATGAATTGTTTACAAAGTTAGTTTTACTACACCCGTTGATAAAAGTTGCATAAAATTCAGTACAGTAGTTCTTGAGATGATCTTTAGAAGATTGCAATTTTTCTAACAGTTGTAATTAAAAGAAGATTAAAAATTTTCTACCAGCATTAACCCATTCAACCCAAGCAAACCCACTCCTAATGATACTAACATGGTTAGCATTATCAGGAGGAGATTGAAACTTTTCTGGCACTTTCAATCAACTCCTGATGATACTAACATGGTTAGCATCATCAGGAGAAGATTAAAACTTTTCAGACTTCTAATCAACTCCTGATGATGCTAACTATGTTAGCATGACCAGAAGAAGATTAAAACTTTTCAAACAGCTTTAACCCACTTCTGATGATACTAACACGGTTAGCATCATCAGGAGAAGATTAAAACTTTTCAGGCACTTTCAATCAACTCCTGATGATGCTATGTTAGCATGACCAGGAGGAGATTCAACTTACTAACAGCTTTAACCAACTCCTGATGATACTAACATGGTTAGCATCATCAGGAGAAGATTAAAACTTTTCAGACTTCTAATCAACTCCTGATGATGCTAACTAGGTTAGCATGACCAGAAGAAGATTAAAACTTTTCAAACAGCTTTAACCCACTTCTGATGATACTAACACGGTTAGCATCATCAGAAGAAGATTAAAACTTTTCTGGCACTTTCAATCAACTCCTGATGATGCTAACTATGTTAGCTTTAACACACTCCTGATGATACTAACATGGTTAGCATCATCAGGAGAAGATTAAAACTTTTCAGACTTCTAATCAACTCCTGATGATGCTAACTATGTTAGCATGACCAGAAGAAGATTAAAACTTTTCAAACAGCTTTAACCCACTTCTGATGATACTAACACGGTTAGCATCATCAGAAGAAGATTAAAACTTTTCTGGCACTTTCAATCAACTCCTGATGATGCTAACTATGTTAGCTTTAACACACTCCTGATGATACTAACATGGTTAGCATCATCAGGAGAAGATTAAAACTTTTCAGACTTCTAATCAACTCCTGATGATGCTAACTATGTTAGCATGACCAGAAGAAGATTAAAACTTTTCAAACAGCTTTAACCCACTTCTGATGATACTAACACGGTTAGCATCATCAGGAGAAGATTAAAACTTTTCAGGCACTTTCAATCAACTCCTGATGATGCTATGTTAGCATGACCAGGAGGAGATTCAACTTACTAACAGCTTTAACCAACTCCTGATGATACTAACATGGTTAGCATCATCAGGAGAAGATTAAAACTTTTCAGACTTCTAATCAACTCCTGATGATGCTAACTAGGTTAGCATGACCAGAAGAAGATTAAAACTTTTCAAACAGCTTTAACCCACTTCTGATGATACTAACACGGTTAGCATCATCAGAAGAAGATTAAAACTTTTCTGGCACTTTTAATCAACTCCTGATGATGCTATGTTAGCATGACCAGGAGGAGATTCAACTTACTAACAGCTTTAACCAACTCCTGATGATACTAACATGGTTAGCATCACCAGGACAAGATTAAAACTTTTCTAACTCTCTTAATCAACACCTCCTGATGATGCTAACTACACTCACAATCAAAAAAAAAACGGACAAGAAAAATGTTGGTTAAGTTTAGTGATCAATAACTTTTTAAATCCAAGATCGATTTTGATGAAATTTTCGACAGATTAAAGACACATTCATTGGATTTGCGCGATATATTCCAGTTTTCGTTAAACACTCATCATTTTTCTATTTTACAAGGAGGAACAAAAGTTATGTTTTATACCTTACTTTTAAACGCCCCGTGGAGAAATTGGGCAGTGGGATAATGTTCCGATGTGTTTAATTTTAAACCCCAATCTTTTCTCAACAATATATTTTTTTGATTTATTAACACTTTTCCAACAGTTTGTTGACAAAGTTATTTTTACTTTACCAGTTGATAAAAGTTGCATGAACTATATATGTTTATAAAAATACCGTGTTGTGATAGGTTTGTTTAAATATTGACTGTTTATTCACAAGATTTTAAGATACGTGGAATCTAATTTTAATTAAAAGCAGATTAGATATGTAACACAAATAATTTTTATAAATTAAATTACAATTCTTATGAACTTGTTTATAAGTACTCAAACTAATTTCACGAGAAGAAGCTAAGAAGAAATGGTACCGGAACATTTAACAAAAATATTTTCGTAAGTATAACGTCTATCATTATCTTTTCCATAGATAAATTCTAATATTTATGAAGAAATTTTTAGGAAAGTGGACGAGAACCAGTCGAAATTCATCCGAAACCTCTCTGAAGCAGTCGCCATTCAATCCGTGTCTGCTTTGCCTCAGAAACGCTCAGAATGCGTCCGAATGTTGACCTGGACCGCAGAAAAATTGAAAGAGCTAGGAGCCACGGTAGAACTACGAGACATCGGCAGTCAAAAGCTTGATGCAAATCAAGAAATACCCTTACCGCCAGTTCTATTTGGCCATATACAGGGCGCAGATCCTGATACCAACAAGAAACTTAAGACTATTCTGGTGTATTGCCACCTAGATGTCCAGCCTGCCTTAAAAGAGGATGGCTGGACTACGGAGCCCTTTATTCTAACAGAGGTAAATGGAAGGCTGTATGGAAGAGGTTCTTCCGATGACAAAGGTCCGGCCCTGGCGTGGTTGAACGCCATTCAGTGCTATAGAGAGCTAGATATAGATCTTCCCGTCAATATTAAGTTTGTATTGGAAGGAATGGAAGAGTCTGGCAGTGTGGGTAAGTACCACCAAATCTTTTAAATTCCTTATTAATAGATTACATTTCCCTTCCCTTCAGATGCCCATAGTACGGTAGCACTTAGGCTTGAAGTCTACGTGGACTGTCCAAAATAAAAAAAAAACTACTTCCACTTATTTTAATCGTTACAGGACTTGATCAGCTGCTTGAAAGTGAAAAGCAAGGATTCCTTAGCGATGTGGACTATGTTGTCATAACAGACAGCCGGTGGTTGAGCCCTAGTAAGCCCTGTCTTACCTACGGCTTACGAGGAGTGTGCTACTTCTTTCTAGAAGTCGAATGTGCGGCTAGAGACTTACATAGCGGGGTTATAGGAGGATCTGTGTAAGTATTTCTAGGATTTAGTACAATTTTTGGGATAATTTGGTTCGGTTTTCCGAGCCCCTA
Source organism: Philopedon plagiatum (assembly GCA_963971165.1). Classification (NCBI taxonomy): domain Eukaryota; kingdom Metazoa; phylum Arthropoda; class Insecta; order Coleoptera; family Curculionidae; genus Philopedon; species Philopedon plagiatum. Next base: position 17,659,318 of record OZ020193.1, on the reverse strand, counting down.
AGTATGTACACCCGTGGACAATAAAATCGTACGCTAATCCACGGTCTCAAGCTTTCTTTGGTGGACTCTCTTAGAGAACTGACTCTTAGACTGCGAATTAAAGGCCCAATTTTTTTGTCCATGACGGGTATACATTGAATACTTGTCACTGCACAGATCCTGTTGACAATTTTCAGTCCAGAAGCCATGACCGACCTCATGTACCTTTTCAAAGAATTAGTGACCAAAGATGGTACCATTCTGGTTCCAAATATCTACAAAGATGTAGCACCGGTAACAGAAAAGGAGAAACTCATCTACCAGAAAATTGATTTTGATATTGATCGATATAGAGAGGAAGTTGGCTGCAACAAAGTTATTTATGATAATAAGGAAGATATTTTGATGCACAGGTGGAGACAGCCTTCACTGTCTATACATGGTAAGTCATCAGTATTGTAAGTTTACAGTATACAATTATAGTAAATACCAGTGGCGGCTGGTGAAATTTCGAAGTTGCATATCTCTGTTCCTACTTACAGGACCCGAACCAAATTTCAGGGCTTTAATAGTGAGCCCACTGGGAATGTTTTGGTAAAGAAAAAAATCGTTTTGTAAGTTGCGAAAAAAAGTTACATTTTTGGTGTGCCCCTCCTAGGAAAAATATGAAAACTTCTAGGTATTTTATTTATTCTTTTTTCTAAACAAATTTTACATCATTCTGTCGACAGTTTTTAAATTTTGAGAGAACAAAAGGTGTTAGTAGAAAGTTATAGTCATTTGAATTTTTTCTTAAATTTTATTTTAGGCTTAAAAAATTCAAATGGCGATAACTTTCTACTAACACATTTTTTTCTCTCAAAATTTAAAAACTGTTGACACAATGATGTAAAATTTGTTTAGAAAAAAGAATAAATAAAATACCTAGAGGTTTTCATTTTTTTCCTAGGAGGGGCACACCAAATATTTATCGTTTTTTCGCAAATTACAAAATGTTTTTTTTCTTTACCAAAACATTCCCAGTGGGCTCACTATTAAAACCCTTAAATTTGGTTCGGGTCCTGTAAGTAGGAACAGAGATATACAACTTTGAAATTTCACCAGCCGCCACTGGTAAATACCAGTTTTTGAGCACGTTAAGCACAACTCTATGAGTCATTCTTTTACAAATCGTACGCCTTTGATTTTCAATAGGTTGGAAATTTTTTTTACAAATAATATACGTAAAATTTATGTTTTAAGTTTAACGAATATGTTGAAAGTCTTGATTAAAATTTATTTTAAGATTAACACGGTTTATTATTCTTGAACCTTGTGGTCCCTGCTAAGAACAAAAAAATCACTGATCCCTGGTCCAAAAAAGGTTGAGAACCACTGCTCTAAAGCATAGAAAAATGCTGGAAGTTTGGTAAATTTTTTTATCTGTTTGTGACATTTTAAGAATTGCAAAACTTTTTTCGCCTAAATCCTTACGATTTGTAAAAGAATGACTCCTATATGACATTTTTTCCAGGTATTCAAGAAGCTTTCAGTGAACCCGGATCCAAAACTGTGATACCTGGAAAGGTGACGGGAAAATTCTCAATCAGAATAGTACCGAACCAAGAGGCTAAGGAAGTTGAAAAGTACGTCGTGGATTATTTGAACCAAATATACAAGGAATATGGAGGAACCAATAAAATGAAGGTACTTTTTAACACGTGTTTATTTTTCTTTAAAGTGATTTTGTTAATTTAAAGCTTTTTTGTCAGTAAACGGAATTTTACGTTTAATATACAGGGTGTCTAAAATAGGTGATACCACTATTGCTATCTACGAAACGGTAAAAGATACGAGGTCGGTTAAATTAGAGAAAATGTGCCATTTTTAGTCCCTAGTCATATTTCGTTTACGAAGTTGCCAAATTCTCTATAGTTTCTTATCTACAGGGGATTTTTTAAAAATAGTCAAATATTTAATTCTTAAATATCTCGAAAACTATTATAGTTAGAAAAAAATTGTTTTAACAAAAATCACACGATTTTTTACGTTCTCTCAAGCGATGTTATTGTTTTGTTTATGTCATTTGTTTTATTGAGTTACTGATACCAACTTGCTTTTTTCAAATACGTACCTGGACTTTTTGCTGCATTTTTTGAAAGAATATTTCAGACCCTTTACATCTGTGTATCACCTGATTATGGTTTTCGACGTTTTGGTGAAGAATAGCATCATCAGGATATTCTACCAGTACGGACCTGACATTTTTCAAGTAAATGCGCCATTTCACAACCACAAAAACCACAAGCCATAGCGATAGGTTGTGAATTGTGCCTTAACATGGAAGATTCCAGGTCCGTATTGTCAGAACATTCTGATGATGTTACTAGTCGTGATCAAAACGTCGGAAAATATTTTCAGGTTATACACAGTTGTAAAGGGTATAAAGTGTTCTTTCAAAAAATGGAGCAAAAAGTCCAGGTCCGTAATTGAAAAAAACAAGTTAGTATCAGTAACTCAATAAAAACAAATGATATAAACAAAACAATAATGTTACTTTATAGAAGATAAAAAATCGTGTGATTTTTGTTAAAACAATTTTTTTCTAACTATAATAGTTTTCGAGATATTTAAGAATTAAATATTTGACTATTTTTAAAAAATCCCCTGTAGATAAGAAACTATAGAGAATTTGGCAACTTCGTAAACGAAATATGACTAGGGACTAAAAATGGCACAATTTCTCTAATTTAACTGACCTCGTATCTTTTACCGTTTCGGAGATAGCAATAGTGGTATCACCTATTTTAGACACCCTGTATAGCGGCCCCTTCGGTGCCGATTGGGGGGTCTGCACTCTAGTTTGGAAGTCCCCTTGTCATTTAACACATTCTTAATTTAAGGTTTACATGAGCCACAGCGGTTCCCACTGGACCGAAAATCCCGACCATCCTCACTACAGAGCAGCAGCCAAAGCGACCAAATACGTATACAAGGTGGAGCCGGATTTAACACGAGAGGGAGGCACTGTTCCGGTGACGTTAATGCTACAAAGAGCTACAGGAAAGAACGTTCTGATCCTACCTATCGGGGCTTCGGACGACGGGGCTCATGCTGATAATGAGAAGATCAATGTTAGGAATTATATCGAGGGGGTAAGCATTAAAAAAAATAGAAATGTTAAGAAACCTTTTTAATAGTAGGCCGGGACTTAGACATTATTTTTTATCCGAAGTAACTTTTTCTTATAATATTTTTGCCCTAAAATAAAAATTAAGGGTACTTTTTTCTGGAGACAGTTCTGGATAGTTCAAAACACTAAATTCAGCGTTTTGATCTCGCAGAGTGAAGATCGCTTCTTCACAATCATTTAGAAAACGAAGAAATCCAAGAAATATATACATCATGATCCCTTCCAGTCGAAATTTTAAATAGAATTTATTTATTTTAGACGAAACTGTTGGCTGCGTACATCCATGAAGTCGGACAACTGTAGTAGTACCCCAGATTGGGGTAGTACCTGAAGGCAGCAGTAGTAATGGACGATCAAATTATTGCGCCCCTTTTTAATAACTTATTGTTGTGTTTTTTTCGACTGTTATGCAATAGTTGTTGAATTTTATTAATATACTGTATTTTAATTCATATTTGTTGGTATAATAAATAATTTGATACAAATAACCTAGTTGTTTTATTGTAAGTTACCCTTCTACGATCAGAAGTTAATAAAAAAAAAAGATTAAGATAACATATAAAGAAAGTGTATGTGCTCAGAAATCACAGAAGGCATTTTCCTGAAGTTATTAAAAATCCTTAAAAATAAAGTAATTTTGCACAATCTGGCAACGTTTAATATCAGGAGCAGAAAATACACCCTCGCGTTTCTGCTCTCCTAATAAAAAATCTTTAAAAATAAAGAAATTTTGCACAATCTGGCAACGTTTAATATCAGGAGCAGAAAATACCTCCTCGCGTTTCTGCCCTCCTAATAAATACACCAAAAATTCGAGTTTCGGATTTTATTTCGCATTTAAATATATTATTCTGCGTATCAGGAGCAGAAAAATACCTCCTCGCACTTCTGCGTTCCTAATAAGAAATCCTTAAAAATAAAGAAATTTTGCACAATCTGGCAACGTTTAATATCGGGAGCAGAAAATACCTCCTCGCATTTCTGCTCTCCTAATAAATACACCAAAAAATTCGAAATTTCAAATTTTATTTCGCATTTAAATATATTATTCTCTGTACCAGGAGCAGAAAAATACCTCTTCACACTTCTGCTTTCCTAATAAAAATACTAAAAACTCGAAATTTTGCATTTTATTTCGTCTCTAAATAAAACTCGCGTACCAGGAGCAAAAAAATACCTCCTCGCACTTCTGCGCCCCTAATAAAAATACCAAAAAGCTGAAATTTTTAATTTTGTAACGGGATTGCACAAAATTTCTTTATTTTCAAGGATTTTTTTTATTACGAGCACAGTTAATACCGAGTAGAAAATACCTCCTTGCGCTTCTGTGATCCTGATACAAAATTAAAAATTCTCAGTTTTAGTATTTTTATTAGGAGGGCAGAAATACGAGGAGGTATTTTTCTGCTCCTGATACTGAACGTTACCGGATTGTGCAAACTTTATTTTCAAGGATTTTTTTTATTAGGAGCGCAGTTGAACCCGAGTAGAAAATACCTCCTCGCGCTTCTGCGATCCTGATACAAAATAAAGATCCTCGATTTTGGTATAAAGATACCAATCCTAATACCTATACCAAAGATCCTAATAAAGATTAGGAGAACACAAATGCGAAGAGGTATTTTCTGCTCCCGACATTAAAAATTGCCAGTTTGTGCAAAATTTCTTTATTTTCAAGAATTTTTTTATTAGGAGCACAGTTAAACCAGAGTAGTAAATACCTCATCGCGCTTCTGTGATTCTGATACAAAATTAAAAATCCTCGATTTTAGTAATTTTATTAGGAGAACAAAAACGCAAGGAGGTATTTTTCTGCTCCCGATACTGAACGTTGCCAGATTGTACAAAATGTCTTTATTTTCAAGGATTTTTTTATTGTGAGCGCAGTTGAACCGGAGTAGAAAATACCTCCTCGCGCTTCTGCGATCCTGATACAAAATTGTATATCCAGGATTTTAGCATTTTTATTAGGAGAGCAGAAATGCGAGGAGGTATTTTCTGCTCCCGACATTAAAAATTGCCAGATTGTGCAAAATTTCTTTATTTTTAAGGATTTTTCTATTAGGACCACAGAAACGCGTGGAGGTACGTTGTCAGATTATGCAGTTTTTCCCAATTTTTAGGGATTTTTCGTTGTTAAGGGCAAATAAAACAAGATATAAATATTTTAAAATTTTATTTGTAGAAATAATAAACATAGTACTACTTAGGGTGCTCTTGCTATCTAAATTTCGTAATAAGCACTACTATTTTAATTAACAAAATGCTGTAAACATGGCTAGTGCGTCCTTCAGCACAGAAGTGTTTTATCCCATGGGCCAAGATCCATGTAGTCAGTCAAGGAAGCGGTTGTACGGTCCTGGAAGCAATTCTCTTCAGCTGCACCTACAAACAGAAGAAATAATTAAATAATTTTCACTTCTTGTTGCTGTCTGAGTCAGGCACTATCCACCACGTAAGGTGGATAGTGTCTGGCTGACATATGACCCATAATATAGCACCTCCCTCTGTACACAATTGTCTCTCTCTTTTCATTATCATTACGTAAGTGCAATGGAAGGGAAGGTTGCCATAACGGACAGGCAATTGTCATTCCCAGGCTCTTGTTTTAGCCACAGTACGTTTTAGCCCTGGCATAAATACCGGAACGTTCTAGTGAAGCTCCAACTAAGCATGCTTGTGAATTAACAAAAGCTCAGGAGAAAGCAACCAAATTCTTACCCAAATTAAAGATAATATCAAGGAGAGGTGGCAAGGCTAACTGAAAAATTACTGAATGGAGTAGAGAGGTGGAAAATGGAGATCGAAAGGGAAACGGGGCCTAAGGAAGTATCAGTGGAGATATGTAAAAGTCTAGGACCGAAAAGGTTAATATACTACAGAATCCTGGGTAAATGGTAAAGAAATTTTGTTTTAATAATAAACTTGCATCGATTGGTCTGATCCAGTAATCCAGCATTATCCAAGGAAGTTGTTTTTTGTAATTTTGTAAATAGACGCCCACCCTCAAAAATTATTGTTTAATCAATAACCTGGTCACCAAGATACTGGTTACCATAGATACCCATGCACATACCAGTTGACATAAATATTTACACTTCCAGTGACAACTCCTTCCAAACAACCACCTTTTATACATCAAAATGTCGCTAATTTTCATCACACAACACGACGAAAACATCTACAATATCACGAAAACCCAGACGGACTTACAGAAGAAATCTCCGAAGTACAAAAGTAAATTTCGCGACAAAACCGTCAAACTATCGCACATCTATGCTAAAATTGTTAAGGACCACGCCACAATGGGCTTGCCTGAAGAAGAACCTCCCGATCCTCATAACTTTTTGAAGAAGCATACGGGAAAGCCGAGTTATACATCGAATAAGCCGGACAAAGAGATCAGGTTGTGTAAGAATCCGGATTTTACAAGGAAAGCTAACACGCCTTTAGTCAAAGATCTTATTGAGGCCTCTAAATTGGTAAGGCTCTGTATTTTTCACGCTCTAAATATGTTAAAAGTATTGGCGGTTTTAAAGAAAAAATTTTAAATGATATTTTGATTTTTAATAACATGTTAAAAAAAATCTATTTAAACTTTTAGCACGAAAAAGAAGTTATGTCGACCAAGGACTTTATAAAAGAAAACGTAAAAACGACGAAGAAAATGAAACCAAAAGAACCCGAACACAAGCTGGTTATAGACAGAGTTGGAACCACCATACATCCGGAAGCTCAGGGCTTGGAACCTGTCTATATTAAAAAGATTAGATTCGGGAAAACTCCACAGTATCTTCTGAGGTAAAAAGATCTTTATTTAATCAGAAAACCGTAAATTATAAAAACCGCAACATGTCAAAATTTACTCTATTTAGGTGATGGCGGTACTTCGCTCAGCATGACTGAAAGGTCCTCAGCAATTTGATTTATAAATCGATTTTTAAGGCCACGATCTTTTGTCAAAAAATTTTAAAAGAAGGGTTTTTACTCACTGTAGGCAAAAAAATCCATTGTGTCTTAAAATTCTAGGTTTAACAAAATTAAAGAAAAGGAGTACCAAATGCGCAAGGATGCGACTGGAAAACAACAACCAAAATGTAGATACATTAGGAGGGACGAAAGGGAACAACTTTTAAGTGTAAGAAATTTTTATCTATAGTTCTATAAGCTCTCTTTAATTCTGTTGTAGCAAAAATTTTACATATCCAAATTAGAAGCAGGAGGCAAAGTATATTGCCAATAGAATTTATGTAAAATCGCCGTTAACTAACGTGAACTCTATATTGCGCGTTATAAATTTCAAAAATAACTCACAGCGTGACGTCAAGCGCGAACTCTGACGAATTTGACACGGTCTGGTATCATATCTTCCTTTTATTGTATCATGGGTATATACATATATTGAAAATTAGGTATATTGCTTAATAAACTTTTTACTTTTAAAAATTGAGCTTGGAATCACACTCTGATATATGTAAATGAAGTTTGGGAACACCCTGTGTATAAAGTATATTTTTAGGGATTAAAACAAAACTGGGAGCAACTTCAAAAACAATACCAAGGTTTGCCGATTTTAACAGACACCATCCCTAAAAAAATAAGGAAATCCAAACTGGAGGCTGAATTAAAGCAGATCGAAAAAGACGTAGTATTAGTTGAAAGGCATCCTTACATTTATGTATACAATGATACAGATTTTTCCTAGTTATTATATTTAAAAAAGTGTATACACTATATTTTTATCAAATAAAAATCTTTAGTCGTTAGACTTCACATTTGCGTTATTGAACCATAAAAGTAAGAGGGTTGGCAACACTATAAAAGTATCAATATTTATTCCATTGGGAACACTGCTCAAATCAATGTAGCCAACATAAAGCTTAATTTGTGCTTTTGCCATTGAGAACACTGCCTGCTTCAATGTTGCCAACAACAAAAATTTAATTTGCGTTTATATTATTGGACACACTGCTTAAGTAAATGTTGCCAATCACAAAAACCCAATATATATTTATACTGTTGGGACCATTGCTAAAAATATTCAATGTTACCAAATGCAAAGTACTAGAAACGTCATTGTATTTTGGGTTGCCTGCTCTTAATTCATGCAGAGAATAAAGTAATATCCTAAATATTTTAATCGCACCCTTCAAACAACTGGCAACCCAATCAAAACTGGCACTGAACTTTCTTAGATTACGATCACCTCTTTATTTTAAAAAAGAAGAATGTACCCTAAAAGTTAGGTTAGGACTGAGCTAACCTAACTTTTTTCCAGTTTGACAAGTTTCAGCGTTTCAGTAAACACAAAGGACAAACACTTAAAAGGAAGGTTTATTTCAAAATTAACTCCCCAAAATGGACGGTGAAGACGAACCAAACTCCTATCTAAAATACCTGAGCGACTCGGATACCCCAAACACTTATTTACTGGGAAATAATGAAATGGGGCTCTTCTCAGTTGAGCCTATTTTCACTGAGATGGAGGCAACAGATTGGCCTCAAGAAGGCTTTCCCTTATTGCTTACGAACTCCTTAATAACAGAAGGTAAGACTCTGTTTTTTTTTAAGTTTTAAAGTAAAACATCCCTTAATTTTAGACTCGACAGACAACCAGGACACAAGTTCTCAGAGTTCAGATAAAAACCTTGTCAATGAAACTTTAAATCAAAATAATATTTTAGAACAAGGCGAAAATGGACAAGAAAGTACCGGAAGTACCACGGATAATAAAAAAACAGAAATACAAAACGTCATCAAAATAAAATCCGAACAAAACGAAGTGCAGCTGGATGGGAATGCTTTAGAACTAGATGAACACAATTTGCATCTTGACCAAGAAGATGTACAGCTCCACAGTAATGAGATTCCACTGAACGAAAATTGTATAAGGCTGGAAAGCTGTTTGCAACTTGAAGGTAGTTGTATACAGCTTAATGAAAGTGACATCCAGCTTAGTGAAAATACCCTTCAAGTAAATGACACTAGACTACAGCTCCCTGATGAAGGAGCAGAAGTCACTGACATTTTGCAACTTCCTGAGATTGATTCGGTACAATTAAAACACAATGAAAACACATTAAGAAATGAAGTGGCACAAGGGGCAACAACCACTTCTCTATTAAGTTCTGCAACTCTGCCCCCTAGCCAGAACAAGACTAAAAGTATAAGTGACCTGTTTTTAACTGTTGAAGCAAGTAAATGTAAGATTTGTGGATTTTTATGTCAAGGTTTGGAACCAATGAGGAAGCATATAAGTGAGAAACATACCAAACTTGTAAGTAAATGGGCGCTCGTATTTTCACCAATAATATTTTTTCCTTTAGCTTAAGAGACTTCCCAGTGCAGACACATAAGCAAGCATATAGTTTACTAAAGAAATCAAGATTTTTCTAACTTTCATTTAAAACCATATTGCATTTCTGTGGGGGCAGTTTCAAAGGCAACATACAATGAAATTTTGATTCCTTCGGTGAATTATATGTCGTTTTTATACAGTATGTTCGCAGATGCGGTTTAAAAGAGGACAAATGCAAGATATGTAAAAATGTCACTCCTAATAAAAGTTTTGACATTATGAAAAATTAAATTTTTTATACAGGGAGCATAAAAAATACGAAAACGTTATTTCGCGTCAGAGTAAACCTACCTTGTTTATCATTTTCTTTAAAATATGCAATATGTTTTAAATTAAGCCCTACTTAAGACGAAGTACAAGACTTCATTAAAACAATTAAATATTAAAAGTAACGAGTTTTATCAAGTCCCAACTATTCTCCCTCACACTTTTAACCAGAGTACTAGTTTCTACATATTAAACAATAATAACACCAGGCGCGGCCCGTGAAATTTTAAAGTTGTATATCTCTGTTGCTGCTTATGGGACCCATGCCAAATTTAGGTTTTTTTAACAGTGAGCCCACTAGGAATGTTTTGGTAAAGAAAAAAAATATTTTGTGATTTGCGAAAAAAAGTTGAATTTTTGAATTGACCCACCTGAGTAAAAAATTAACACGCTTAGGTATTTTATTTATTACTTTTTCTAAACAAATTTTACATCATTTTGTCGACAATTCTTAAATTTTAAGAGAAAAAAATGTGTTAGTAGAAAGTTATAGTCATTTGAATTTTTTCAACCGAAAAATAATTTAAATTTTCGGTTGCAAAAAATTTAAATGACTAGAACTTTCTACTAACACATTTTTTGTTCTTAAAATTTAAAAATTGTCGACAAAATGATCTAAAATTCGTTTAGAAAAAATAATAAATAACATACCTAAGCGTGTTAATTTTTTACCCAGGTGGGTCAATTCAAAAGTTCAACTTTTTTTCGCAAATCACAAAATATTTTTTTCTTTACCAAAACATTCCTAGTGGGCTCACTATTAAAAAACCTAAATTTGGCATGGGTCCCATAAGCAGCAACAGAGATATACAACTTTAAAATTTCAGGGGCCGCGCCTGAATAACACCCATGGGCATGTTTGTCAATGTCTTTATTAAATGGAGCAATTATTTAATTTAAAATACTTCTCATCAAAATGCTATCTATTAAACAAAGGACTTTTATAGTCGTGTTATGGGGATGGCCCATGGATTTATTAAGAATGGATACGGGATGATTTAACATTCTTTGAAGCCAAAACAAACCATTCTAAGCGAAACTGTAAACACAATTTGTAAACATTGGCCACATCTTATTTTACCTTGTATTTTTGTACAAAAAATACGTTAGAAGCATCACAAATCACAAGATTTACTAAAAGTAATAAAAGCCCTAAAATATTTTATTTTTCTGCTAAATAATAATAAATTTAAGTTAAAAAGGCTTTACATATTATTTATAGGTTATATTATTTCTAAAGGTTTATTTAAAGTCGCTCCGAGTCATTTATAAATCTATAAGTCGCACTTTTTCTTTTCTAGTTCATTAGACAAAGACGTACGTGTAACCGAGTGTTCAGCTGTTTTTCCTAAGCAACCAGCAGAGAGTCAGTAACACATCTGAGCTCCAACACTCCAATGCTATTTTATCTCTTTCTACTACCATTCTTGATTCAATTACATATTTCCTTAAAGTTCGTAAACTCTACCTCTAGGGGAAATGTTTTCATAACAAACAACAAATATAATATAAGGCTTCACGTTCGATACGCTCACAGTATACGGACATCGAATCCTTTCTTAATAAATCCATGGGATGGCCAAATATCATAATGCTACATCATGAAACAATTTAGCGAGAAATTTTAGGAATCCCTATAACGGAAATGACAATCTACAACACAATAAAAAAGCTCCAAAGAACTGGTTTGGTTTTCAAATCAAATCAAAAAATGCTTTATTGTCAAGAAACAAAAATATATTTCTATTGACAAAGCAGTCCAAACCAATACTAATCATTACAAAGTTCCCATGGAACATCCAATTGATAACATAAAGAAGCTCAAAACAAAAGACCAGGTTACAGAATCATCCTATAAAACTTAAAATTACCATAGACATAGCAAGCCGTTCAGTCGTTCTATTTATATTTATTTTGAGTGTTACTATATTTAAATGATATAGTTCAGAATTGTTTTATTGTAGTTTACTCTTACCTGCTTTGTCAATGAGTGTTTACTTTGGACAATAAAGCATTTTTGAGTTTGAGATTGGTTCCAGAAAAAAGGATTTTCTGTTAATCATACTGGTAAGTATTGGTTACTGTTTGATGATTTCGGAACATACCCTTAATATGTAAAAACTAGTAATCTGGTTAAAGATGTATGAGAGAACAGTTGGGACTTAAAAAAATGTGATAAAACGCGTAACTTTTTATATTTAAATTTTTTAATGAAATCTTGTTCTTCAGCATAGGGTTTAATTGAAAACATATTTCATATTTGTTCTTTTGGTAGAAAATGATAAACAAGGTATGTTTACTCTTTACGCAAAATAACGTTTTCGTATTTTTTATGCTCCCTGTATAAAAAATTACATTTTTCATAACGTGAATCTTATTCATTTTACAAGCAAAAACTTTTAGTAGGAGTGACATTTTTACGTATCTTGGAAAATTTGGTCCATTTGCCCTCTTCTAAACTCTATCTGCGGACATACTGTATGTAGGTACATTGGACGGACATTGGTTTTTTGTAGCTAATAAATAATTGCTATAAACTAAATATTTATGTTTCGATCTTTTAGTTTTTTACCCACAATGGTATATCAACTGGTGTATCCATATTACTAGCAAAGGAAAGCCCAGAAAATACTGGAGTCAAAGAAGTATATACGGTGTATGTTTGTAGTGAATGCCACTGTATATGCATAGACAAAAATGACCTTAGGCAGCATATGATACAGGTAACTAAAAACTTACGTTTTTCACCTGTTTATGGTAGCCTAAAAACTCTTTATAGGTACATAATTTGGGGAATAGGGAAAATTCGACAGTTCCAAGCACGGAAAACCAAGCACAACCAGTGACACAAGAGGAAACTAAATCTATTTATAAGAAAACGACTATGTGTAGTGATGTCACTATTGGTTTAGTTAAAAAGCAAGAAAGGGCGATGCAGCAAGTGAAGTAAGTTTTTTCCCTGGGGGTAACAACCAAAAATTCACTTTCAATTGGTTAATCAATCCTGTGACAGATACTTCTGGCCCAATTATTATAAGTAAAAAAGTTTATAGAAATATATGTCCTAAAACGCTTCATTTTCAAGATACAGGGTGTGAGGGTGATAAAGTTCTCTGAGTATATACCTTTTGGTCAGCTGAAATAGATCACACACTGCCCATGGTCTCACTTACACTGAACTTTTAGATGTCATGTATCAGGATGCGGCGCTAGTTTCCCAACAAACGATCTTTGCAATGCTCATAGGAAACTTCATATTGGTGATAAAAAGAATTATTTTAAGTGTTTAGAGTGCGAGCAGACGTTCCAGATGTGGCGAATAGCCCGGGTCCACATGTATAAAGACCACGGTCTTGATTTTGGAATGATAGTTTGTCCCACGTGCAGCATATTTAAGAGCTACAAGGCAGGTAAGAAGTAAACGTCTACGCTGTGTGTTCAAGTTTATAACTTTTTCTTCTGAACGAATTTTTATGATTCTTTAAGCAATTTGTAGATATATTATTTATACCGCTCGGATAGTCAGAGATACTTAAATGATGCTAACATCATAAAGATGAAATGGCCACCGCACAGCTCAGCTCTATCAAACATGTTTGGGATATACTCTGTAGAATAATTCGAAGCCTAATACCACCAACAGAGATAAATCAAAAAATAAATTAATGAGAAAAGACCCTAATCTATTTTCTATGCTCGATGGTCGATTACACAAAATATGGCTGAGCTTGGTATAATTTATATCCACGGCTTCACTTCCCTAAAACGCTGCTTTTAATAGTATGTTTTGTAACCGATAGATTATTTTACTTTTGCAGTGACAATGCTGAGGCATATAACAACTCACTCAGAAGAGAAGCCCTTTAAATGTCAAGAGTGTGAGAAAGCTTTCAAGCAACTGGCTCAGTTGAAAAATCATGAAGCTTTACACAAAACACCGGAAGACGTAAGATCGGCTTTTATTATTATTCTCCAAGTACTAACTGGAGCTTTTTTAATAAAAATTATTTTACAAGGCTCCGGCATCTAAAATTGGTAAAAAAATCCCGAGAAACTGGAAACTAATTTAATTTATAGGTTAACCCTTTGCACAGAAATATTTAAACCAAGTTTAGTTTAATTCATCAATGTAGGTCCAATGTGTTTCTAAAATTTGCCAGGAAATTGTAGAGGAAGCTTTTACAACTAAAAATGTGAAAAACAATCCAATTAACACTTGTCCGGAAACACCTTCTTTCAGAGATACAGGGCGTTGAAATTTTGATTTTTTGCTATTTATTATTTCAAAATTTGTATGGGCCCCCAAAATTTTAGCACTTTTTTCAAACAATATTAAAAACTTTCCAAACAGGGTGATAATTGATATAAATAATTGATATAAATAAATAAATGATAATTTTTTGGGGGTCATGGCCCCTTTTACCCTCCCGAACTTTCTTTTCCGACACCACTGACTAGTTTTAATGAAATGATTAGTACTCCTGTTTAATTCTAAAACTTTTTGTTCTCTTGCATTTTCTGATATCTTGTATCGTTTGCAAGTTATTTAATAAAGTATCAGTGCTAATACTCCATTTTTAAGATAAGGTTTATTTAAAAAAAACAGATATTTTGCTAAATAACGTATAAAAGGTACCAAAAAGAGCAAAAGGCAAAACATTCTTAAATAACGGATATAAGTTATCAAAAAATTAGCAAAAAAATTGTGCTTTCAGTGAGTAGTTCAAATGCACCACCTTCTAAATGTGATGTTCTTGCAACTTATGTTAAATATCCTTTAAGATAATTATCTGAAATTTTATACAGAGCTAAATTTTAGCACCTTGAATGAAAAAATATTGAAAACTTCACAAACAATATACAGAATGATATTTTTTGTGGGGTCATGGTCCCTTTTACCATCCGGAACTTTCTTTTACGACGCCACCGACTCCTTTTAATCAAATAATTAATACTCCTATTTGGTTCTAGGACTTTTTGGTCTCTTGCATTTTTCTGATATCTTGCATCGTTTGCAAGTTATTTAACAAAATATCTGTGTTTGCATCAATTTTAAAATAAAAAGATTTATTTTTAAACAGGTAAGCACGAACGGATATTTTCCTAAATGAATTGAGAAATGTAACTAAATTATTAAACCACATCAGTGCCGTCCGAAAAAATGGTTTAGGTTGGTCAAAGGGTACATGATCCAGGAACTTTAACACGCTGTATCTCTGAAACAAGGCGTTTCATACATATGTCCATGAGAACTTTTCATATTTGTAGTTGCAGAAGCGGGCCCTAAAATTTCCTGGCAATTTTTAGAATCATCCTGTATATTGTGCCGCTTTAAATAATTACTTTTTAGATGCCGATGTGGTGCAGACTTGAAAAATGTGATAAATGTCAAAGGATCTTCTCGACTGCCAAGTCGCTGAAAAAGCACATAAAGGAGGTACACGAAAAATTCAAGCCTTTCATTTGTAACGTTTGTGGCCACAAGTCAACAAGAAAAGCTTTGTTGGAGGTAGTTATTTTTCTATTATAAGTATATACAGGGTGTTCTTTACCGGTAGATAAATGTTGTAAGTTGTGATTCCTGGTCCAATTCTAAGTAAAAAAGTTTATACAAACCATCTTTAACAGATGGGAAAGTTTTTTGCTTTTGACTTTATGGAAAAAGGTTATTATTCATAAAAAGTTCTGCTTGTTGAGAAAATAACACTTAAATCATAAATTTTGACTCAGCAGATACGGGGTGTCAAAAAAAGTAAAAACTTTAATTTTAATTGCACTTTTTTAAAAAAATTCAAAGATACATATGAATGACCATAAAGCTATTTTGTTAAATTTTATATTCGACCACTTTTCAGTTCCGGACGACACTTTCTTACGTTATTGTACTTTGCAATTAAAATTAAAGATAGTTTTCCTTATACATTTATCGTTTTAACTTTTTTTGACACGCCGTATATGCTGGCTTAAAATTCTTTAAAATACCCTATTTTAACGATAAAAATATGCATATATATGTTGTTAAATAATTTGTAAACGATGCAAGACCTGGTAAATGTGTCCCTAAAATGGTAGAAGTCATATTGTATTAAGTATTTGAAATAGTAGTTCAAATGCACAATGTATTTATATAGGGTTTTCGTAAATGTCTACTAGATATTTCATAGCGCGATCCCTGGTATGATTCTAAGTAAAAAAGTTTATATAAATGTATATCCTAAAATGCTTAGTTTTCAAGATACAGGGTGATAAAGTTTTTGGGTCATGTACCCTTTGACCTAGCTAAGCTATTTTTGTAGACGCCACTGATTTGGTCGATTATATTATATTCCTCGCTTCATTTAAAAACTTTTTCGTGTTTTGCTTGGGTTTGATATCTTGTACCGTTTGTGAGTTATTAAACAAAATACCCGTTCGAGCGTACCTTTCAAAAAAGTATTTTTATCTTTAAAACAGAGTATGGACTAGGGCTTGCAATCCCGGGATCTCAGGCCTGTGCAAATTTTGAGACAATTATCTCAAAAAGCATTTAATTATAAAAAGAAAAAACTAGAAAAAAATTAAAACACCCCTTATACCTCGACAGACATTTTAGGACAATTTTTTTAATTTATACACGTGTTGCCAATACTTTAATGACACAAAACGATTAAAATTTAATTATAAATTAACTTTATTTTTAGCTTCACGTAAGGCAGCATACGGGGAACAAACCGTTAAAGTGCAATTTCTGTGAGTTCAGGACCGGAGACCCTAACTCTCTTAGAAAACATAAGATGAAACACTTAGGGGTACGTAGGGAAATGTTAACATTAGCAAATGCAAAATTTCAAGTCCTTTTGGTTCAGTAGTTTTAACCCTTATGACGTAACGTTACAGGGGGACAAAGTGAAATAATTAGGGGGAGGTGGTGGAATTATTTAACAGGCATCTTAAGGAAAATATGGTATTTTTGTAGGCTTTTTCATATCAATGCCCTTACTGCGGCTACAGGTGTATACAGGCGGTATCCATCAAAAACCACATGCTGCGTAATCACAAGGGCAAAGATGGAGCATTTTCGTGTAAACACTGTACCTACACCACTGTCAGTGCTATGAATATGCACCAGCATGAAAGTGGTCACGAGATTGCACTAGCCGAAGGTAAAAAACGTAAAAAAATTAGTGTTATAAAAGAAGCTTGTTAATAATATTTCCAGACGCGAATAAAGGTTTTGAATTCATTTTTCTCAAAAATCTCCATTTATAATTTCTATTTTTTAAAATTTTAGGTGTCAATTCCAGCATCCCCAGTACAAGTATTAGTGAAGCAGAGAGAATAGACGATCCTGAAGAGCAGGTATTCACTTATCATGTTTTCTTGTAAATTTTAGTGCTAAAAGTGGCAGTTTTTATTATATTCAATTCGTTAACATTAAACAACAAAGGATCGAATCAAGCAAACTTAACATACGTAACGTAAGATTCAAAAAAGTCCTTAAAGTATGCCGTAGAATCAATGAAATGTCTTGAATTATTACACTTAAAAGGTGACATAGATAAAACGTAAAGGTGAATGAAAAATAGAACGGCCAAGTTCTGAAGTTTTTATTTTTAAGAAAATTAAATATGGTAATTAGGGCAGAACAAAAAGCTCCTATGATCGAAAGTTACTTTAGAAATGGTAGAAGGGTCGATGGCCAGTGGCCAGTGGGTTTTATTTAACACATTCAGGATTTTCAAACAGAATTTCCACACATAGTCATGGCTTTCGAGCAGTTTCGCCAAGTTTTGACTAGATCTGTGGCTTTGTTTACAGAAACTGGAAATGTGAATAGAAAGGAAGGCAGCAGGAGACCCAAAGTTCGTACTGCACAAAAAGTAAGCAAGCAAGTAAATGTATCCTACGGAACCTGCAATACAGTCCTGAAATGTGATCTGCATATAGGGTTACCATCTGACCGGATAAATCCGGTCTTGGCCGGATTTTAAAGACGTTGACCGGTCTCCGCCCGGATTTCATTAAAGACTGGATTTTCTACACGATCAGGCAACGATGCAATTCCGGCAAAAAAGATTTTTTAAAAGCTGTTTCAAGTGGCCAAAAATATAAATAATTTAAGGGGATATAAAAAAACTTATAAAACTAATAAGACGGTAATAAAAAATTTTAGTTTGCTTTTTGACACCAAAGACCGGACTTTTTTATTATAAAATAAGGATTTTTCACCGGCCATGATCGGTTTTACGAAAATTTAGCACTTGGTAACCCTACCTGCATATCCACGCTTATCATCTTAGCTCAGTCCAAGAATTGTTACCGAACGACAAGCCGCAGCGAATGCAATTTTCGGAGTGGTTTATGGGTAATTCGCATAATAATGAAAACGTATTTGAAAAAACCTTTTTTACTAACGAGGCATGGTTTTATCTCTCTGGTTATGTAAATTCTCAACAAATGAGAATGGGGAGGTCTGAGAATCCACATTTCTTTATAGAGAAGCTTCTGCATTCACAGAAAGTTAGCGTGTGGGCGGCCTATATCGAAAAGGTTAATTGGACCAATTTTTTTTGAAGGGACTCAATTCGGTGCGATACCGTAATGAAATTTTAGAAAATTTTGTAAAAGCATTAGACGATGAAGAGGTGCGACAAGGCTACTTCCAGCAAGATGGCGCACCAATTCACGTAACTCTTGATAATTTAAATTTTTTGGAATCATTTTTCGAAGACCGAATCATTAGTCGTAATATTCCAATTATGTTGCCACTACGGTTCTGCGAACTCACGCCCTTCGACTTTTTAATGGCCACGCATAAAAAACTCGGTTTTCAAAACCCCCTGTGAAAATTTAGAAGACCTATGGGCTAGAATTAGAAATAAATTTCAGGAGATTCACAACTCCCCCCAAGTGCTCACCAATGTTTTTGATGCTGTAAAAAGAATGAGAGCATGTTTGGAAGTAAAGGTGGACACGTCTCTCATTTAGTTTAAATTTATAATTTTTAGGTTATTTGTTGTATATGTTTTATGTAATTCTGTATTATGCAGTGACAACGACGATAATGTAACTTTCTTTAAAATAAAACTTTAGTACTTGACAGTTTTATTTTTAATTCACCTATTATACCCTTTACCTATGTTACCTTTCAAGAGTAATAATTCAAAACGTGCATGATTAATTCCACGGTATACTTTGAGGACGTTTTTTTTTTATCTTAAGTTATCTTTATATTGATTTTTCCTACAGACGGACGAGGAGACGCAAAGCTGCTTCCTAAACGCGGAATATCAAATGGAAGAAACCGTAGACAACGGTGGCATTACAATTCCAGCTGGATTAGAAATGGATGCGACTGGTTTAGAACCGGATCCATCTAGATTAGAAACGGATTCAGTTGGATTAGAAACCGATTTGGCTGGATTAGAAAAGCAATCGGCCATGTTAGAAACGGATTCCTCCGGGTTAGAAACGGATTCCACCGCGTTAGAAATGGATTCCTCCGAATTAAAAATGGATTCCTCCGAATTAGAAATGGATTCTACAAGATTGGAAATCGCTACTGTCGGATTAAAAATGGAGTTACCTTCTTAGTTTTTTGAATAAATGTGTTCGCATTTTCTAAATAAATTCCGATATAATGAAGGGCGACGAGCTTGTAATTTTTCTACCTAGGCGAATATTTATGTAATTTTTTTTTTGTTTTACAAGACTATAGATAAGACTGACTTATTTTTAATAAAGCATTTTTTGTATAAAAAACTTTTTATTCCAGAAAAATCCATAGCATTATTACTCACAGAGTTTTGATCTTAGATAAGTTGACATCACGGTTAATAAAACGCATGATTTAAAAAAATCAAAAATCTACGATTTTTAAAAAAATCATGATTCTTTTGATTTTTTTTTCTAAAAATTTATTTTTGGACTAATTATTTATACACCTCTTTTCTAACTATTTAAAAAAATTGTATAATTTTGAAAATGTAAATATACAGGGTTGCTCCAAATGTTGTTACGGAACTTTTATCTGAAACATTTTTCGCTAACTTGCCCAGTTTTTCAAATATTCAGTTATATCCACGCAGTGCATATAAACTCACTTATTTACATACATCCAACATATTACTCAAAATGACGGATTTTCTAACTTTTAACACCGCCTTTTTTTCAAAATATCGGTACCCTATTTCGTTTTAATCTAACGTGCCTTACGATCCAGGATCCTGCTGCGATTGTTCCTTCTGCTTTTTCTCCTCCAATTCCTGAAGCTGCTCCAACGTTAATAGCGAGACTCCAAGTTGGTCTTCTCGGGTGAAAGGCTGCGCCATCTGTCTCAGCCATCTTTTGGCGATCTAAAGCGGTTATATAGCTTTAGTAAAGTCACAAAACTCTATTTTAGAATAAAATACCTAAAATATTATCTATTTTACTAAAATAGTTACCTGGACAGCTTCCTCCGTCGACAAGTTACACAAACTATCGGAGAGGTGCTCCTGGATCCACTTGGGCAATTTCAACCGCTTATCCGCTCTCGAGAATCTCTTATCGGCGAACACCATGATACCGTAGTCCGTTTTTCCTCTTATGGCTCGCCCAACGCACTGCGCGGCGTGTCTCATAGCGTCGAATGTTAGAAAGTCGTTTTCTCGAATCTAAACGCAAATTTTCAGTTATAACCCACCATCTTACCTAAGCTTGACTAGAGACAGATTCAGGCTTGATTATAAACGGATTTAGCTAGATGAGAAAAGGATTTAGGCGGATTAGAAATGGATTCAACCCGGTTAGAAATGGATTCAGCTAGATTATAATCGGACCAGTCAGAATTAGAAATGGATGCAGCTGGATTAGAAATACATTAAGTTGTGTTAGAAGTGGACTCTGCAGGATTAGAAATAGATTCGTATGAATTAGAAATGGATGCAGCCGGGGTAGAAATGAATTTCGTTATCTGGATTAGAAACTTATTCATATTGACTAGAAACTTATTAATGTTAATTGGAAACGGATTAATCTAGATTAGAAATGGATGCAACAGGGTTACAAATGGATGCAGCTGGATTAGAAATGAATTTAGTTGGATTTGAAATGAATTCATCTGGATAAGAAATGGATTAAGTTGTGTTAGAAGTAGATTTTGCAGGATTAGAAACAGATTCAACCCGGTTAGAAATGGATTCAGCTAGATTATAATCGGACCAGTCAGAATTAGAAATGGATGCAGCTGGATTAGAAATACATTAAGTTGTGTTAGAAGTGGACTCTGCAGGATTAGAAATAGATTCGTATGAATTAGAAATGGATGCAGCCGGGGTAGAAATGAATTTCGTTATCTGGATTAGAAACTTATTCATATTGACTAGAAACTTATTAATGTTAATTGGAAACGGATTAATCTAGATTAGAAATGGATGCAACAGTGTTACAAATGGATGCAGCTGGATTAGAAATGAATTTAGTTGGATTTGAAATGAATTCATCTGGATAAGAAATGGATTAAGTTGTGTTAGAAGTGGATTTTGCAGGATTAGAAACAGATTCGAATGAAATAGAAATGGATGCAGCCGGGGTAGAAATGCATTTCGTTGGGTTATAAATGATTTACCTGGATTAGAAACTTATTCATCTTGATTATAAACTTATTAATCTTAATTGGAAACGGATCCATATAGATTAGAAACGGATTCGTCTAGATTAGAAATGGATGCAACAGGGTTGCAAATTGATGCAGCTGGGTTAGAAATGAACTTAATTGGATTAGAAATGAATGCAGTTGGGTTAGAAATGGATTAAGTTGGGTTAGAAGTAGACTGTGGAGGATTAGAAACAGATTCGTATGAATTAGAAATGGATGCAGCCGGGGCAGAAATGAATTTCGTTGGGTTATAAATGATTTATCTGAATTAGACACTTGCTCATCTTGATTAGAAACTTAATAATCTTAATTCGAAACGGATTCACCTAGATTAGAATCTGATTCGTCTAGATTAGAAATGGATGCAACAGGGTTACAAATGGATGCAGCTGGGTGAGAAATGAATTTAGTTGGATTAGAAATGATTCATCTGGATTAGAAACGGATTCATATTGATTAGAAATGGATGCAGCTGGGTTAGAAATGGATTAAGTTGGGTTAGAAGTGGACTCTGCAGGATTAGAAACAGATTCGTATAAATTAGAAATAGATACAGCCGGGGTAGAAATGAATTTCGTTGGGTTATAAATGATTTATCTGGATTAGAAACTTATTCATCTTAATTAGAAATTTATTAACCTTAATTGGAAATGAATTCATCTAGATTAGAAATTGACGCAACAGGGTTACAAATGGATGCAGCTGGTTTAGAAATGAATTTAGTTGGATTAGAAATGAATTCACCTGGATTAGAAACGGATTCATCTTGATTAGAAATGGATTCGGCAGGGTTAGAAACGGATTTTGCTAAGTTACCTTTTAAATTTTTGAAATAACTGGAGGACGAGCATTTTTTTAAAAATTAAAGCATACAAGAGAGATACTTAAAACACTTAGTACTTACTTGAAATTGATCCCGCAAGTAATCCAACCTAGCCTTCAAAATTCTCGACTGTGTATATACATATGGAATACCGAACATCAAAACTGCCCGTCCCAGATGATGGTCAAAATCGACACCTTCCGAAACTTTGCCTCTTGCTACCGAGAGTAATACAGCGCCTCTGCCAGATTCGCAGGCCTGAAAACATTAAATAAAGAAATATTTTATTTTTGATATATGCGGGGTGCACTGGTGTCGAGACATATTTTTTGATTAGTGGGAGACTTGTTATATCTACTGGATGGACTTCTGTGGCTAAAGCTTACCTTAATATAATACATCAACGCAAAACTCGTTTCTGCCGAATCTTGCGTTTCGATGAAGAGTAATTTGTACCTCTGCAGACTGTCAATGACGCCTTGGTCGTACCACGCCGTCACGACCGATTCCAAGTACAGGTAGGAAGTGAAGAAACATACAATACCGTCAGGTACATTGGCAGCTACCTGAAAAACGACTGCAATTATGGAAAGAACAAGATTATCGTATAGTAAAGGATGGTTATTTGGATTTACGTTTCGATCTCGCAGAGTAAAGATCAAATATGCACAAAATGCAAATGTTATTGTACAAATCAGTAAATTGATTGCTCACATTCTTTAATATAACGCAAGCTTTAGTACTACCCTATATTTACCTCTACTAAGAGCTGACCATAATTCCTTATCACAGCATTATCTTCTCTGGTTTCAAATTTGGATGATATTGCAACTTGGTCATTGCCTTTTGAGACAATCTAAAAAATAAAGGTGGGGTTTCCAAAAACTTGACAAAACGTTATTTTAATAATGATATACAGATCGAACCGCTAGGAAATATTTTAGGGCGTGACACCGAGACTGATTTTAGGTAAAAAAAAGTATGTAAAAATGTACCAAAAATGCTTCATTTACTATTTTTTTCTAGTTCTTTCATTTTATCTTCGGCGTTTTTGAGATCCCGATCTTACATTTGTACAGGGCTAAACTTAGACGAAAAAGAAACATGAAAATGGAATGAGTTCACATTCCTTAAAGCCAAAACACAAATGACGCAATCTAAGTTCAAATGTAAACAAATTCTGTCTTTCTCTGTGCCTCTCAGCTGTTTGGCGGAGACAAATATAGCAATACCCTGCGGGGAACAATTTACAGGGACCGGATTGTTGAGACCGATAGAAAACTCGCCCGAGAACTGCAGACTCTTTAGCGCCAGAATAGACCAGAGTAAGTAAACACGCTTCACCTTTAGAGGGTTGATAGTAGATAATATAGCGTCCTTATTGCTTTTTCGTCCGTGGGATTAACCTATAGCACTGAGCACTATAGCAAATGAATATAATAAGTGACCAAAGAATTAGCAAAAAAAATTTGCTTTCAGCGAGTAGTTCAAATGCACCACCTTCTAAATGTGATGTTATTGCAACTTATCTTAAATGTCTTTTAAAATAAGTATTTAAAATTTTGTCCAGAGTTAAATTTTAGCACCTTTAATCAAAAATTATTGAAAACTTCACAAGCAATATACCGAATGATATTTTTTGTGGGGTTATGGTCCCTGTTACCCTCCCGAACGTTCTTTTACGACTCCACTGGCTATTTTTAATTAAATAATTAGTACTCTCTTGTCGTTCGACTTTTTTGGTCTCCGCATTTTTGTGGTAGTTTGCATCGTTTGCAAACTATTTAACAAAAGTTCAATAAAAATACGAGGTAAAAATTACAATAAAAATTTCATCGAAATAAAATGTCGGCCTCGCTCAATGTATTATAAATCGAAAATATGCGTTACACGTGTTTCGCACCTGCGGGTATCATCAGACCTTCTGCAACGAAGCTACCTTATTTAATTTGAAAAAATGGTAAAATACTTACCATAGGCAACAAACAAGGTCGAGCCAACGTCATGGTAAAAGATGACATAATGACAGGGTGGAAATCGAGAATTTTCGGGTACATATCCAAAGGTGACAGAGTACCCGACGTAATGACAACCGTCTGGAATCTGTCAAACACTGGTTTCATAGCTATGGATGAATCCAGACAGCTAAAAACAAAATGGTACTTGAAAACGCCTCTTCCATACAAATAGCAACGCATGTATAACACTCGGCATACATTTTTAAACTTACCTGAAATGCAATATAGGATTCGACACTGTCGGCGTTTTATCATCAAAAGGCTCTACTATAATGGTAAATCCTTTGGTGTAAGTTGACACCAACGTTGCCAAATGTGTGATAAGCGTTATAGGTCCAAATTCGGTCATGTCGGTTATCTCTAAGGTGCGTAACAGCGAGGCCAACCGTTCATGGCAAAAACGCAAAGGCTTGCGTTCAATACACACTTTTTGTTGGACGTCCTTTAGAAAACCGATTGGAGACTCTTGGACAACATGCTGAACTCTTAATCTAAAAGAATTAACGTTTTTTTTACACTGATCAAACCATCAAACTATATATTGTAAAACATAACTTGAAAAACACTGATCCAATTAATATGTATTTAAATGAAAAACTAACGAACCTCGTTTTCAAATATTCAACAAATCTCTTCAGGAAACTTATGAAATGTTCAGCATTCCTGATATTCCCAGGAACTGCCTCTTGGAGCACCTCATCTGGTAAAATCGGATTAGAAAGGATTAGATCTGTATCTCTAGCTACACTGGCGTCTCTCAATCCTTCTACTAGTCTTTGGTATTCTTCTTGCAATTTTCTGTGGTCCTCATCTCGCATTCTGTTCAAAAATACAAAGGAATACTAAGAAACTAGACCCGGTATATTTGCACCGACGCGAGTGTTAAAATACATTTCGAAAATCATTTATTTACAGAAAATTATTTTCACCATTGGTGAAATTTTTTCAGATTATATCCATGCCTGTTTTCTTCAAAATTCAATAACTTCTCCAGGACTTTTCCATAACTTTTCCAGAAACAAGTAAAATTAAAAATAATCAAATACATCTTACTCAGACACATGTTTTTCTAGAGTCCCTAAATTCGCTGTAGCTCTGTCTATAGTTCTTCTATGTATTTTCACACTCATGGAGTCGATGCACACATTGTCAATGTTGTGTGCCTCATCAAATATTACCACTGATTCTTTAGCTAGCTCTTTTGACACTACATCTGCTATTTTCGGATCTAACAAGTAATGGTAGCTGTAGACTACTATGTTCGCATGGATTATCTAAAAATCAATTTTTACAGTCAGATTCGCTAGTTATAAATGAAATGTGTCCTCTCCAATGTTTAATATTGTTTCTTATTTTATCATAAGACTAAAATTCACTGTTGCAATTCTTACTGGTACTTACAGCAAACCTTGCCAAAAAATATGAACACCAATTTCTGTCTCTGCCATATTGTTTAAGTTCATCCAATCCATAGACCCCATAAGGCAAATTGCTTTCTTTCCCATCCAAAGCAAAACCCTCATAATATTGACATACTGGTGTTGTGTCATCTATATTATGTCTTTCACGGATATAACTAGCTGTCAAACTGTGACATTTACCATCAACTATCTTACCCTCCCTTTCAGTGCTTACCTACACATGAAAAAAAAATCATTTATAAACACAGATGAGCAATTCTTATGAGATCTTTAATACATGATTCAGCAGGGAAGCACAAGAAATAACTAGTATAGTTTGGTTTACGTCCTATTAATAGAACGGAAGTTAACAACAAAAAATACACCCACTGAATTTTGAATAATGTACCTAACTACTTACAAAAAATAATAGAGAACATTATGATTTAGAAAATCACCAAAAAACTTACCTGAGGGTGAATACACATGTTCTTTCTGGAACTCAAAACCAAACCAACTAAACTAGGATACTGACCATCATGTTTTTCATAATATTCCAACAACTTTCTCAATTCTTCTATTACTTTCTCTATCTCGGGAACGGTTCGAGAACAGTATATCAGCTTCCTGACATCGAGAGGATGCTCTATCATGTACGCCACTACAAGGGACAGAAGGGTAATTGTTTTTCCGGTCCCTGAAGGCATTTCAAGTAAGCAGTGGCCCTAAAATTATAAGTTCAAGATTAGTTTGTGAATATAGACAAAATAACTTAGTGTAGAGCAATAAGAAATTTTCACTAAATCTGATTCATTGTACAACTGCTTAAGAGTAAGATTTGTATATTTTAAACGTTCTTCTACCTTAGAGCTTTTATTTATACTTACTTTGGCATCAAGAGCTTTCTTGAGTTCACACATATAGGCATACTGTTCTGGATAGATGTATTCGTAAGGAAAATAGACTATAAGACCGTCCACGCTTAACCTGGAAGAAAAACAGTTAAAATTTCTTAATTAGAACGTCTTTTAATTAAAACATACCGCATATTTGGACTATTTTTGAAGATTTCATCAATATTTCATAACAATTTAAAATCGAGCAGCTAAAACTTGCCGACAAAAAAGTTGGGTTATGTTAAAAGATCAGTTGTCAAACACCAATGTTGCCAACGGATGAAAAAATGTTATTTATATCAAACTATGCAGCGCTGCAACAGCAAAAATCAATTTTAAAATGTGCCAACGCATAAAAGAGCTTAAGTACTATTTCCTCTAATTAAATACTGTTTGGTAATGGCCATATATTTAACTTGCATACATATAATTATTTGGATAGCAAGAGCCCTAAAAAATTACCATTATACGATTGGCAACGCTGGTCTTGATATTTTTCGCGCCATTTTTTAAAAATTTCTTGATAAAATAGTTTCTTGATTTTTTGATGAAATTAAAGGAATTAAAAACAACTGGAACAAATTACTTAAGAACTTTATAATTAACATTTGGTTTTAACATGATTCTGATAAAAAAAAAATGCATATGAGATAAATATTTACAAAATCCAAAAACTAAGATAATACATAAGCTAGAGAAATTAATGCTGACTCTATTCCACTGCGTAAACCTCAAAAACGACGGGATCGATGCCCAGAGAATCGGTTTCCTTGAAAAATTCCTGAATATCATCGAAGAACCTAAATTTGAAACCCTTTCGTCTGGGATTTTTACACCTTAAATTGTAAGTTCTAATTAGATTCCTCCATTTGGACTTAATTTCTTTGACTGTGACCACGTAGCCGTTGTCTTGCATTTCTTGCATGATTTCGTTCCACATCGCTGGTTTTTTGGTTTGATCCCTGTCGGCAATTTCGTATTTTCTCCGCCGTATGATCGATATTAAAAAAGTAGTTGCCTCGTCTGGCCACCGGCAAGGGAAATCTAAAATAATACCTTGATTTTAGGGGACACCCGGGGATTTTTTGGTTTTTGTTGAGGTCTGTTCGGTCGGTGCTTTTTTCAATTTTTAACACAAATAATGTATTTTAAATTATTTAATGATAATTTTACTTTTGAGCTAGTGCCAGAGTTGCTTATCAAGATAAAATGTACATTGCAAAAGGCTTTTATGGGTTGTTGCTATAAGCTGATTTATCAAAATTTGTATAAAAAAATTAGCACCTCTAAAATTTGTAATTAAATTTATTAAGTAAATATACAGGGCATTCCTAAACTCTGGTGAATATTTTAGGGTGTAATTCCTGGGTGTTTTAAGTAAGAGTTTTTATAAACTTGTCTCAAAATGCTCCATTTTGAAGATACAGAGTATTACAGTTTTAATTTCCTTCTAGATTAGAGTTATCTCAAATGTTTCTTGAGATAATTGCCTCAAAATTTGGGCTGGACTAAATTTTAGCTCTCCTTATAAAAAAATAATTTATATAATTTCCCAAACGGCAAACAGCGTGATATTTTTCTGGGGTCACGTTTCTTCTTATCCTTCCTAACTTTCTTCCACGGCGCCACCGACTATTTTCAATTAAGTAAACAATGTTTAAAAATTCGGGTTTAAAATGTAAAAACTTTTAAAAAAATGTATTATGTAAACCTTTATATTTAAAATCAGGCCAGCAATTTCACCCTAAAATATTTACCTAAGGTTTAAGAACATCCTGTACGAGTTTTTAGTGTATTTACAGAAA
Source organism: Philopedon plagiatum (assembly GCA_963971165.1). NCBI lineage: Eukaryota > Metazoa > Arthropoda > Insecta > Coleoptera > Curculionidae > Philopedon > Philopedon plagiatum. The sequence continues at coordinate 17,630,983 of OZ020193.1, read as the reverse complement.
AAATAATGGGAGCAAACTCGCCCCAACTCACCTTCTCGTTATAAAATGATTTTTAAAAATAGACTCTTAAAGGTTCTTTACAAAATATGCTATTTTGTGTAACAAATATTTCAAAACAGACATATGCCTTGTTGCACCTTGATACTATCACTAACAATGTTTAAAAGGTACATAGGCAAGAAAAATCATTATGAGAACAGGCTTCAAGAATTTTCCCAAAAAAAAATACAAACAGATGTAGAAAAAGAAATCAACCTCAACTCACAACAGGATAAGTCTCCTCAAAAAGCAAAATTTGTCAAAATTTCAACATTGAAAGGATACTGTATAACTTCGCCCTTACTGTTTTCAATTTTAACAATATTAATGTTACTACTATTAGCTTTAGAATTATTTTTACCAAAATTAACGTTCTTGTTGCCCTGCAAGTTCGCCATCGCAGCCTTTTTCATCACTTCCAGTTTTTTCTTGTGCACTTCTATTTCTTGTTTTCGAAGGCTCATTTGTTCCTCGTGCCTTTTTTGTCGCGCCGTGTATTCTTCGCGTTTCATATTCGTATATTCAATAAATTGTCTGTCTGTAAAGCATATAGGGGGAAACGTTACGGTGGGTGTTCCATGGGAGGATCCCGAGCTTGTGCCCCCGGCGCTCAATAAGGGCATTAACGTCAGCTTCGTCTTGTTATAGTCGTGATCGAGATTCAAAAATCGCTCCCCACCAAAGTAATCTGACATTTCTTTGTAGTACCGAAACCGCATGTTACTTTTATTCTTCATTTTACTGCATTCTTTGTAGCTTCGAATCAGATTCTTCCACTTGTTTTGGCATTCTTGTACGCTAACTGAAAGACCTTTGCTGCAGACATCTTGTTGAATTTTTTGCCAGATTTCTCTTCGATTTGAGGCATTGGCTAGTTTTTCCTTAAAATTCGTCATTGTTTCTATTAGTTTTTGAGATTGCTGAATGCCCCAGCAGTGATGAGAATCTAAAACAAAAAAAATCGGTCAAGTGCAAGCTATACTTGCACAATTAGTGCTCTGTGCCTTCAGCTCCCACTAAACCTGAGCAAACTTCGGCCGCCCGATCTCCTTCCATATGCCGGGCTACCCGCCGCCGACAGCACCAACGCCGTATCACATCGCGTATGCGCGGAGCTGCATAGGCCAAATTAAAAATTTTGAAAAACTTATAAGAACAAAAGTTCTTCAGTGTTCCATACATCGTGAGAAATATTTTTTGTTAAAAAACTTTTTCTCGAAAACCAATGCTTCAGCAGTTATAAGGAAATAAACAATTAAATTGTTTATAACAATTGATCGCGCTAGAATTTTTCAATCCTGATAAATTTTGCTCAATCTACACCTAATTCTCAATGTTAATGATTTTTTTCAGATTTTTCTGACCAATCCTTCTGGTGATAAGGGTGGGGGACAGAAATTTTTAAGCGTTTTTCCAGAAAAATGTTTTAAAAAAATACTTCAATAAGCTATTTGATACTAGCACACTCTATCTCTGTGCTAAATTTCAAATTTTTACGTCTTATAGTTTCAGAGAAAATAGCGTGTGACAGACGGACACCTAAGTTATTCCATAAGTGTTCTGTTTCACGGAACCCTAAAAAAATTTTTAAATTGGTGTCATCACGGAACCCTAAGCACAAGAGCCCCTTTCAATTGTTACAATCAAATTCCATTACTTAAACGTTCGAATGTACAAGACAAAACCTAACTTTAATATCCGACATACGTCCTCACGCAATCGTATGCGAAAGAGAGGATAAAGCTAGATACTTCACGTGCTGCTTTAATCTTATTTCTGAAAGTAACACACCTTTGTGTATGCAAATAAGCATGTTTTTAACGTTTTTAGCGATTGTATCCTAATAAAACATACCTTTTCGCCGGCAATCAGGATCTCTGTCTCTATTTTCATCGTGTATTAAGCTATGTCCTCCTTCAGTTGGATGGAGTTCTCCACTTTGATCTACAATCATTATTTCTTGTACCTCCCCCTCGTTCTCACCTTGCTGATCCAATTCCAAATCTTCCTCCTCTAAGTGGTGCTCCTCGGTCGTAAATTCCTGGCCATTCTCGTCTTCGTAAATATATTCCACTTTGGAATCATTCATGCTAAGGATTTTCTTTAATTTCGACATGGAAATTGGAAATTTTCGAAAAACTCCCGTGATCCGTTAAAACTAGACAGACACCAAATGGCACTCTCGGCTTGGCTCTGTTGGCATTAAACAAGGACAGAGATCCAAATAATAGTGTGTCAAATAGAGATAACGCGATGGTTTAGGAGGACGCCGCCATTTTATCGATTGGAAGGCCATCTGTTTATAGTTTTACTATTGGCAACATTGGGGCGCTAAAACATAGCACTCTCGACTACTACAAGCGCGCCATTTTTAAATTAGTTAAAATTTTTAAGCTTGAATAAAAAAGTTATCTTTAAAAAATATAAATTTAAATGGAATGGAAAACGTTGCTACTTCTTAATTTAGAGAAATATTTGCTTTCGAGATTCGTAGAACTAAAAAATGTATCTCAAAAAGCTTAAAAACTGTTCTTTCTAGATAACTTTTTTATCTACATTTTTAATCCCCAAAACCGTAATGATCCCATCCCATCCCAAAAAATCGAAAATATTTCTTCCCTCAAATATTAACTCCGTCGACATTTTTCACTTCATATAGGTCTAGAATCACTGTAAAAAATTACATGTGACAGAATTTTTTCGATTCACCAAGAAAAATCGCGAGAAAGTTTCTTGAACGTCGAAAAATAAGTTGATTTTGAGTGGCTGCAGAGAATTCTCTAGTTGAGATTGATTAACCAATTTTGGGTATAATACGGAATGATTCCTTCTCTATCGAATGGCGGAAACCCCAAAAGGCTGTGATTTTTTCTTAATTTTTTATGAATTTTCTTTCGAGGATCTGCAAGCGTATTCTCGCGATCACTAAAGAAGAACGAAAATTTATGACGAAGATATGGCCAAACTGATAGTTTTTTCGTATTTCTCGTGCCTAAATTGCCTTGGAAACGGATTTTCGTAAAAATGTTAGAGATGACCTGAAATGAAAATTTTTACATATTATGAATGCATGCGAAATTTGCAAAAATTGCTGATTTTTTCGATGAAATTTAGCATACGAGAAAATAAAACCGAAAAAAATAATAAAAAAAGACTTTTTGCAATAAATTGTGAATAAAAAAAATTAGCAACAAGATATTTTTATAAAGTGTCATACGCTCATCTAGATACCTTTAGGGACCCCCATTTCAATTGGTTTTATTCATTGCATAATTTTTTTGCTTGTTTCGACCCTCCAGATCTAAAGTGCCTCCTCTAGGACAGTAAAAATCAATTTTAGAAAGTGCTAACGCATATAAGTACTATTTCTTCTATTTAAATACTGCTTGGTAATTGCCATGGATTTATTATATAAAAGGATACGGGATGATGTAACATTCTTTGAAGCCAAAACAAACCATTCTAAGCGACACTGTAAACACAATTTGTAAACATTGCCCACATCTTATTTTACCTTGTATTTGTGTACAAAAAATACGTTAGAAGCATTAAAAGATTTGCTAAAAGTAATAAAAGCCCTAAATTACTTTATTTTCTGCTAAATAATAATAAATTTAAGTTAAAAAGGTTTTATTATTTATAGGTTATGTTATTTCTAAAGGTGTTTATTTAAAGTCGCTCCGAGTCATTTATAAATCTATATAAATCTATACGTCGCACTTTTTCTTTTCTAGTTCATTAGACAAAAACGTACGTGTAACCGAGTGTTCAGACCGAGGTTCAGCCGTTTTCCTAAACAACCAGCACAGACAGCAACACTTCTGAGCTCCAACACTCCAATGCTATTTTATCTCTTTCTACTACCATTCTTGATTCAATTACGTAGTAATTCGTAGTCTTGTCTATGTTCGTAGTTCGTAAACTGCTCCCCCAAGAAAATAACAAACAACAAAATATAAGGCTTCACTTTCGATACGCTCACAGTATACGGATATCGAATCCTTTTATATAATAAATCCATGGTAATTGCCGTATTTATCTTACATTAACTATATTACTTGAGAAGCAAAAGCCCCCAAAACAAAATTAGGTACCTTTATATGACTGGTAACGTTGGTATTGACATTTTTCGCGCTATTTTCTAAAAATTTCCTGATAAAATAAACTTTTATAATTTTTTAATGTCATTAAAGTAATAAGTATATAAAAAAACTAAACAAATTACTTAACAACTTTAATATTAATATTTGTTTTTAACATATTTCTGGTAAAAAAAAAACGCATATGAGATAAATAGATTTACAAAATCCAAAAACGAAGATAATACATAAAATAGAGTTATTAATGTTGACTCTATTCGACTGCGTAAACCTCGAAAAAGACGGGATCGATGCCAAGAGACTCGGTTTCTTTGAAAAATTCCTGAATATCATCGAAGAACCTAAATTTAAAACCCTTTCGTCTGGGATTTTTAGACCTTAAATTGTAAGTTCTAATTAGATTCCTCCATTTGCACTTAATTTCCTTGACTGTGACCACGTAGCCGTTGTCTTGCATTTCTTGCATGATTTCGTTCCACATCGCTGTTTTCTTCGTTTGATCCTTTTCGACAAGTTCGTATTTTCTACGCCGCATGATCGATATTAAAAAAGTAGTTGCATCGTCCGGCCATCGGCAAGGGAAATCTAAAATGATACCTTGATTTTAGGCGGGACATATGGGGGTTTTTCGGGTTTTGTTGAGGTTGCTTTCTGTCCGTATTTTCTAAAGATCTTAACCGAAAGACTATTTTTCTTTAAATCTTTTACTGTAGTACTGTATCCTAAGTTTCATGAAAATTTGATTAAGTTGGTGCATAGGCGCCGACTCCATGGGGGCAAAGGGAACACGGACGTCCCAAAGTATTTCAGACTAAATATATTTATTATAGAAAACAGGTTACTGTGCAAGTGCAAGCTACACTTGCACAATTAGTGTTCCTTGCCATCAGTTAACCTTAACCTGAGCAAACCTCGGCCGCCCGATCTCTGCCCATCTGCCAGAAATGATCTTCAAAACTGTAACGTAAGTAATAGAAAATTAAGTTGTCTTTCGAGAGTAAATTATATAAATCTGTCTTCTGTTTATGTCAAGATTGAATGTTCCTATTTTTTGTAAATAAACGATTTAAGTTTGTTTTTAACTCACGTTTGATTTCGGTCTAGTTAAGGTTCCGTTACCTCTACGCCCCTAGTCACCCCTAAAACGAGGGCGTGACATTAATGTCACTTTCTATTACTTACATTACAGTTTTAAAGATCATTTCTTCTACAGTTTATCACAATCACAAACGCATCGGACCGGGGATCGTGCACTAGTGTCTTTTCTCTCGTCTTTCCGATCGCCCTATCACCCAGTCAGCAGTTTCCCCCTCCTTTTGGGGAGCGTTGACTTTAGGTCAGAAACCGCAATTTTGATGACTAATAGCGTCGTTTAAATAAATTATTTCAAGTAATTGTTTGATTTTATAAAGGAACTATATATCATAGTTGCAATTTTAATGCATATTCAATAAATAAGCTACATCCTGCCAATGTAGAGGGCAATAACTTATGAATATTGAACTTCCAAATATTGATCTATGAAATATTATTGGTTTTTCCACTTGTGACACTACCTACTATTAGCTTTAAAATTCTTTTTACCAAAATTAATGTCCTTGTTGCCCTGCAAGTTCGCCATCGCAGCCTTTTTCATCACTTCCAGTGTTTTCTTCTGCACTTCAATTTCTTGCTTTCGTATGTTCATTTGGTCTTCTTGCCTTTTCTGTCGCGCCGTGTATTCTTCGCGTTTCATATTCGTATATTCAATAAATTGTCTGTCTGTAAAGCATATGGGGGGAAACGTTCCAGTTCGTATTCTTTGGGAGGTTTCCGAGCTCAAGCCCCCGGCGCTTAACAAGGGCGTTAACGTCAGTTTCGTCTTGTTAAAGTAGTGATCGAAATTCAAAAAACGCTCCCCACCAAAATAATCTGACATTTCTTTGTAGTATCGAAACCGCATGTTACTTTTATTCTTCATTTTACCGCATTCTTTGTAGCTTCGAATCAGATTCTTCCACTTGTTTTGGCATTCTTGTACGCTAACTGAAATACCTTTGCTGCAGACATCTTGTTGAATTTTTTGCCAGATTTCTCTTCGATTTGAGGCATTTGCTAGTTTCGCCTTAAAATTATTCATTGTTTCTATTAGTTTTAGGGATTGTTGAATGCCCCAGCAGTGATGGGAATCTAAAATAAAAAATACTGATTTCAGAAAGGTGCCGTCATGGAACCCTAAGCACAGGAGCCCCTACTTTGGTTATTATTAAAATAAAATTCCATTACTTTAACGTTCGAATGTACACAACAAAACCTACCTTTAATATCAGACATACGTCGTCATGCAATCGTACGAGAAAGAGAGGATAAAAGATAGGCACCTCACATTGCTTTAATCTTACGTCTGAAAGTAACATACCTTTGTGTATGCAAATAAGCCAGTTTTTAACGTTTCTGGCGATTACATCCTAATAAAACTTACCCTTTCGCCGGCAATAGGGGTCTTTCTCTCTATTTTCATCGTGTATTAAGCTATGTTCTCCTTCAGCTGGATGGAGTTCTCCACTTTGATCCACTATCATTATTTCTTGTACCTCCCCCTCGTTAGCACCATGCTGATCTATTTTCAAATCCTCCTGTAAGTGGTGCTCCTGGTTCGTAAATTCCTGGCCATTCTGGTCTTCGTAAATATATTCCACTTCAGAATTGTTCATGCTAGGATTTTCTTTAATTCCGACAAGGAAATTGCATTTTTCGAAAACATTTTATTCCATTAGAACTAGACCGACACAGAATAGCACTCTCGCCTTGGCTTCGTTGGCGTTAAACAAGGACAGAGATCCAAATTATGGTGTAGTAAATAGAGATAGAACGATGCTTTAGGAGCAAGCCGCCATTTTATCGAGTAGAAGGCCATTTGTTTTTTGTTTATACTGTTGGTAACAATGGGGCGTTCAAACTTGGCAACGTCAAACAGCTCGACAACCCCAAGCGCGCTATTTTAAAATTTCTAACCGTGACTTTAAAATGTTATCGTCAAAAAATGCAAATTTAAATAGAATGGGAAACATTGCTACTTCGTAAAGCATTGCTATTTCGAAAGCCCACTTGGAACTGCTCTCTGAATCCAGGAAAAACGATTCACTATCGAAGTATTTTACAAGCACGTTTCAAAAATACAGTTCTTACAGTACACTTTTTTCACTTGAAGCTTAAAAGACGATTTATTAGAGAAAACGTCGCGACCTGTGCCGTTCGATGAATTTTACAATGTATTGCTAAAATTGACTAAGAACAGCGGTCGGGTAAGCGTTTTAACGCTTCAACAAGGTGGCTCAAAAAAGCGCTATTATAAGGCTTCGCGAGATTGTTTATGCATAAAAAACTGGCTTCTTACTGGCTATACATATAATGGAATTATCTTATGTTCTGAAAAATACAGGGTCTAGCTTTAAAAATGAAGCGTAAAGTTGTAGATTATTAGATAAAATAATTTTTTCTAGTTAAAAAAGATTGCGCATCTCTTCAAGAACGAAATGTCAGGGAATGTGTTACCTTCACTTGGTATGAAAAGGTAAAACACAATAATACAAGGAGTGTGAGAAATTAATGTTTTTCAAAAAATAAAAGCTCTATCATCTATGCTACTACAAGGGACAGAAGGGAGATTATTTTGGCCGTCCCTGAAGGCATTTGAAGTAAACAGTGACCCCTCGAGTGACCCTAAAATTTCAAGTTCCAGATTAGTTTGTGAATATAGGCAAAATAACCTAACACGGAGCATTAAGAAATTTCTATTAGGTCTGATACATTGTTTACACCGCTTAAAAGTAAAATTTGTATGTTTTAAACGTCCTACTACCTTAAAAAAGCTTTTATTTATACTTACTTTGGCATTAAGAGCTTATTTGAGTTCACATATTGGCATACTTGTATTTTGTATTCGTAAGGAAAATACACTATAAGACCGTTCTCCATGCTTAGCCCGGAAGAAAAACAGTTAAAATTTCCTAATTGGAACGTTTTTAAATTTAAACATATCGCATATTTGGACTATTTTTGAAGCTTTAAAAAATTTTTCATAAAAATTTAAAATCCAGTAAAAAATTACCGGCAAAAAGTTGGGTTATGTTATACCGATGTTATCAAACGTCAATGTTGCCAATAAACGAAAAAAACATGCCATTTATGTTAAAGTATGCAGCGCTGGAACAGCAAAAATCAATTTTAAAATTTGCTAATGCATAAAAGAGCTCAAGTAGTATTTCCTCTAATTAAATACTGCTTGGGTAATTGGTCATGGCCGTATTTATCTAGCATATATTATACTTCGGCTTCGGCAGCAAGAGCCCCCAAAACAAAATTGCCATTAAATTATTGCCGATTGGTAACGCTGGACTCGACATTGTTGGCGCTATTTTTTAAAAACTTCCTGATAATATAGTCATAATTTTTAATGAAGTTAAAGGAATTAAAACAAAAAATAGAACAAATTACTTAATAACTTTAATATTAATATTTGTTTTTAACATGGTTCTGATAAAAAAAATGCATATGAGATAAATATTTACAAAATCTAAAAACTAAGATACCCAATACATAAACTATAGACAAATTAATGTTGACTCTACTCCACTGCGTAAACCTCGAAAACGACGGGATCGATGCCGAGAGACTCGGTTTCCTTGAAAAATTCCTGAATATCATTAAAGAACTTAAATTTGAAGCCCTTTTGTCTGGGATTTTTACACCGTAAATTGTAAGTTCTAATTAGATTCCTCCATTTGGACTTAATTTCTTTGACTGTGACCACGTAGCCGTTGTCTTGCATTTCTTGCATGATTTCGTTCCACATCGCTGGTTTTTTGGTTTGATCCCTGTCGGCAATTTCGTATTTTCTACGACGTACGATCGATATTAACAAAGTAGTTGCCTCGTCCGGCCACCGGCAAGGAAAATCTAAAATGATACCTTGATTTTAGGGGACACGTGGAGATTTTTCGGTTTTTGTTGAGGCTTTTCCGTCGGTGTTTTCTAAAGATCTTAACTAAAAGACTATTCTTCTTTAAATTTTAAACACAAGTAATGTGCCTAAAATTTTATGATAATTTTATTTTCAAGTCAGTGTTGCTTATTAAGTATAAGATAAAATTAATGTTCATTGCAAAAGGCTTTGATTAGGTCTTGTTGCTAAAAGTTGACGTATAAAAATTTGTATAAAACTTCTAAAATTTTAATTCAATTTAATATACATATTAAAGTGTTCCTAAATCCTAGTGAATATTTCAGGGTGTTGGACTGCTTTTAGGTGAATCAGGGTACCCCGAAAAGTCTTAGCATGAACCAATATCTTTGCTATTAGTAAAAGATAGACACCAAAGTTTAGGTGTACCTTTATTGGTTAATAAATCTACTTTTTTATCTAATTTAACCCCACTGGTGGATTTTAACGTATGTGGTGCCCCGAACTTCCACTAAATGGTGCCCCCTTCAGCAGGCCTGCCCCCCCCCCCCCCCTCCCCAGGCAAAGGTGGCAAATCATAATTTATAAAATTATAAAAACATTTATAAAACGATACGTTTTAATTATCAAATACAAAATTACATAAAGACCTTTCTCCTTGATTTTGCTTTTACAAAGTCTTTAACTATTTCCTCGAAATTAAGCATATCAACAGTGGCGGCTGGTGAAATTCCAAAGTTATATATCTCTGCTCCTACTTACAGGACCCGTACCAAATTAAGGGGTTTTGGTAGTGAGCCCCCTGGGAATGTTTTGGTAAAGAAAAAAGCATTTTGTAATTTGCGAAAAAAAGTTGAATTTTTGGTGCGCCCCTCCCAAGAAAAAAATGAACACGTCTAGGTATTTTATTTATTATTTTTTCTAAACAAATTTTACATCATTTTGTCGATAGTTTTTAAATTTTGAGAGAAAAAATGTGTTAGTAGAAAGTTATAGTCATTTGAATTTTTTTTAAAATTATATTGTATATAGGCTTAAAAAAATTCAAATGACTATAACTTTCTACTAACACATTTTTTCTCTCAAAATTTAAAAACTGTCGACAAAATGATGTAAAATTTGTTTAGAAAAAAAATAAATAAAATACCTAGACGTGTTCATTTTTTTCTTGGGAGGGGCGCACCAAAAATTTAACTTTTTTTCGCAAATTACAAAATGTTTTTTTTCTTTACCACAACATTCCCAGTGGGCTCACTATTAAAACCCCTAAATTTGGTACGGGTCCTGTAAGTAGGAACAGAGATATACAACTTCGAAATTTCACCAGCCGCCACTGCATATCAAGGAAGGGTGAAGCGGTGCCCCAACCGAAGCTTGGTGCCTCAGGCTGCAGCAGACCCTTGACCCATGGTTAAGCTGCCCCTGATTAACCCCCCTTGAGGAATGACGCTAGGGAGTTAATGTCAAAAATTGTAAATATGCCGTGTGGTACCTCATTTTAAAGGTTTTTAAAAAATAAATATTTTACCGCAAACCCGAGGTCCGTACACTTATTTGTTTTTAAATGGCAATAGCCTTTAAAAATTAAAAATCATGTAAAAAAATAAAAATTTAAATCCTTTATAATACGGGGTTTGCGATAAAATGTTTCTTTTTTGCAGACCTGTAAAATGAGGTACCACAGGGTATAGGGTCGCATTTAAAATTTTTGACTCCAATTCCCTAGCGTCGTCCCGCAAGGGGGTTGAATAAGTTAAATTACAAAAAAAAGTAGATTTATTAACCAACTAGCTTGCGCCCGCGACTTCGTCCGCGGTATAACAATTTTACTTCATTACAAACTTTGAGCCCCCATTTCACCCCCTTAGGGGTTGTTTTTTGTTTCAACCCCTTGGAATTTGAGCTTTAAAAAATCCCTTCTTATCGAAACCCTACACCCTAAAATAAACATATATATGCCAAAATTTAGCTTTCTATGCTAAGCGGATTGAGCTTGAAAAATTATTCAATTTTTAGGGGTTGATTTTACCCTCTTGGAGGGTGACTTTTGCAATATCCTTTCTTATTGGACGTCTGGGGCCTAAATTAAAGCTGTATGCAAAATTTCAACTTTCAATCTTTAATAGTTAGGGCTGTATACGTATGTACGTATTTTCGGCATCGACGCCTCTGGTAACAGACCAACATTGCCAGCTTTACTAATAAATTATAATTATTTTTAATGTTGTTACACTTTGAATTTTGTGTTTTAAATTTGACGGCTCCTTAAATAAATAGTTGTCTTGGTGTTTAATTACATCTTGTTTTTAGGGTTAAATGAATTTGTGAAAATAAAACAATTAAACAAATTAAAAACTCAACTGAAGTAATAAAAATCTGATATAAATAAAAAAATCTGATTTAAATCAAATAAATCTGTTTTTTTAATTTTAATAAATGTTAACTGTGATAAAAATACTAAAACTTATGTCAAAAAATATGCTTTAAGTACATATTTCTTGTTGTAGGAAGCCGTTATTTGGCTCACTATTATTAAATACATGGCAAAAATCCATTTTAAGAAGAATGGTCTTTAAGAAATTCCAAAAAAACACCAACAGAAGTAGAAAAATAAATCAACCTCAACTCACAACATAACAAGTCTCCTCAAAAAGCCAAATTTGTCAAAATTTCAACACTGGAAGGATACTGAATAACTTCACCCTTATTGTCTGCAATTTTAACAATATTAACGTTACTACTATTAGCTTTAGCATTCTTTTTACCAAAATTAACGTTCTTGCTGCCCTGCAAATTCGCCATCGCAGCCTTTTTCATCACTTCCAATTTTTTCTTCTGCACTTCTATTTCTTGCTTTCGAAGGCTCATTTCTTCTTCGTGCCTTTTCTGTCGTGCCGAGTATTCTTCGCGCTTCATATTTGTATATTCAATAAATTGTCTGTCTGTAAAGCATATGGGGGGAAAAGTTACTGTGGGAGCTCCGTGAGAGGTTCCCGAGTTTGAGCCAGCGGCGCTTAACAGGGGCATTAACGTCAGCTTAGTTTTGTTATAGTCGTGATCCAGATTGAAAAATCGCTCCCCACCAAAGTAATCTGACATTTCTTTGTAGTACCGAAACCGCATGTTACTTTTATTCTTCATTTTACTGCATTCTTTGTAGCTTCTAATCAAATTCTTCCACTTATTTTGGCATTCCTGCACACTGACTGAAAGACCCTTGTTGCAGACGTCTTGCTGAATTTTTTGCCAAGTTTCTCTTCGATTTGAAGAACTGGCTAATTCTTCCTTAAAAGTCTTCATTGTTTCTATGAGTTTTAGGGATTGTTGAATACCCCAGCAGTGGTGGGAATCTGCAACAAAAAAGAAAGATTTTAAAATAGTAGTCACGGAACCCTAATCACAGGAGCCCCTACTTTGATTAAAACCCAGTTGCATTTCTTAAAAGTTCGAATGTACAAGACAAAACCTAACTTTAATGTCAGACATACGTCCCCAGGCAATCGTATGATGAAGAAAGGATAAAAGATAGTCACGTCACGTGCTGCTTTAATCTTATTCCTGAAAGTAACACACCTTTGTATATGCAAATAAGTCAGTTTTTAACGTTTCTAGCGATTAATCCTAATGAAACTTACCTTTTCGCCGGCAATCGGGATCTCTATCTCTATTTTCATCGTGTATCAAGCTATGTTCTCCTTCAGTTGGATGAAGTTCTCCACTTTGATCTACTATCATTACTTCTTGTACCTCCCCCTCGTTCTCACCGTGCTGATCCATTTCCAAATCATCCTCCTGTAAGTGGTGCTCCTGGGTCGTAAATTCTTGGCCATTCTCGTCTTCGTAAATATATTCCACTTTGGAATCGTTCATGCTGAGGATTTTCTTCAATTTCGACATGAAAATTTTCCAAAAATTCCGTGTCAAAACATTCGCGATATCACTTTGGAACTAGACGGACACCGAAGAGCTCTCCCGACTTGGCTTTGTTGGCGTTAGACAAGAACAGATATCCACAGAATGGTGTGAGGAATAGAGATAGCGCGAGGCTTTAGGAGGAAGCCGCCATTTTATCGATTGGAAGGCCATCTGTTTATAGTTCTACTGTTGGCGACATTGGGGTGCTAAAACTTGGCAACATCGCACATCCCTGACAATCGGAAGCGCGCTAGTCATGAATTCAAAATTTTTAAAAAAATTTCTTGAAAAATGCAAATATAAATGGAATGGAACGTTGTTTCTTCATGATTCGGGTAAATATTTGCTTTAGAAATTCGTTGAAGAACTAAATGTATCTCAAAAGGCTTAGAAGTTGTTTTTTCAAGATAACTTTTTATCTACATTTATAATCCCAAAATCGGTAATTTCATCATGGCAATTTTTCCAGACACTTTTTATTTCGAGAGCCCACTCGGGACTGCGCACTGGATCCCGGATAGACGAGGAATATTTTACAAGGACGTTTCAAAAACACAGTTGAGTACACTCTTTCACTTAAAACATTACGATTTATCAGAGAAAATGTCGACCGGTGCCGTTAACAAGCACGATACCGATGAATTTTACAATGTAGTGCTAAAATTGACTAAAAGCTGCGGTCAGGTAAGTGTTTTAACGCTTTAACAAGGGGGGAGGGTCGAAAAAGTAGGGTTAGGTTAGTGCTTTTGTAGGTTTCGTACAAAAAATCGCTTTTTTGCTGATTTCATTAAAGCTCTCCTCATATTCTGAAAAATACAGGGTCTAGCTTTAAAAATTAGGCGTAAACTTGTAAATAAAATAATGTCGTTTGCAGTTAGTAAAAGAGCGCACCTCTTCACGAACCAAAAAGGTAGAAACGAAATCGGGGGCGATAGATTTCGTCACCGAAACCGACCAAGAGGTAGAGAAGCTACTAATCGAAGGGCTCTCAAAAACATTCCCTGATCACAAATTCATCGGCGAAGAAAGCGTCTCTACCGGGGCCCACTGCACTCTGACAGACGCCCCCACCTGGATCATAGACCCTATTGATGGAACAATGAATTTCGTACACTCTTTTCCTCATTCATGCATATCCATAGCTCTTTTTATCAATAAACTACCCGAGATTGGTATCGTATATAACCCCATGCTCGAACAGCTTTTCACAGCAAGAAAAGGCAAGGGGGCATACTTAAACGGGGAGAAAATAAGCGTCTCAGGTACTAAAAACCTGACGGATGCGCTTTTGATGTTGGAATTTGGTACTAGTAGGGAGCCAGAGAAGCGGAAAGTGATTTTGGAAAACCAGCAAATCTTAATGCCACAAGTGCACGGGTGAGCATTATTATAATTGTATATTTTTAAAGGTAGTAAGCCCCACCATGGCCAACCATGCCAAGTTCATGTTTTTTAATAGTGAGCCTACTAGGAATGTTTCGGTAAAGAAAAAAAATATTTTGTAATTTACGAAAAAAAGTTGAATTTTTGAATTGACCCACCTGGGAAAAAAATTAACACGCTTAGGTATTTTCTTTATTATTTTTTCTAAACAAATTTCATATCATTTTGTCGACAATTCTTAAATTTTGAGAGAAAAAATGTGTTAAGTAGTAGAAAGTTATAGTTTAAGTCATTTGAAATTTTTTTTTAATTATATTTTAGATTTAAAAAAATTCAACGGCCAGATTCTCCAACGCTAGTCCGGTCTAATTTGACAACCAGAAGTTTTAAACTGACAAGTGTATGAATAAGATAACTAAGTTTTATACTATGAATTTTTTTCTGGGTTTTTTTGCAAATTTATAAAGAAAAGTCAATTTTAGTTCGTACTTTCGACAATAATAGAACTAAGTTCATTCTAGCAACCCGTTCCAAGAGGAATATCATTGGGAAACCAAGCAAATCGCTGAAATATCAGAATAATTCATAAGTTTTTAATGACGACTTATTAACAATGACAGGACAAACATCCTTCAAAACACAACTGATCAACTAGATCTTAATTTAAACCAGTACTAAATCTTAAACCTTTTTAGTGAATCTGAACGCAAACGACTATAACTTTCTACTAACACATTTTTTTCTCTTAAAATTTAAGAATTGTCGACAAAATGATGTAAAATTTGTTTAGAAAAAATAATAAATAAAATACCTAAGCGTGTTAATTTTTTTCCCAGGTGGGTCAATTCAAAAATTAAACTTTTTTTCGCGAATTACAAAATATTTCTTTCTTTACTAAAACATTCCTAGTAGGCTCACTATTAAAAAACCTGAACTTGGCATAGGTCTCATAAGTAGCAACAGAGATATACAACTTTAAAATTTCACGGGCCGCGCCTAGTAAACATACATTGTTTATCATTTTCTACCAAAAAAAAAACATATGAAATAAGTTTTAAATTAAACCCTAAGCTCAAGTACAAGATTTCATCAAAAAATTTAAATAGGTGATAGGCAGGATGCGTGCAACAAGATTAATAGTGTTCTAGAACAAATTAGGATGTGGGCAGGTCAAAATAGTCTTGAATCCTTCAAAATGTGAACATATGTTGGTTGGTACCATTAAGAATAAGAAAAATATTGAATATAGAGTCATCTTAGTGTATTTATACTTTATAGTTAGTTTTGTTTATACTATTTTTTTTTAAACACTAACTATTTTTAGGGCAAAATTTTCAATGGCACATGCGTGTATTTTGTCCTTTTGTGAAATTTGACACAATAAAATTATTATTATTAAATATTAAAAGTATCCAGTTTTATCACATTATTTTTTGAAAGTCTCTCACACCTTTAACCAAAGTACTAGCAGAGAAAAATAAGATAGAGAGAATAATATCTCTTCTTCCCGCCAGCTCGACCACGCTATGGCCTTCAAACGGCAGCATCCCGAGATTGGCGCGTAGAATTCTCACAAGACAACCCGACATTAGCCAGTGCGGTAGCAACACGGTAAGAAGTTTTCTGCGTCGCGTCTCAATACTCACTCTGTGCTTTATAATAACCCAAAATCTGCAGTGCACGCCCATGGCAGCTTATTTCGACGTCGGTTTGGAGGTCATAGAAACCAAATTGTATTTATGAATGAACTCCGTACGAGATATTATTCTCTCTATCTTATTTTTCTCTGGTACTAGTTTCTACATATTAAACAATAATGACACCTATGGACATGTTTGTCAATGTATTTATTAAATGAAGCAATTATTTAATTCAAAATACTTTTTATGTTCAAGTAAAATTTTTAAATAATCCAAAAATTTAACTAAACTCAATATTCAATACAATAAATATATCAAAATTCAAAAACTCCACCCCCATATTCAACACATTTTTGTAACTACTTCCTTGGATATCTGAAGGAATTTATTTCTTCCTGGGATATTGAACGAACAGCCTGGGTAATTCTACCTTTTAGCACGTCAATATTATTTGGTACTGGAGAGGCATCAACATTTTGTTTTAAACAGCCCCATAGAAACACATCGGCATTATATTGGCCAACGTTAGGTCGGGGGGGGGGGGGGGGGGGGCTACAAAAGTGGGCCATTTCTACCAATTCACCTTGGACCAAATAACAACAGAGGTGAAATTACTCGATATTAAATAATTTTCCCTTATCAAAAATATTTTGTTTTGTCACATATTAGAAAAACATATTGTTAAATTCTGATACTAAACATTTTTAAATTGAATATATGTGTTTTATTTCTAGAAATGATGAGGGAACATATGGACCTATAGCAACTTTTTGCCTTGACTTTTTTTACTCAGATTAACCACAACATCACAAATTTATTTCGATCAGTTTATATAGACATTGAGATACGAGGTTGTGTACATGAGAAACCGGACACACTACACACAGGTTTTCAAATGATTTTTGTCTTGGACCTTGTTACTAAAATAAATTGAATTCTATTATTGTAGAAAATACATATTTCAATTGCCTTTTTTCCTTATAAATTTGCGAAAAAACGCAGACGTAAACTTATAGTACAAAACTTGGTTATCTTATTCCTACACTTGTTTATTCGTTTATTGAACCCCTAGATTTTCAAATTACAAGTCTTAGCAATACTGAATCTAGCCGTATGTGTTTAATATTGTATGTTCTTTTTTCAGATTAAGAGCTTTAGGTTCAGCAGCACTGGATATGGCTATGGTTGCTTGTGGGGCAGCTGACGCCTATTTTGAGTATGGAATCCATATTTGGGACATAGCAGCTGGAGAACTATTAATCACTGAAGCAGGTGGAGTTGTTATAGATCCCGCAGGGGGCGAGGTAAGATATCCCCCCCCCCCGTAAACCCCCATTTAAATTTGAGCTTAAAAATTCTATTAATACAAATTGAAGGGCCGTATTTTTTGCCAAATTGCCGAGTAGTAGCAGTGGCCATTAAGTGTTTTTAATCGAATTAAAACATTTTATTCCACTTAAAAACAACAACAAAACTATAACTTTATTGACTTCAGGTGGACAGACTTTCAAGGAGAGTCCTGGGAGCGAGTTCTCCTGAACTGGCCGAACAACTCGCCAAGCAACTCATTCAGTTCAATCCAGGGAGGGACTAGAAAATGGTCCTTTAGGAAATACATATATAAGATATTCAATATTAACATAAACGAATTGTAATATGTACTTAATTTTTTCATATTTGTTTAAATTTAACCAACTCGAGTGAGAATGTACATACATGATTTTAATATATTAAGTAAACAACTAGAAACAAACCGGATTTTGCAATATCATTATTTATTGCACAACTTTTTTAGATGTAGTTAATTCTGATAATCTGATAGTGATGATAATAGCCAAAGATTGTGTAGAAAATACTCGGATTCCAGTAAATGAATATTTATTTTAATAAATTATTTAAATTTACTTTCTAGTGGAGCGACGTAGGTACTTATAGATTGTTACATAATTGTTTATAATTATATCTAACAACAAATAAATGATGGGCAACTTTCTGCTTATTATTATTCACTGTGTCAACGCTTCAGAGTATTTTTTTAATTTCAATTTGAGAATTTCTGTTTACAACGTTTATTCAAGAACGCTTAGACTTATCGTTATCAACTAAAATTTGAAATTACCAATAATTAAGTATTACTTTTTAATACAGGGTGTTTTCTTATAGAATGTCAATATTTAAGAAGGCGATTTTTGGGTCGATTTTAAACAGAAAAGTTCATATGAACGTATGTCCTACACGTCTTAACTTTTGAGATACAGGGTGGTAAAGTTTTCAAAAATAAATATTTTTGTATTAATATCTGTAATACCACTTTAGATATTTTAATTAAATTTGGCATACATGTACTATGTATCAAGAGGCATTATTTAGTGTACCACAATTTTTTTTATTTCCACCAGTGGCGTTCGTACGGAATTTCACCTGCCTATTTTGGCAGACATTGACGGTACGCCACTGATTTCTCGTAAAATTAAAATTATTCCTGAAATCCCCAATCATTTCTATGCAAATTTGATCTCTTGAATTTTTTCAATCCGATGCACGGTTTTCGCTTAAAAAAATAAAAACCTTTTCTCTGCATGATCATAACAATATCGTTTATTAACATGCAGAGAAATATATTTTATTTTTTAGATCAAATTTGCTTAGAAATGAATAAGGATCTCAAAAATTAACTTCCTTATTCATTTCTAAGCAAATTTGACTTAAAAAATAAAATCTATTTCTCTGCATGGCGATATTGTCATACTAACAATATTGTTATGATCATGCAGAGAAGAGGTTTTTATTTTTTTAAGCAAAAACCGTGCATCGGATTGAAAAAATTCAAGAGAACGCCACTGATGAAAATAAAAAAAATTGTGGTACACTAAATAATGCCTCTTGATACATAGTACATGTATGCCAAATTTAATTAAAATATCTAAAGTGGTATTACAGATATTAATAAAAAACTCTTTATTTTTGAAAACTTTACTACCCTGTATCTCAAAAGTTAAGACGTTTAGGACATACGTTCATATGAAGTTTTCTTTTTAAAATGGACCCAAAAATTGCCCCCTTAAATATTGACATTCAATTAGAAAACACCCTGTATAGTGTGTACTAAAGTTGGAACCATATGGAAAACTTTTTTATTATTAGTTTTATGAAAAAAAGGTATTCTTCATAAAAAGTTCTGCATGGTCTAATACCTAAAATGCAACCATCGGATATCAAAATTTTTCAGTCGTATACGGGGTTTGTCAGAAAATTTAAATTTTATCCAACAGTAAAGTACCTTTATTTTTGATAATATCGGTAATTGTTATAAAGGAAAGTTTTTCAGAATTAAAAACTATCTTCTAATATGCAATAAGGAATAGGCATATATTTTTTTAACGCATAAATCGTTTAAGGAAGTCATTACGAACCCAAAAAAATTATTTTGAAGAAAATGACTAGGATAATTTAGCTACAAAAATGTTTGCTTTCGGTATAATAAAGCCATTTGTCCTTAGTGAATAATGACTTCAGGAGATCAGCAAAAATAAGTGTCAATCTACATGTTAACTTAAAGCTTAACCTAAAGTCGAACGAGTTTGTTTTTCTCGGAAACAGTTAGAGGTGGAGAAATCGAATTTCTTGGGTTGATAGAGGAATACTGTAACTAGCTTCGGAAAAAATTTCAGTGATACAGGATGTTTCGTTTTGGAGCTATTAAACGTCAAAGTCGAAATTTCCGCGATTTCCGTTGAAATCGGGTACAGGTCGCAAATGTGAATTAAATTGATGTAAATTCTCGGAGGTTGTAGAGGACCCGGAGCTTTAGAACTCTACTGAAACTGGTGAGGATCGGAAAATGGCAAGCAATTCTTTTAAATTTTTTTAGGTCGAAAAATACCATTTGCAGACCCTTCTTTGGTACCTAATAACTCGAAAACAAAACGTCGGATCCAAAAACATCTATCAATCAATTAAACAATTTGTCCTGTCGCGTTTAAGCTAAGATGACCAACTCCTTTAGCTGTTTCTTTTTTCAACAAAAATAGCTTTTTTCATGTTAAATTTAGTAAATTTTTTCGAAAAACAGCTTCTTCAAAAATATATTTTTTTAAAAATGACCTTTTAAAAATACATTTCCCGGAAATATATTTTTTCTAAATTTAAATTATGAATGATTGAAATGTCAATGAAAAATGACAAAAAGATCCTAAACTAACCTAAACGAACCTTTTTTGTGAGTGGTCTGCTTTACGTTTCCTTGTATTTGCTATGTTACTCTGTAGTAAATTACTCAAAAAAAAAGTGTTGCTTTTAATATTCGAGGTCTTTTTTGAAACAATAAGTTGGTTTCAGAAAAAAAATATTTGAAAACATCCATAGTTTTCGAATATCTGTATTACTGAAAAAGTTCTGTTTTTGAGAAAATTTAATTTCGAAAATGTTCATATATCAGTCCAAATGGACAGAGACCAAAAGTCTTAGAACTAAATAGGAGCACTAATCATTTGATTAAAAGTAGCCAGTGGCGTCGCAAAAGAAAGTTTGGGAGGGTACAAGGAACCATGACCCCAGCAAAAGTATCACCCTGTATACTGATTGGGAAGTTTTTACTAATTTATAAAGCGTGCTAAACTTTAGCTTTGTAAGACTTTGGGGCTATTACCTCAAAAAACGTTTAAGATAAAATGGAAACAGCGCAAGTTAAAACTTTAACACCCTGTATCTTGAAAATAAAGCCTTTCAGGACATATGTTTATATAAACTTTTTTACCTAAAATCAGCCCAGGAATCACAGCTTGCAACCTTTATTAGGGGTTTAAAAACACCCTGTATACATGTATTATTTTCTGCACTTTTTGAATCTAAAAACCAATTACTCTCCCCTACAAAAAAATTAATAAAAGAAACATAATTAGTCAAAAAAATCCAATTTTTATTTGGGATGCAATATTTTTGTGAAATGTCCCTCTCCACTTAGAAAATTTAATTACAATAGACTAGTTTTATTTTCAAAATTTCATTCCAAATAAGTAATATATCTATCAGGCTGGCTGATAATATTAGAGTTAAAGAGACAAAATTTAATATTTCAAGATGTTCACCTTGTATCTAAAGATCATAATCTTTAGATTGCCCTGTATGATGCACCATGACGATGATTTGCAACAAAAACTACAAGGATAAACCAATTAACTGATAAGGAAACAAATCAAATAAAGATATATAATTTGGCGAAATACATACGTATTTTTCGGTACAATAAAACAGGATTTTAAAGAAAAATGTCTGACAAAAAATACGGCACTGATCATGTCTATGACGTAGTGCTGGAACTGACAAAAAGTTGCGGACAGGTAAGCTTTGTATGACATAATCATAATATAATGCTGTTTCAAATTATTAAGGTTAGGAATATCTAAAATATGTGTTATGAAATACAAATTTTTAAAAATTAAAAAGCTTTTTTGTATGAACCTGGATTTGAACCTGGGTCCTACTCTGTAAACACACTGAAGTCATTAACTAGCTAGGCCACAACGTAGCCTTTACGAGAAGAGGTGGGAAGAGATGATAGGGGAAGGGGGAGAAGAGAGAAAGCGGGTGGGAAATAATATAGGCAGGAGAAGACAAGCGGGTGGGAAAGGGCAGGATATGAAAAGCGGGTAGGAGAGGAAAAGCGGGTGAGAGGGGGAGGAGAGGTTAATCGGGTGGAAGAGGAAAGGGAAGGAGAGAGACAGTTGGTGGGAGAGGGGGAATAAAGAGAAAGGGATCTTTAGACAAAATAAAAAAATCTAATAAGAATTAAAAAACTGTTCCTTTCCAATCAGTTGTTACAAAATAAGACTAGTTAAGTACATAAATAACTATTGTTCCAGTTAATAAAAGAACGATTCGCTTCACGAAACAAAGAAGTCGAAACCAAATCAGGAAAATTAGACTTCGTCACAGAAACCGACAAAGAAGTAGAACGACTACTGATCGATGGACTGTCGAAAGCATTCCCCGACCACAAGTTCATCGGGGAAGAAAGCGTCGCCGGCGGAGCCCCGTGCGTCCTCACAGATACCCCAACATGGATCATAGACCCGGTTGATGGAACAATGAATTTTTACCATTCTTTTCCGCACGCATGCATTTCCATAGCTCTATACATACACCAGCTCCCTGAAATCGGGATAATATACAACCCCATGCTTGAGCAGCTCTTCACCGCAAGGAAAGGCAAGGGGGCCTTCTTAAATGGGGAAAAAATAAGCGTGTCAAATACACGAAACCTGGAAGATGCTCTTATTACGATGACCTTTGGGGCTAGTCAAGCTCCAGGAAAGAGAAAAATTATGATGGAAAATCAGGAGAGGTTGATGTCCCAAACACATGGGTAAGTTTGTTATTTTTTTTTAACTTGCGTGAGGTGCCCAGTTTTGCGTAGAAAAGTTTTTACGGTTTTAAAGCATAAGAACAACTAATTTATTTCTCATCCTTTTTAAAAACTTCAAATTGCACGCAATCGCGCGACAAATGAACCTACAGTGTTGCCACGTGATATAAAACGAGAACAAGACAAATTCTAGTATTCTTGCTCTACCTACACAACCATCAAAATTAGAATTTGGGGGACTTGTTCCTGATCGATAAATTTCTTCTTCTTTTAGGTTAAGAGCTCTAGGTTGTGCAGTTCTCAGTCTAGCTATGGTAGCCTGTGGAGCGTCAGATGCCCATTACGATTTTGGGTTACACCTTTGGGACATCGCAGCTGGGGAATTACTTATTACTGAAGCTGGGGGTGTGGTTATAGACCCAGCTGGTGGCGAGGTATAGCTTATTTTTCTTATTAGACACTTGAAGAATTTCTATACATATTGAAGAACTTTTAAATATCTTTGGGGTTTTCTCTTTTAGCTAGACAGATTATCAAGACGTGTCCTAGCAGCGAGCTCCCAAGAATTAGCAGAACAGCTCGCCAAAGAAATAATCCAGTATTATCCAGAAAGAGCCTAAATGTAGATATTTAATTAAATATTTTATATACCGATAACCTGTCGTTGTTAATAAGACGTCATTAAAAACTTATGAATTATTCGAATATTTCAGCGATTTGCTTGGTTTCCAAATGATTTTCATCTTGGAACGGGTTGCTACAGTGAATTTAGTTTTATTATTGTCGAAAGTGCGTACCAAAATTGTCCTTTTCTTTAGAAATTTGCGAAAAAGCTCAGAAATAAATTCATAGTATAAAATTTAGTTGTCGTATTCTTAAAGTTTAAAACTTTTGGTTGTCAAATTAGACTGGACTAGCGTTGGAGAATCTGACTGATAATTTTTAGATTCCTTGTTGTATGTTTTTTTTTTAATTCTGTATTATGCAATGACAATGACGTAATGTAATTTTCTTAATAATGAAAACTTCAGAACTTGAGAGTTTTATTTTTCATTCACCCTATACCTTTTACCTAAGTTGCCTTTCAAAGCTACGTTCGGGACTACCAACGGATTTGGAGTGGAGTGAAAGTAGATTTTGTCACGTGACTTCAGAGTTTTGGGAGTAAATCTTTCAAAGACGAACGCTCTACGCCGAAAGTGCAAAACCATAACCTTAAAAATAAACATGTGTTTGACTTGCATATGGGTTAAATTTTAGACAAGGATTTAATTAAAATTATTAAATATGTTCAATTCTCTCATCCCAATTTTAAACTTTGCCAAGGAAGAATTTTGTGAAAAGCTCCGAAAACGAAGATATTTCTGAAGAAAAAGTTGAAAATTCTGCGGAAATAACGGTCCCAGCAATGACGGACCAAAACTTTAAAATGCATTTTAGAATGAACCCAGCTTAGAATGAAAACATTCCAATTTAACCGACATAAACAAAAAATTAACTTAACCATAAAATTTGCAAACGCAGTTGGGCATGCCCGCTCCTAAAGCACCTCTCAGCGAGACGGGACTTTTGGAGTAAACACTTTTCACTCTGTTTTCGATACCCGAACGCCAGCGGATTCACTTTTTGCTCCGAATTTAATACTCGAACGGACGGAGTGCACTTAGGTACGTCCGGAGTGAAGAGTGCTAATCTCAAACGCACCTCGGAGTAATAATTTAAGACATGTGTGATTGCAATGTTTGTTTTTTGAATATCATTTATAATACAAAATAGTGTGTAATGTTAACTGCGTGAAGAGAATTTCAACATAGTGTAGCGGTTTTGAAAGATCACCCTGTATAGTTAAAACAATGCACCGTATTAAATCTAACGCTGACTTGCGACTAAGTACAAGGACAAATTAATTAGATAACAATTTAAATAGAATAAGATTTAGTAAAATATGTACATACATGATACTTACTATTTTTATTCAAAAAAGGCTTTAATTAAAAATGAACGCGCAAGAATATGACATGGATAATTTTTACGATACAGTGCTGCAATTGACCAAAAATTGTGGACAGGTAGGGTGTGGATTTACCTTTAACATATACTCTTAAATTAGTAAGGTTAGAACAATATATTTTGGGATTTTTTCATGTTTTTGCTCCTCAGTGCAACACGAAACTGAAACATTTTTACTGTAAAATAGCTAAAAATCACATGAGCTATTAGAATGGTTTCAAAAAAACTTGAGCTAAACAGCGCATTTTCGGGTTTTTTAATAATGTGTCTATGTAGTTTTGCCAAGAAATTATTTACCTACAAATAAACATTGAAAAAATCATAAAATAGGTACTGTAGTATATTGAACATTGCTACTCTAGATGTTTATGACTTTTAGTATTAGTTTTCTATGTGTTTTAGTCTACGATTGTTAGCGGCTTCCCGTTTTGATACGTCTGCGTCTCCTCAATAGAGGTCGCGCCTTGTAGGTACTAAAAGTATGATTATTGGTACAATAAAATTAGGAAAGCTAGCCGAAACTCCGTTTTCTTTAATAAATACAGTACTGGCGGCTAGACATAGTAGTACGATCTTTGTCTACGCACGCGCAGGCTGCCAGCTGTAGTAGATATGAGATTACCAATAATTTTAAAAATATTTGATCGAGGAGCAAGTGCTAAATTTGCCGCCAATACACCTTTAAGAGCCGATCTAATTTTTTAAATAACAAGAATTAAAAAAAACTCTATCCGAGCACAGCCTCGAACCCACGACCTTTTGGTCCACTAGCTGAGACTCTACCTCTGGACCACGTTGCTAATGTGAGAAAACCCGTGCCGATGCCGTTATATTTGATGACTATGATATTGGTACGGCTGAGAGGTCGCATTCCTATGTTTAGCCGCCAATAATACAATGCACATATTAGGTACCTAATTAGTTAATTAGTTTTTCTTTGCCCAACCTAAATGCTTTAAAAGAGTATATTTCACGGCTTGAGTGTATTTCCATAGTGGGAGTGGCGCAATATTATTGGTGGGCCGTCGACAAATTTTGTCTCTTTTTAACTTTTTTTCCTACAAATTTCAATGACACTCTACAACACAATAAAAAAGTTCCAAAGAACTGGTTTAGTTTTTTATACTCCCTGTATAAAAAATTAAATATTTCATAACGCGAATCTTAGTTATTTTACAAGCAAAAACTTTTATTAGGAGTAACATTATGTATCTTGCAAAATTTGGTCCATTTGTCCTCCTATAAACCCCATTCGCGGACATACTGTATTACACTCCTGAACACTTTTGATATAAGTAACCCATTTATAAATTAGAAAATCTGCCTGGATGATCATCCTTTAAATGAAACTACTCAAAAATTAGAACCTATACAGAAGCATTTGAAAATGTGTTTGCTGCTGACACTCTGTATATTAATTATCAGGACAAAAACTAGCCTACGCCCTTCTCCGTGACGTAAGCTTCCCCTAAGCAAAGTTTCATCGCGATCGGTTGCTCCGTTGAGATGTGATGGAGTGACAAACAAAAGCACAAACAAACAGACTTTCGGGTGAGTGATTATTTTTATAAAATTTACTTATATTTCTCTTCTATTGCAGTTAATAAAAGAACGGTTCTCTTCGCGAACCAAAAAAGTCGAAACCAAATCGGGAATAACAGATTTCGTCACAGAAACTGACGAAGAAGTAGAACGACTACTGATCGATGGTCTATCAAAAGCATTCCCGGATCACAAGTTCATCGGAGAGGAGAGCGTCTCTAGTGGGGCCCACTGCGTCCTAACAGACGCCCCTACATGGATTATAGATCCCGTTGATGGGACGATGAATTTTATCCATTCTTTCCCTCACTCCTGCGTTTCTATAGCCTTATACATTAACAAACATCCTGAAATTGCTATCATATACAACCCTATGCTAGATCAACTGTTTACAGCCAGGAAAGGAAAGGGAGCGTTTAGAAATGGGGAAAAACTGAGCGTTTCCAAGACACAAAACCTGCGGGATGCCCTTGTTTCCATGGAATTTGGATCGAGCAAGGATCCGGAGAAGAGAAAAATTATGCTGGAAAATCAGGAAAAGCTAATGCCGCAAATAAACGGGTTAGTGATTTTTTCTGTTTAAGTTCCTTAAAAGGGAACATGTAGGTATGTATTTTTTTCCATCTACAATTATATAAAAAATATCAAAAAGGAAAAACACAGAAAATCCTATTTCCTTTCCTTTCTTACAATTTAAATGTAGCCAAAGAGCCCATTATAGATCCATTTCTTCTTCTTTTAGGTTAAGAGCTCTAGGTTGCGCAGCTTTAAACTTAGCTATGGTGGCATGCGGAGCTACAGATGCCCATTACGAGTTCGGGTTACACATCTGGGACATAGCAGCTGGGGAATTACTAGTAACTGAAGCTGGGGGTGTGGTTATCGACCCAGCTGGCGGAAAGGTATAGCTTATTTTTATTCCGATAAAGTTTAAGTAAAAGTAAGTTTAAGTAAAAAAGGAGTTAGTAAACCTTTTAGAATGCGCAGGATGCGACGAAAAGGGCTAACATCTTGTTAAGTTGTGGTTTCTCTTACTAAATACGGGGTGAAATGAAAATGGCATGCCATTCAAACAAAAGTCAATGCTATATTACAGTGAACTAAACAATTATATACAGTAGGGTTTCCGTTATTTACCAAGTTGTTTTTTTTTCTTGCGACGCTCGCTAAATTTTTAGTTTATCGTCTAAAAAAATATATCACACCAAAATAAGCCCTTAATATTCATAATAAACCTTGCCCTAAAGACGATACATTTGCCATGTAAATTACATGGGATTTTGCCACTTTTTACAATTCATTTCTTTTTTCTCGGACAAGATGATTTATAGCAATGAGACATACATATTCTTATAGGAAATTGAACGCTCTACAAAAAAGGTCTCTTATAATTTTTCGATTAATTCACTCATTCAAAAGTTATTCAAGGTGAAATTTGAACTCTATGTAAATTTTCAGATTTTTTTACTTTTACGGCAAAATGATTATTATTTCGATAAAAGTTAGTTTATTTCTAAAAATAGATAATTAGGGTAAAAAAATTTTAAACATGGAAAATTATATACCGCATAACAGGTAGCTGGTTCTAGTTTCAATCATTTTTGAGACTATTCATTTATAACACGCAGTCAACTAGTTTTTATTGAATTTCATAAATTTTTGTATACTTTCATGAAATTTCCCTTCAATACACTGTGACTCAAAATTACACTACAAGCATTCCCGCCAACACACGAATTTTCTATTCACGCAAGCGCGCTAAGTCGCATTTAGTACCTTGAATAACTTTTGAAGGAGTGAATTAAAGGAAAAATTATAAGAGACCTTTTTTGTAGAGCGTTCAATTTCCTATAAGAATATGTATATCTCATTGCTATAAGTCATCTTGTCCGAGAAAAAAAAATTAATTGTAAAGTGGCAAAACCCCATGTAATTTAAATGGGAAAAGTATCGTCTTTAGGGCAAGGTTTATTCTGAATATTAAGGGCTTACTTTGGTGTGACATTTTTTTTTAGACGATAAACTAAAAATTTAGGGGGCGTCGCAAGAAAAAAAATCAACTTGGTAAATAACGGACACCCTAATATACAGTATGTCCGCGGAATTAGAATCTCCCCATCTACTCGATCATCACTGAAAAAATAAAAGATCTGACAAGTACCTATACACATTTCATTAAGTTTAAACTGATCTTTCCGTTTTTTCTTTTAGATAGACAGATTATCAAGACGTGTCTTAGCGGCAAGCTCCAAACAACTGGCAGAACAGCTCGCCCAGCAGCTGATGCAGTATTATCCCGAAAGAGACTGAATGCAGATATTTAATTTTTGAACCTAGTCCTGCTCTGAAACTGTCGACTTTTTATAATAAAATTTAAACAGAGCAGTATCAATGTTTGTACTCGTTTTTAGATGAGATGTAGTTCCACAAATTGTCAGTGCTGTAGCTTCCTTTTTTTTTAATTTCGTACGTAAGCGTTTTAAACCAACTTTTAAAGAGTGTTCATCCCTTTATATATATATATATATATATATATATATATATATATATATATATATATATATATATATATATATATATATATATATATATATATATATATATATATATATATATATATATATATATATATATATATATATATATATATATATATATATATATATATATATATATATATATATATATATATATATATATATATATACAGGGTGATTCAAAAGTACTTTGACAAACTTCAGGAGGTGATTGCTGGCATTATTTTAAGGTGAAAAGTTCATATAAACAATGGTCCTTGGCGGCTTCGTTACGGAGATGCAGGGTGTTGAAAAAATAAAAAAAAAATAAGAATTTTTAAGTAGCTTCTAAACGTTTTGAGCTTGTGTTATGAAATTCGGTGGATGAGATAAGCACCTAAGGACACTCATTTTAAAAGTATATCGCGTACTTTAATTTATCCAGTGGCGTCGGCACGAAACTTTCATATAACATTTTTTGTGAAAACTATGCCACGCCACTGACTTATTTTATTTTAACTATTGTGAGTGTCATTTTGTGAGTCCTTGCTTTATTTGCAACAAAAAAAGTCTCTTGCGTTATTTTTCATACGGGGAACGGTTTAAAGGTAAATCATTATTTTATTCGGCTATACAAATGTATTAAAAAAATTATTTTAAATTGATCAAAGACATTTATTTTGAATTGATCAAACATTCAGACATTATTAAAATAACAACTATTTATTTAAATAAATAAGTGACAGTTATAAAATTGCCTTAAATAAATTGTTGGAAATGTCCACCCACAGACAAGATGGCGGCATCTAATTTTTCAACACCCTGTATCTCCGTAACGAAGCCGCCAAGGACCATTGTTTATATGAACTTTTCGCCTTAAAATAATGCCAGCAATCGCCTCCTGAAGTTTGTCAAAGTACTTTTGAATCACCCTGTATATGTATCACTAAAAAATAATATCTTACACACCGTTTTAGAAAAAAGAAATCGTTTTCCATTTCATCCCACTCGTCCCGTGTGCTTTATTTGATTTATATTTATTAATGTCTGTTATGTAAAATCTGATTCCTTGACCCAAAGACCACGACAACAATATACTATAGGGCATAGAGCATTCTTTAAAAAAGTATTTAATCCCACCTCACCCCCACTACTTCAACATTTTTTAACATCTATCAGACAAAATTAGTTTTTCTGGATATCCCGGAAAATGATATACTAGCGAACATTTTCGGCAAAAATTTCCAGCCGCTACGGTTTTATCACCTCCATTGTATTATTCCTTAAATTAAATACAGCTTGTCAAATATAGCGTTGCCGATGAGTTAGCCCCGCCCACTAAAATCGCAGTAGACCGGCTCCATCGGTGGGGTAGGTACAGTCCGTAACAAAAGTGCACGCATTTTTAATTCATTTATGTTCTAACTGTCGTGGCGTGCATTTCCTGGAGTTCGTATCTAAAGTAAAAGGTAAAGTGTTATCTGGGCAAAGTCGTGAAATTTTGGCAAATATTATTTATTTTATCCGTCAAGAAGCTGAAGCGAATAAACCCATCAGGAATTTAAAGAAAGTTCAAGAGCGTGTATCAACTGCTACAGGTGTGTTATATATAGAAAAATTCCCCAATTTTAGTTATAGAAAGGAGGAAATGAAGGCATGGTTAAGACAACGTGATGCCATCGTTACTATCAACCCCTTTAACACAAAACAATTTGTCTTTATTCTTTATCAGAATCAAGCATCACAATCCAGGAACAAAACTGCTGTTGACTCCTACCTGTCTTAAACTAATTTATGTCAAATTAATGATCAGGAAGGACAATCCTATTTAAATTAAACTAAATATTATAAAGAAATTATGTAATTTTATTTTGATCGCTGACAGTATTTTAAACCAAAGCAGAAGCCGCTTAATTTTGCCATTTCCGAAGTTTTTCAGAGGCAAAACTATATCTGACAAGCTGTACGTATCTACATCGGAAATTTAATGGTTTCCTTTTATAGGAAATGAACAAGCAACAAACTTGTTTTAAAAAATGGTTGGAATCGGAGCTGATTAATGTTCTTAAGACCTGTTCTTCAATTACAGTTACGTCGCCGCCGCCGCGCCGTGGGGATATAAAATTTAAAATAAAATTACAAAATGAACAAAAATTACTTTTATTTTACCTGTTGAAATTTATCTTTTCCTAACAATTATTCCTAGTAAAAAAATGCGGATAAAAATATTCGTAAAAGTATTCTTCACGCTTTATATTCTAAAAGGCCATTTCGAAAAACAACGAAACTAGCCCCGAATATACGGGGGTTTATTTATTATTAACAATTCCGTCAGTACGTACAAATTTTTTTTTTAATTTTTCCTCTATTTTGTTGAAACATGCTGTTTCAGAGTTCGGAAAAATTCAGGTATTTATTTTATATTGTCACTTTTAGTCTTACCCTTAAGAATTTCGTGACGTTGAAATTCCTTTATCGGCGTACTTTTGCAGCCGGCGACCAGAGTCACCAGCAGTATTTTTGCTGACGGTACACAGTGCAGCGACCCGTGGACCCAAAAGTAAATAGTAACCCTTTATTATAGATGTAATTACCAAGTAATAGTGTAAATAAACATTCCAGTTAAGGGTTTTCAAGAAATCCTAATTAAAATTATCAGGTATGGTCTCAGTTTTATAGCTGTGAAGTAAGAGTAACTTACAGGTAGTGCATTACCTATTTTATCAGTTGCAATTTTGCTTGAGCGGTGGACAGTTGTATTTGTTATACTTGCATGATTATTCGATACCTGGCAACTTCAACCTATTGTATTTTAGAAGAGTGTAAAATTTTATTCTTAGTGATTTTTCCAAACTTCTGTAAGCTTTTAAAAAAAGTATATAAAAGTACAGTCGGGAGATTAATTATTCATCCACTTATAAAATTTTTAAAAAATTGGGATAAAATTAAAGCTAGTTAAGCTTATTTGCTTTTAATTACAAAAATAACTACTCATGTACTAAAAACAGTAACATAAAGTCCAACCTAAAGAGTACCTTCCAAAAATAAAACATAATTTCTTAAAAACCAAGGGGGAAAAATTATTCGTCCATCGACATTTTTTTTCGAAATTCGTCCAAACATGCCAAAACTAATAACGTGTGGGGTACCCTTTTGATTTTATAATTTGTTGGCTGTAACCTGTTGGGCATTGACTCTACCAGTTTTATAACAAAACCTACTTCAATTCTTGGCCATTCTTCTTGACATCTTGCTTTTAACGCCCCTTTGTTGAAAAGTTTATGTTCTTTCACCTTTTCTTTGGGTTCCCACCATAGATGTTCATTCGGGTTAACGTCTGGGGATTGCGGTAGCGTTTCCAACACTCTTGGTACGCTATACAGTATCCACTCTTTAACGACTCGCGCTGTATGCTTTGGATCGTTGTCTTGTTGAAATATGAAATTGTTTCTAATTCACATTTTCTCCGCACTTTGTATTAAATTCGTTTTTAAAACGTCCATGTAGACGAACCGATCCATAGTTCCGTCAATGAAATGGAGCTGGCCCACTCCATGCCATGACATACACCACCAGATTAGAACGGAACCCCCTCCGTGCTTTACCGTTGGAATTAAATTTTTAGGTTTGTAGGCTGCCCCGCGCTTTCTATACACTAAAACCTTTTTTGGTTTACCAAACAACTCGATTTTTATTTCGTCAGTATATATGATGTTTTTACAGTACTCAGTATTTTTGTCAAAATGCCTGTGAGCAAACTCGGGACGCTTCTTCTTATTTTTCTTATTTACTAATGGTATCTCTCGACCAACTCGTGCCTGTATACCCTGGTTTCCTATTGTTGTTACATGGATAACCTTTTGTAATCACTGGGTTCACTTTTTACTATATCTGTCGCAGTAGTTTGCGGATTTTCACTAACTTTTCTTAGTATTTCTTGTTTCTCTCGAAGAGTCAGTACTTTCCCTTCCTCTCCCTGGCAAGGTTTTTGTTGTATGGATTGTTTCATAATTTTTTGATAATATATTCAAATGTTGACCGGCTTCTTCCAACAATTTTTCTTATGTGTCTTTGAGATATTCCTTCTTGAAATAATTTTATTATCAAATGTCTGATTTCTTGAGGCACTTCTGATGATTTGCGACAGATTTTAAAATTTTCTGTATTCTTTAGACCACGGAGTCTCACACTGCTATTAAAAATAATTTAGAATCTATATTTAGGATTTTTTTATCACTATAAGAACAGATAAATACATTCTATATACATCTTTAAATTTTTTTGGAAGGGGACGAATAATTTTGCTCGCCGAAATTTCATGAAATTACCTTTCTTTCGTCTTTTTTGTCCAAGGGATCCTGATAAATCTAAAGAGTTATTGTTATTTTCATTTCTATTTTTAAAATTTAACTAAAGTTAATGTACAATTCTTATCTCTATCTTTGAAAAAATTACAAGTGGGCAAATAATAAATCTCCCGACTGTATATCTGCAATTTTGTAGATTTCGGCAAAAGCATTTACTTTTGCAAATCTGTGCAAACTTTTAAGAAACAAATTTTTTCAATCTCAGGTCGACCTCTTACGTATGGTGACTGTTTCGAAGTCTGGGTTTGGGCAACAGGTGAAGCCAAATTTAGTGTACTAAAACAATTAATTATGAACGCGTATAGTGTTCTAAACCCCGACGGACGATCCAAAAAGATTGTAGACCGCCCTATCACCCCCCCCCCCCCTCCCCGAGGGGTTCTATAATGTCGGTAATATCATCATTGTCATGCCCTGAAAATTCCGTGTTGCTAGGCCATGTATTAAGGAAGATACCGCACTCCTTCGGACTAGTGATGCAGAATAGACCGCCCTTCGCAACCGTATCGCTACATACATACAAACGCCTATTACATATAAATACAATATATACGAAAAAAATTAAAAACAGTCAAAAATTTGCATGAAAAATTGTAATTTCCAGTTTTTCCCAGATTTTTCCAATTTCCAATCGTTTTAGGTATAGGTAAATGTACTGCAAAAAGAAAGTATTTGGGATTCCAAAGTGTGATGTGTCAAACCGTTTTTCTGTCCGATGTTCCGTCTTCGAGTTATTAGGTACCAAAGATGGGTCTGCAAGTGACATTTTTCGACTTAAAAAAATTCAAAAGAATTACTTCCCGTTTTTCGATTCTCACCAATTTCAATAGGGTTCGGAAGCCCCCCGGTCCTCTACAACCTCCGAAATTTTAAATCGATTTAATTAACTTTTGGGACCTGTAATCGATATCATACGAAATCGCGGAAATTTCGACTTTGACGTTTAATAACTCCGAAACGCGACACCCCGTATAACTGAATTTTTTATCGAAGCTAAACGCACTATCCCTCTATTAACCCAGAAAATTTAATCGCTCCCGCACTAACCGTTTTCGAGAAAAAAAATTGAAAATGTGAAAATGTCGAAACGGACAACATACGGAAATTTTTTTTCACGGGGGGGGGGGGGGGTTATATAGACCGCCGGTTGGCGGTCTATAACTAGTAAGTATTATTAAATTTGTCTGTGCCACCCTTGAAATCAAAGTGGATAAAGTGCTCGCGTTCGAAATCCTATTTTTTAAAAACAGAATGGTTTTCGGGCGTCAGTAGTTTGTGTTCCTGAAAAGAGTACGATTTCTGCTAATACCAGTTCGAATTCTTCAATAAAAGGCCGTGATCGTCATGTAAAAGAGTTCGCCGAGTGTTCCGAAAAATGGAAGAAACGTAAAGTAGAAACATTGGTAAAAGTATATTAAATTAATTTTTTTTACGTACGTATGTGAAAGAATAGCCTGATAAGAAGCCTCTGAGCCCAATACCCCATACTTAACCGGCGAGACTCATTTTACTAGACTTTTAGGACCACGTTGTATACAATCAGCAAAAATAGCCTGCAAAAGTTTTTTAAGCCGCTCAGAATTATTGTAATAATTTTTGGAAATATTCTAAACTTTAACGCTTGAAAAAAAATAGCATGGCACTAGTTACCCGATTCGCTGCACTCGTCTCCATAAAAAGAATAATTTTTCTCCTAAAACTGGTGAAATAAATAAGATTACTCGCAAGGAGATTAAATAAATCATATTATTACACAGTTACTTACCTTTTTATTTCTGCATGTTTGATAACAAACCCTGGCACTACTTTTACTTCCATCATACTTCTCCCTACAATAAGCCAATTTTACTCCTAAAACAGGACTAAGTTACTCCATTGCATAAAAAACAACCTCATACTTATCCTGTTTCTTCACAAGAGACGTAACTCATCAATCTCCCAATGGGACTATAATTTAACCATTTTTCAATCAGTTTTGAATGATGTAGCATATCAAAACTTCTGAAAAAAGAACAAAATATCGATATTAGTCGATTTTCTTCGATGTGCAAACGATTGCGGTATGAAAAAAACACTGTACCAAGTCATTTTAGACCTCGTTTCTGTTAAGCATTGCGAAGTTGTGGGCTAGAAAATGCAGGAAAACGCAGTCACGTGAAGAGAAAACACCAAGAATAGTAAGGGAAGTAGTTTGTCTTAGTGATATCTTTGTTTCACTCTTACAGTGAGACTGGCTTTCGCTGCGCTCTCTGTTACACTGTACACAGATTAACGCGCAAAAAAATTGGTAATTCTTATACTGGTTGCTTGGGTTTGCTTGGGGATTGGGATTGGAAATGTCCAAAATTGTATATAATTCACTAGTGACTTATAGTCACCAGTGACCTATTAATCACTAGTGACTTATCAGTGACAAGTGACCAATAGGTCACTAGTGGCTATATTAGTCACTTCCCAATATTTGTCACACTAATAAGTCACTAGGTATTTATTGGTCACTAGACTTAATAGTCTATTACTGACTAATAAATCACTAGTGGCTTATTAGTCACAAGTGATTAATTCATATATATATATATATATATATATATATATATATATATATATATATATATATATATATATATATATATATATATATATATATATATATATATATATATATATAGTCACACTTGAATTAATCACTGGTGACTAACGAGCACCAGTAACTTAGTCACTTATAAGTGACTGATCACTAGTGAGTTATACACTATCTTAAGCATTTCCAATGCATAAAGTACCAATTTTAAAATTGTTGACAAATGTTACGAGTGCAAAAATTACCAAGTTCTTGCCACTTTAACATGAGGTCTGACATTCTATCCCACTTCTGATCCAGTAGAGTGTTTTTGAGTAAATGAAAACTACAAAATAAACCATTGAAAAACCACTGTGTGCCCCTTTGTAAACTACCTTTCAATGCAAAGCCACTTTTTGCAGGCATACTCCTGTCGCGTCCCGACGAGACCATTCTGCAAGAAAAAAACAAGTAAAGTAAAAATTTCATCAAATCGGGGTCAAAATAACAAGCTTAATAATATTTTCTTCAATTCTTTTATTGCGAACTGGACTAAACATTATAAATAATTCAATAACCTATCTTACAACTTGGTAGATTATATACAACACAGTTTTAAAAATGTCTTTGCCATGCCACTAAGAACAAGTTAAAATTTAGGAGCCAATGCTTTTTATTTAGATTTTTTTTCCCGGTGGATGGGTGGTTTACCTCCTTTTTTACATGTTCAAACCATCGTTGTACATAACCACACATGTTCTATCAAATCTTGTCCTGGATGAAGGGGTGCGTCAGAGCATTATTCAGACTTATCCGTTTAGCCGGGTCGATGGCCAAGGCCTTCTCTAGAAGGTCTTTTAGTTGGGTGACCTTTTTCAGCTGGTCGGGAGGCAAGGCCTGGCCTGCTACTAGCTCGGCTTGAAGGTCTCGATTGACTTTTACTACCGTCATTACTACGACCTTTTCCTAAAGTTGAGAAAAATAGTTTATTTAAATTTGTCAAAGACCACGACATTGATATTGGCAGGATTTGTAACGTTTGGGTTTTATTTGATTGTCGCATTTTTGCAGCCACCGATCAGAGTCAGAGCAAGTACTTGAAATAATGATTAAACGACGCAAAATATAAAAAAAAGAGCGCAAGGAACCAAAGAGTTTTACAATTAAGTGGAAATAGTAATTAACTGAGTAAAAGTAGTCAGTGCCCCAAAAAAACATCACCATGTACATTTTTGGGGAAGTTTTTAATAACTTCTTATAAAAAGTGATGTGCAAATTTTGAGACAATTATTTAAAAAAAGAAAATTGAAAAACTATAAATAAATTAAAAGGTGGTGCATTTGAACTACTCACTGAAAACTCAATTTTCATCGCCAAGTCATAAGAATAAATAAATAACCAGAAGGATAACTCTACAGTGGCACGTTACATCAAGGACAAACACATTTTTATACACAAAAGTGATTTTTTAACCTTTAAAACATGCCGAACCCGAGACTGTGCATGTATGATACATATGTATATAGTATGTATGTTCCATCGCAGCGCCTAGACTATTGGACGGATTTTAACAAATGAGGTGTCAATCGATTCGTCTTAAATACGCTAGCGTCATAGGACACTTTGAATTGAAATGAAAACAAAATGGCGAACGTTAGAAGCCATATTATCAAAATAAAAAAATTTTAAGTTGTCAAAATTTGCCGAGGGAGGGATCAAAATTAAGGGCAAGAAAATGGAAACAATTTTAGGTGTAGCAACTTTCTGATGGATATTAATTACTATTGCACTTAGGTATTTGACGACGTGGGACCACGCCTGTTCTGTGAAACATCCTTTTCATGAACAGGTATGACAGATGCTATGCATCATATAAAAATTTGCAATACAACCATAAATATAAATCCCAATGCACTCACCTTGTTTATAACTTTTCAGTTGTTACTTTGCGTAGACGATTTTTAGTTTTTCAAACTTATTCTGATTAAAAACACCAACAAAAACTACAAGTCTAACAGTACCAGACTTAAATTAAAGAAACACTTACCCTCTCTGTAACCTTATCGATCTCATGATACAAAAAGTTACAGTTACTATCGAAGTGCTCCTCCTTGAACGCCCCCCTCCTTATAACCTTGTTCGGGAACTTCCCTTTCAAATCCATGAAGAACTTCAACATCTGATTGTTCGATTGGCCGGAAAACATTATTTTTCCGGTGTATAGTTCGTAAATCGTACACGCGGCGCTCCACATGTCTATGGCGTAGTCGTAGGGGATCCCCAGAATGATTTCTGGGGCCCTGTAGAACCGGGACACCAATAAGGGGGTAATTTCGTTCTCGTTAATTTTAAGACCCGAACCGAAGTCGCACAGTTTTAAAACTAGCTTGCTGTCGTTCACCAGAATGTTATCCGGTTTAATATCTGAAAAATGTATAAAAGGTCGTATTTTATAAGAATGACGATTTATACAGAGTGGTGCGAAATTCATTTAATATACAGGGTAAGTTTTTGAGAGTGTTACAAGGCGGTATCTTGAAAAAAATGCAAGAGACTAAAAAGTTTTAGAACTAAACGGGAGTACTAATCAGTTTATTAGAATTAGCCAGTGGCGTCGTAAAAGAAATTTGGGGAGGGTAAAAGTGACCGTGACCCAAGAAAAAATATCACCCTGTACATTGAGTGGCAAGTGTTGGATAATTTTAAATTTCGTGCCAATTATCATTAAAAAATGTTAAAGATAAAATAGAGACACTAGAAAAAAATTAATGGTGGTGCATTTGAACTACTCACTAAAAGCACAATTTCCTTTATTAAATTCCGATATATGTCTGTCTAAAATTTTGTCACGTGACTGATTGAGTTCGGTTAAATTCTTGGCGTCCCAAAAAAAACGGGGTTATCAAACGGTACATGCTTTTGAAGCTTTAAACCCTCTGTATCTTGAAAATAAATCATTTTATAATATACAAGGCAGGAATTTGCCCTGAAGTATTGTTAAATGGCTTAGAGACACCCTGTATAGAATTTTTATTTGTTGAAGTGCAAGAGTAAAGACTGAAATGCAAAGAGAGAGACAAAAACATACCTGCATGTAGAATTTCCGTCTTTTTCAACAGCTTCAGCGCTAACAGCAGCTGCTGAGTGTAACTTCTCACTGCCTTGATATGGAGCCCCACGTTCTTCCCGTACTTCTTCAAAACCTCTCTCAAATTCATCGCTAAGGGCTCGAACACCATACACAGATGCTGCTTGTGGAAAAAGTGGCGGATCAAGCGGAGACAGTGCATTTTATCCTCGGGATCCGCGTCGTTCAGCTTTTTCAGGATTTCTAGTTCTTTGAGGCCCGTTTTGTGCCTAGTAATAAACAGATACATAAATAGATAGATGGGTAGATAACTGTTCCTTTATTTAAAAAAATAACAATAAAGAGGCGTAGAATATATACAGGGTGATTCAAAAATACTTGGACAAACTTTGTGATGTGATTGATGACGTTATTTTAAGATAAAAAGTTCCAATAAAATATGTTCCTTAACAGCTTCGTTTAGGAATACAGGGTGTCCCAAATTTAAAAAAATTGTTATTTTAAAATTTCCAAACGAGTTCAGATTTTTTTTTGTGAATTTGGTGGATAAAATAAACACTAAATACGCTTTCAGAACCTGTTTACAATAAAAATTTACAACACGTACATGTTTTAAGTAACAAATAAAGCAGAAGACACCTAGGGATCAAGGTCCCTCTAGGTGTCACTACTTTCAATAATATGGCTACAGTATGCGGGTTCGGCAACTCATCAGCAAGCGTTTAGATGACACTATCCAGAGATGGTCACGTGGATTACTAAAAATCATTTGATAAGTAACCACATGACCAGCTGTCATTAGTGTCATCTAAACGCTCGCTGATGAATATCCGAACGCGCCTATTATGTTGTTTACTAGATACAAAAATATCGCACATTAAAATCCACAAACTCAGTGGAAATGGAAGCCGCAACCTACAGAAATTGATACTGATTGATTTGAGCAATGACGTTATCAGGGTGACCACTTTTTCTCTGACTTTTCCCGGTTTTCCAGACAATATTTGAGTTTTTTCCCTGACTCTAGTTGTATTATGAAACTATTTGAAGACTTTAAAAAAAAGTTGTTTATGCTTTTACACATTGTGTAAATCACGTAACAGATAAGAGATAGATTGATAATTAAAAATATGTAATAATTAAATAATCGAAACATAGGAATTTATTCCAGACAGTGGAATTTTTTTTGTAATTACGTTTATAACAAATAAAATTCACTGAATTTTATTATCTATCAATTTAATGGCATCAATTTTTACCTTGTTTGGTTCCAATTAAAGATAAAGTACAGTATAGTCTTTTTCCTTCTATCTACTCAATCTTTGTCATTTTGCGCATAAGGTAAAAGCGATGCGTAAGACAATAAAGACACACTGAGAAAATTGAAAGAGAGACACTAAGAAAAGACAGTGTGGATACTCAATGGTGTAACTAGGACATTCGGGGTTACTGAGGTTTAAAACTCCAATATTACATGGACATTACAAATTTAAAGAGGGGACGATATAATGAGGGGGGGGGGGGGGATAGGTGAGCTAAAAGGAATTTTTTTCAAAAAAAAAAATGAACCGACTTCACAAAAGAAAAAGCACTAAAAAGTATGAAATAATATTTTTACGTATTTATAACTATGGTTAATAGTAAATTTAATTTTGCTGTTTTTTTGTAGTAGTGTAGTACTAGTACTTAAGTATTTGTGTTAAAAATGGCTTTAACAGTGCATGTAATTTAAAAAGCCAGTCAAACAAAAATGCAATTTTAGTATTTTATATTTTTGCGGTGTTTATTTGTAGGTAAATAATTACTTGGCAGATCTAGGCACATTCTTAAAAAAACCTTCATCAATTAAAACATTTTGTATTTTGCTTGTTACGTTGATATCACTAGTTTCCCATAAAATTTGCCTAAGCTGTAAAAAACTCACGGACCGCGTCTGATTAACACAGGTACAGAGGAAGTAAGAATTTTAATTTCCATTTTGTTCAATATTGTAAAAACTTTCTGTCATATTAC
The DNA here is from genome assembly GCA_963971165.1 of Philopedon plagiatum. Lineage (NCBI taxonomy): Eukaryota > Metazoa > Arthropoda > Insecta > Coleoptera > Curculionidae > Philopedon > Philopedon plagiatum. Next base: position 17,590,504 of record OZ020193.1, on the reverse strand, counting down.
CGCCTACTATTTGTTATTAAATTTAAATTATTAAATTAAATAAATAAAAATTAAAACTCTAAGTTCAAGTCCTCAAAGGTTAATAAACTTGTTTGGGGCCCAAAGCGTCATAAATTCTTTGGAACAAAGACGATTTTTTCTATCAAAATACTTCTCCCTGGCACGTAAGGATAACAATAACAAATATAACAACTTTATCTTAATTTTTTATCACTTCACTGTGAATCTATCAATATAAATAATTTAACTTAAATAATAATCGTAATAATATTTGCTTATATTTCTATTTTGAATTAAGACAAAGTCAATTTCAAGTATTTTTAAAATTACTGACTGTGTGTTAACGGTAAGTCGAAAATACAGTGCTTTATAAAAAGAAATTGAATACGTGGTGTTTCTAAATATCTAAGTGTGATTGTTGGCCCAATTCTAACTAAAAAGTTTATATAAATATATGGCCTGAAATGCTTAGTTTTCAAGATACAGATAAGATAAAGTTTCCGGGTCATATTATATCCTTTGACCAACCTAAACTATTTTTGAGGACACCGCTGACTTGGCTTGAAAATGTTGTGTTAAATTCTTCACTTTATTTAAAAACTTTTTTGTCTTTTCATTTTTTCGGATATCTTGTATTGTTTATGAGTAAGGCTGACCACCTTTGGTCTGCTCGCAGTTGTGTTCCGGCGGGGGAAAGCAAAGGTTCTTGTGGGAATTCCCAGATTAGAAATATACCGGTGCTCCGATGCTGTGTAGTGTGTAACAATGAATTGTTATGTTGAAAACCCAAGCAACCCACGAATATCTTATGCGGAATTTATTTTCGATTTATTTTTTACGTTAAGTGCTTGTAATGTGCCGTTTAGTATACTGAACAACGAATCATTTCAGCAGTTCTGGAAAAAATATAATCAAACGTGGAAATTGTCAAGCCGAACGATGGTACGAAGATATTTTCCAGTAGTGCATGAGAGACTTGAAAAGCATATTAAATCCGAACTACACGGTAAAAAAAACTGTGGGTAACCGTGGACGAGACAACAGATTCTAAAAAAAATTCTGTTGCCAATGTTATAGTACGCACATTAAATCCGCTGGGACCGTCACCTCCATATTTGTTGGCAACTAAACGATTAAAAAAGGACACTGCCAAAGTAGTAAAGAACCTGATATTAACCACATTGCAAAAATGTCAATTTTCACCACAAAACAGGAATTAATGTCTGTTACGACGCATGCGCATGCATGCTTTTTGGCGCGTCGTTTCCTCAAAAAAGTTTATGATAACTTACTACATGTTACGTGTATCATGCGCTACATCATGGAGCAGAAACACTTCGAAATTGTTATCCAGATGTAGATACATCAATAGCACAAAAACGTATTAGGGAATTTTATCGGCAGTGCCCTGGCATTCCAGAATAGTGATGTGAGGATACGTATTCAAAAATCCGTTGGATACGAATATTAAAAGAATCCGTATTATCCGTAACCGGCCGAGAACTTGAATACGGATCCGGAATCAAAATAAATTCGCATTCGGGTGGTTACTAATGCAAAGTGCAAAGAGAAAACGGAATCGGAATCGAGTGTAAGCGAACAACACGGTCTGCGACTTGGCATATTTGATTTTATGCTTTCTCTTTCTAATGACATTTCCTAAAAAAAGATAGCATACTTATCGGGGTAACGGGTATCATATGGGCCCGCCTCACCCGAACCGAATTCGAACGAGAACGAACGACGGTGCCTTACTATCCCTAACCTTCGACTTCGAACCAAATGATACCGCATCCACCTATCTACCCGTATCTATCCGGGCTTACGTTTATATAAACTTTTAAAAGTAGCCTAGAAATCAAAACCTGATATACCTACTAGAGGTTTATAAACACCCTGTATAAAAAGAAAAACCAATATCCGCACAATATTTCCTAACAAATAATATTTATTCACCCTGTATGTCAGATACAAAGTGCATCTGCCTCTGTGAATACCATAGTTACACATATGCAAATGATATTTTAATCCAACCCTTTTACTTATACAGGGTAGAGCAAAAACTGGAAGTTTATTTTTAAGTTATCCACCCTGTATGATCTATTAAAAGTACATGTGATATTTGACTAAAACCATCCTAAACACTGAAAAAACTAAATTAAAAAAATATACTTACATTATTTCATTATTCCTGATAATCTTGACAGCAACGTCTTGGTTGCCTCTTGCTTGGTCTCTGGCCCGGACCACATTGCTAAAAACACCCTGTCCAGTATATCCATAGACCATGTAACGGCTATCCAGAATTTCACCCACTCTTACCCTGGAAATGACAATGTTTATTTAAAGTATCAGGAAATGAATATATTTCTCAACTAGTGAGGAAAAGTGAATTATTTTGAGTCAAAAAATCCAATTTTGCAAAGGAGATGTTAAAAAAAATTGTTGCTCAGGTTTTTAATAGCAAATAACCGAGTTATATTAAAAAAAACTAAAATAGTCGGGATGGGAGCTTGTTACTCATCTTAAACCATTTCCTAACTATCAGAAGTAACTATGATCTAAATACAGTTACCTGTAATATCCTTCTGCATCATCCCAGTTATCTGTAAGTGCAGGATTTTCTGCACCGGAACCTTTGGCTTTTATTATGGCGCTGGGAGACTAAAAAATGAACATTTTATACAGCAACTGGCAAAAATCTGGCAATTTATAAGAAACTTTCATACTAATTTTTCAGAAAATTTTTGAGAATTGAAGTTTCAATGGTTTAACACATGCTGCCACATTTTCGCCGGGCAATGTACTGTTCCTAAACCACGAGTACTATTCCTAAACCACGAATACTGTTCCTAACCTAAATCACAAAATAGAATATTTTACAAAAAAAACTTACACTGGTGTTGGTCTTGAACACGTCCTGTTCAGCAAACATGTCCCACTCGGTCCTCTTGGTATTTTTCAAATTCTTCTTTTCACTTTCCTTAGCCTTAGCGCCGGGTGGTAAAGGAGGGGTCAAGGATTCCTCTTCTTGATGAGGGTTATTCTTATTATCTAGGAATATTTAAAACAAACTAAATACATGTCACAAATTTGTTTTGCTTTGACCAAACTTACCATCCTCTGCACCTTTGGTTTGTCCATTGCTGTTTGTAACATTCTCACTGCCACCAGCGACACTATTTCCTTTTTCCAAGTCCTTAGAATTGTTTTCTTGATTTTGAATCTCTGCATTTGGTTGATCCACCTTTGGGCTACTGGGTACGGAGGAAACTGTGTTTGAGTCTTCATTGGTTGCTCCCAAACGCTGAAATTTAAAAACAGATCGTTTGCTTCCTTTGTTACTTCCAATCATACCATCTCTCTTACCTTCAATAACTCCTCTCTTTGTTTTCTTCTCTTTTCAATGATCGCTTCTTCATCCTCGTCGTCTATATCTATATCCAGCTGGATCTGAACATCGGAATCTGAGGAATCATCTTTATTTTTGATCTGGCCCTCACTAAGTGACCCCTAAAGTGCCAAAATAAGATTATACTACATGAGTGATTCTTATGTAGTGAAATTATGATTTTTAAAAGTCTATCTATTTCTGAAATTAAGCATCAAAGTGTATAACAACACATTCAGTTTGTTGTACCTATAAACATAACCTTATCGAAAAAAATTAAAATTTTGCTCTCACCTTAAATTTATCCTGTTCCTTTGCCTTTCGGTGATGCCTATGATGCTTTTTATCCCTGTCTCGATCTCTATCATATGACCTATCCATTTCCTTCCTCCTCTCATCAAATCTCCTATCTTGTTTATTGAAACTGTCGCGATTTCTCGAATCGCGACTATGGGTGTCACGGTATTTGTGAAAATCACGCAGGTCCCTGTGATAACCATCACGGTCACGATCGTTACGTGCTCGATCAAGGGAATGACGAGAGTCGCGTGATTTTTCTTGGTCGCGTGCTCTCTCCCGCTCTTTCTCTCGTTGACGTTCCTTTTCACGCTCGCGCTGTCTGTCTTTTTCTAAGAGTTCTTTGATACGTCTGAAAAGCATATAATGAGAATTATTATCAAATGATTTTGTGTTGTGCAGTGAAGGCAAACATAAATTCAATATGTACTAAAAAAATACGTAAAATCAGAAAACAATCACAAAAAAACTACCTTTCTTTATCTCTCATTCTCTCCTTTGAAATGACCAAATTTCTTTTCGGTTTTCTTTTTTCTACTTCTTCATCTGAATCAAGCAAAGTAATAATTTCATCCACCTCGATTTCCTCTACCTTGGTTTCAGGTTTCTTAGCCGCAATTGCCAATTCAGGATCCTCTACCAAAGCACCAGCTAACTGAGCTTGAAGCAGTTCTTTTTGCTTCATAAGTTCTTCCAAATCCATATCAGCTTCAATAACGCTCATATCTATTGCATCAGAATCACAGTCTTGTTCTGGCACATCCATACTGTTCTCTTCGGAAGAAACAGCATCTAGTGACAGAGGCTTGTCTGTTAGTCCTTCTGTAATAAAGTCTGTTATATCATCCACATCTGTTAACTGCAGAACATCTTTTGGAGAGACTCTTTTCACTTTTTCTGTAACATCTTTCCCGTTTATAACTTCTTTTTCTGTCTCTTTGGATGACCTCTCAGGAGTGTAACGATCACTAAGCTCAGGGGAATTCTCGCGACTCTTGTGCTTATGCTTCTTGTGTTTTCTGTGCTTCTTATGCTTCTCCCCCTTTTCTGAACCATGTCTCTTGTGTTTGTGCTTGTGCTCTTTCTTGTGTTTCTTTTTAGGAGGGTCTTCATCTCCTTTAACTGAATTTGATAAAGCGTGTTTCTTTTCGGGCCTATAAAGACAAATATAGCTATAGTTTTACTATTTGGTTTTATAAAAGAATAGGTACTCACATTTCTAAAATATTTAAAGGTATTGTTACAAAATAGGTTCTCTCTACAGGAATCGCTATATTACATTATTTTTTGACTTGTAAAAGCACTTCGGTGTAATAATTATCAATAAAAGCTACTTACTTCCTTACTGAAGTATTTATACCTATATATATTATTAAAATCCACTAATTTTTATGACAAACTTCTCAAATGTGATGTTCAAAATATATCAATTTTGGCAGTTTAAAAACTACGTTAAAGTCTTAAAAACAACTAGAATATCACGGAAAATACTTACTTCTCCATTTTCTACACTTTACTTATTGTTATTGAAGAAACTACTTTGAGAAAATTACTAATTTTCCAGAAATTGACCCAGCAAATCGGTTGCTGTTGACGTCTAGTTCTAAATCTGGTAGTTGGCAACCTGTTTTTTGACATTTCATTTTTTGCAACTAAAACTAGTGTTGCAAACCTAAAGAAAAGAAATCTGCAGTTCCTAGTAGTATTCCTTTCACAGCAAAGAGCTCCTGAGCAGCTCTGGTGCGTGACCCACATGCAAGGCCTTAAACTGCAGCTACGTTCGAGACTGCCAACGGATTTGGAGTGGAGTGAAAGTAGATTTTTGTCACGTGACTTCAGAGTTTTGGGAGCAAATCTTTCAAAGACGAACGCTCTACGCGCCGAAAGTGCAAAAACATAACCTTAAAAATAAACATGTGTTTGACTTGCATATGGGATAAATTTTACACAAGGATTTAATTAAAATTATTAAATATGTTCAATTCTCTCATCCCAATTTTAAACTTTGCCAAGGAAGAATTTTGTGAAAAGCTCCGAAAACGAAGATATTTCTGAAGAAAAAGTTGAAAATTCTGCGGAAATAACGGTCCCAGCAATGACGGACCAAAACTTTAAAATGCATTTTAGAATGAACCCAGCTTAGAATGAAAACATTCCAATTTAACCGACATAAACAAAAAATTAACTTAACCATAAAATTTGCAAACGCAGTTGCGCATGCCCGCTCCTAAAGCACCTCTCAGCGAGACGGGACTTTTGGAGTAAACACTTTTCACTCTGTTTTCGATACCCGAACGCCAGCGGATTCACTCTTTTTGCTCCGAATTTAATACTCGAACGGACGGAGTGCACTTAGGTACGTCCGGAGTGAAAAGAGTGCTAATCTCAAACGCACCTTACATGTATGTCTGTTGCGGAAATACGCGTATCCCGCCTTGGGGCTGTTCCAGAGCTTTCTTGTGAAAGGAACACGTCTATTGATGTGTTGTAAAAATGCGCCAAGCCACAGACTTTAAAAATTATTACTTTTATTAAAAATATTCTCTAATCTAAGAAGATATACAATTTGAATGGGTGAATCCTAAAAATTTCCAGTGTTGTCATATTTTGCGCAACATATGTTTTAATTTGACAAATGTGTCAAAAGGTCAATGGAACAAAATGGTTCATAATTTTTAAGAATTTTACCAAGCGGAAACGTGTTTAGCGCATAAACGTCTCAAAATAAACGAAATCCGTGGTTTAGCGATAAAAACTTTATTCACAGTACACGGAATTTATAGTAAAGAATCTTTGCCTTTCCCGCGCAAAATTGTTAGCCTAAAAATACAGGCATCAGAGGGCGCTGACCGTGAAACTAGTCCTGTGACTCGTCTATCGCTACATCGCTACCATACAAATAAAAGAAGGTATGATACCAAACCGTGACAAATTCGTCCGGGTTCGGGCATGATGTCACGCTGTGTCCTATTTTTGAAATTTATAACGCGCAATATAGAGGTTACGTTAGTTATAGGGGATTTTATATAAATTCTATTGGCAATATACTTTGCCTCCTGCTTATAATACAACTTTTATAGTATATGATTTAAAATAATCATATAAATAAAGGGATAAATACATACATTGATTACATGGATTGATTGATTGTCGACATCACAACCATACACAGCACATCTCATTTTATTTTTAAACTCCTAAAAGTAATATAAAAACACCAAAAAATAGTTGAAAACACAATGCGATCCTAAAAAAGACGTGTTTGTAAAAGCATTACACACATTTGACATTCATGACATGACACAATTCATGCTTTAAATTACCTTCATAATCACTATCGTTAAAATGTCTAGAACGGATTCTAGCATTTTTCACATTAAATTTATCTTCTCGTTTGCACTGACGCTTCCAAACACTTTGTGTTTCTTTGTCTTTGGGGGAGCTAAAAACTTTAATATCGGGCATAAAGCCCTTGAATTTATTGTTCATATCACAACCATACACAACACATCTCATTTTCACTTTTAAACTCTTAAAAGTGATATAAATACACTAAAAAATAACTTACAACCCGATCTGAACAAAGACGCGTTTCGTTTACTAAATATGGCGGAATTACTCACAGCGTGACGTTCATGGCCACGCCTACCTACGCCGTATCATATCTTCATTTATTACAGCGTGACGTTCATGGCCACGCCTACCTGCGCGGTATCATCCGATCGGTCTTCTCGGGTATCATATCTTCGTTTATTTGTATCATGGGAAGAACCGAAGAATCGTCATTTTGGTTGCTGTTTGGTTTGCGCTACGCATCGTTGTTGTTTTCCATAGAGTTTAATAGTTTTAGAAAGGGGATTTAAAAGAGCAAGTTGTTTATCTTTTGAAAATCGACGATTTAAATTGGCAAGTGTAAAAAAGTTTTGTACTAAGAATTTTTTTAAATATTTCTCGCAAGTTATGAACAGAAAAGCAATAAAAATAATGTATTTTCCACACTCATTATTAAATTAGTTTACTGCTCATTTGGTCTTAGCTTTTTACACTGGTCTTGTAGGTTATGTAATTTAATGTATATGTAATTCATTAAAATATTATGTTACTAAATATTTTATGGATTTTTTAAAATTTTTACCTTTTAACCAATCATATGGCATCCTTCTGCTGTATATCATATAGGTTGTATGTGCCAGCTTTACATTGCAAAAAGCCGTACTTCGTCCATCGGAACCTCTATAATATTATACACTTACATGCATAGAAATTGACCAACTACACAATTTTGAAATCAAATGCATTTTCTTAGAAACCTGTCATCTTTTAAATAAAAAAAAAAAGACATCTCGATTGATCTAGACCCACTGTAATGGGAATTAAATAGTCTTTCATAAGTATACTTTTTGTAATTAAACTGGTGAATGGTTTCTTAAAAAAGCATTTAATTTCGAAAGTATGCTGTGGGTCGATTTCTATGCACGTAAGTTTACATATTAACATATACAGTGTGTCCACGGATGGAGTTGACAAGAGGAAAAAAATCTTTATTATTAATTTTACCACCAAGTCATTCTTTATAGAAAATTCAGATGTACAGGGTGTTAATAAATAAAGAAAAATTAAAATGCTTTACGAAAGAATTATCATTATTTAGTATTTTCAACCAAATGTTCATAAAACAAAGTTGTTTAGGATCCAAAATAAAGCCTAAATACAAATTTTGTAATCAAAATTCTAACTTTTAAATTTAGAATAATAATAATAGTGTTTTTTTAAGACTATTTGCAACATTTGACAAAAAATCAAAATAGTCAATTTAGTTAACGTCAATGTTACATAAGAATAGTCTTTACCAGTGGCGCACACAAGGGAGGGGTTGCAGACCCCCCCCCCCCCCCCCCGACCAACATCCTAGACACACAAAAGTTTAAAAAAGTACACTACTAATTGAGAAAATCCACCAAATTGCATTACTCCCCCCCCCCCCCCCCCGCCCAAGACAAATTAGCCGCCCAAGGCAAAATCCTGGGTGCGCCCATGGTCTTTACGTCTGTCAGTATTTTGATTTTGTGACGGTAGTTTCCAAAATGTTCACATATCAAAAGCGTATTTATATAATATGGTGGGGTGGGAGGTAGCTATGTAGAATACATTTAAAAATTAGAATTTTGATTTCAGAATTTGCATTTATTCTTTGTTTTGGATTATAAACAACTTTGTTTTTCAAACATTTTATTTAAAACAATAAATAATGGTACTTCCTTCCTAAAGAATTTTTATTTTTCTTAATTTACTAACACACGGTACATCTGATCTCAGATCTTTATATTTAAACTTATTTTTTTGACAAGCACAATTTTTTATAAAGAATTACTTTTGGTTGTAAAATTAATAAGATTTTGTCCCCTTGTCAACTCCATCCGATGATACACTGTATAATCAATAAAAAGCGCCGTTTACTCTGTTGGTAAAGCAGGTTTTCAAAAATGTGTTCCCAATAATAATGATTTCTTTGTTTTTAAGTTTGATGCCAGCGACTGTACGCCCAGCTTAGGCGTACAGTCCAAGAATGGTGCTCAACAACAGTTTAGAAAGAGATGTAGTATTCAGTTTCTTGTGTAGTATTCAGCTTCTTGTCTATATACTTTGTTAGCTTATGATTTTATCATATTAAATGATAAGAAGTGTGAGCTGTTGATTACATTCCCATAAACATTAGAATAAATTTAGGGTAAATTTATTTTAAACACAGCAGTTTATTGTTATTTAAAGTAGAAATTGAGCCATAAAATAATCCTGCAAAGAAACTGATTTTAAATATTTTTTTCAGAATGAAAATACGAAACATAATAACATCCTTTAGGACGCGACAAGCCAGAAAACAGCCTGTTTCATATGCAGTGAGTTTTGAGTTTTGTAACGAGATGCCCAGTGATAGATACCCACATTTGAAGGAATTCTCCTTAAATGATTCGTTTAATATTTCCCCAGTGAAAAAGGTAGGTAAAGTGCTTTTCTTCCATTTATTTATTCAATAAATCCTAAAATAAATGTTGCTCCTTTCAAAGATACTACTATAGATACAATTGTTTTGGAAGCATATGAAGAATTTAAGGCAGTCTAATGATTTTCCTGACACTACATCATGATACAATAAATAGAAGGTATAGCCATTTTTAAATCAGTGACCAAATCGTGACCTAGTCAGACCATTGGGCAACGCTGTCTCATTTAATCTTAATACTTTGATTTTTTAGGTTAAACATTGAGTATATGGAGCAACGTTGCCAAATAAGGTGATGTAGTCATGACTAGGTCACTGATTTAAAATCGCCTTATGATACCAAACCGTGTCAAATTCGTCCGGATTCACGCATGACGTCACGCCGTGACTTATTTTTGAAATTTATAAAGCGCAATATAGAGTTTACATTAGTTGAAGGCGATTTTATATAAATTCTATTGGCAATATACTTTGCCTCCTGCTTATAATACAAATTTTATAGTATATGATTTAAAATAATCATATAAATAAAGGGATAAATACATCCATTGATTACATTGATTGTCCACATCACAACCACACACAGCACATTTCATTTTTACTTTTAAACTCCTAAAAGTAATATAAAAACACCAAAAAACAGTTGAAAACACAACGCGATCTTAAAAAAGACGTGTTTCCTTTACAAAATATCACGGAATTACTCACGGCGTGACGTAAATGGCCACGCCTACCTGCGCTGTATCATATCTTCTTTTATTTGTATCATGACACTATATGTATATTTAAATTACAAAACAAGTTCGAATGGCCAAGATACAGTTAACCTTTTTGCTTCCTTTTTTGAGTCAGTTTACTTTAGAGGTGGCTGACCTGTTTCAAAGTATTAATGGTGTTCTTCATATTTTTAAGATATCAGTGACGTCTGACGTTTTTCAGAACTCTCTACACTACCCTCCTCTTTATCATTAGTTTTTCTAAACAAATTTTACACCATTTTGTCGAGAATTTTTAAATTTTAAGAAAAAAAAAATGTGTTAGCAGAAAGTTATAGTCATTTGAATTTTCTTTTAAATTATATTTTAGATTTAAAAAAATTCCATTGACCAATAACTTTCTACTAACACATTTTTTTCTCTTAAAATTTAAAAATTCTCGACAAGATGATGTAAAATTTGTTTAGAACAGATAATAAATAAAATAGCTAAACGCGTTCATTTTTTTCCCAACTTTTTTTTGCATATCACAAAATGTTTTTTTTTCTTTACCAAACATTCCCATTCCATTCCATTCCCCTACATTTGGTACAACAAACTATGGAGGACTTGAAGGGAGGGGACCGATCGGCAATGGCTGCATTTTAAATTTCTGTCCCTGTTTTTTGGTTAGTTTGCTAGGTTGTCGAAAGAGACGCTCTGTTCGTTAGTGAGTCTAATTTTTCATAGAAAGTGTGGTGCTTTTCTCGTTTATTTGTCGAAAACAGTTTATTATTAGCTTTCTCCTTAACACTATTGACAATGAGTAACGGTAAATCATATAAAAGTGGAGTTTGCTTTGTGCTGGAACCAAAGCCTCTTCGTAGCTCCAAAAGTAAGTTAATTTGCTTGGGTTTGCTTGGGCTAACAAACTCATGAAAATAGTATATTATGCTGTCGATTTTATGGATTTTCCTTTCACTACATCACGATCATGTATTTTGCACGCAGCATAACCTAAAAACTATATTAAATTAAAAATTAATTCGTTTCTTTTTTGTAAATATTGTATTAAGACACTAATATTCAGGTGAATATTACTAATTTCTGAAATAAATCCAGGCCAAATCACTATTTTATCAACATCTTTGTACATAAAATACCATTGGACCCATGTTCTGTCATGTATTGATTAAATAAATTATAAGTAAATTTAACAACAGTATAATTGTGAGGTATAATGGTAATTACAAAAATCACAGTCACATTTTATTGTACAATTATTTATTATTATGTTTTCTTATTAGGACCCCACAATTTTTCAATAATGGCAATGGGCAATTGTAAACAAATCATTCGCATTGACGAGCTTGAACAGAGAAAACCAAATATAGTCTTCAGTCAGTGAAGTCTCTGCAAACATTAGCACATCAAAATCACAATTTGCTACACTAATGCTACAGTAATCAAAGAATACGATAGTCGTTTCAGAGGCTGGATTTTATTCTGCGACATTGCAGGGATCTCACCCCAGTGTTCTGTGATTTGTCAAAGGCATTTGACTGCGTGAATCACCGAATACTGCTATGGAAGTTGGAGATGTGTGGGATCAGTGGAGCGGCCTTGTGGGGGCTTCGCTCGTATTTGGCGGGGCGTGTGCAGACAGTTGTGTTCTAATCTAATCTATGTAAATGACCTGCCTTATCTGCCCATCGAGGGGGAGTTTACTGTCTTTGTAGACGACACCACCATTCTTTGGCATGATGCAGACACTGCTGGTCTTACAATTGATATTGGTTCGGACATGGATAAGATAAAAAAAAAAGTGGTGTGGTACCAATCTGCTATCTCTCAATGTTTCTTAATCTAATGTGTTAAGCTTTAAATGTGAAATAGTCAGTATCTACCTGGAAAATAAAAGAATTGCACCGTCTAATCCGTGTAAGTTTCTGGGTTCATCAATTGACAGCTCACTTAAATTTCGAAACCATGTCAGTAATCTTTGTAGCAGAATTTCGTCTAACTTTTATGCGCTCAGGGTTATTTCGAATAATTTAGATTTATATATTTTATATTCTCATTATTTGTTCCATTCAGTGTTTCTACTACAAAAAATGGTGGTGAGATACATGTGTGGGGCCAGATTTCGTGATTCTTTTAGGCCAATTTTGACACTGTGCTGCATATTTCTTTTGGAATCTGTTTGTATTGTATACAGGAAGCATAAGGGCGAAATTCTCACAACTTCTCAACACAATAGGCGCCAATCATATTTTCTTGGCTTGCCCATTCCTCCCTCGAAGCAAATAAAAAATCTATAATTTATGGAGCCAAGAGGGTTTTTAATCATCTTCCTCTTGGACTGAGAAGGTAGCAATTTGAGAGAAAGTTTAGGAGAGGTATGAAGAGGTTTTTGGTCAGCAAGGCATATTATACATTGGAGTAGGTTTTTGGCGACCCACGGCAGTGACCTTGCTGATTGACCTGTAGTATATTTCCTCATTGTTGTGGTTGTTTTTTACCTTTTTTTTTAGTTTACAATTGTATTTGACTGTTGTTTGTGGTAGATAAGGAGGGATGAAAGCCTGAACAATTGTGATACTATGATTTACATTTCTAACTAGGCTTGATTGGTTTCCCCTCTGCTGTGTGTTTATATTAATAAATAATCTATATCCTGTTATAAAATGTTTTAACTTGGATTGTTATATAGGTTTAACTTAGTTTTAAATATTTTGCATAGCATTGTCTGTTGTCTTTTGTGTTTTTTATTGAATACTTGTGATTTTATTTTATCAGTTTAATTAAGTGGAAAAACTGATATTATTAGTAGATAAGACTGTCAACAGAAATTACTCTTCTTATAACAATAAAGTATTTTTTGATTGATTGATTAAACATCTTAAGGTTACTATATAAATATAAACAAAATAAATACATTTTTAACATGGAGCTGTATTATTTAAATTATATTCAGTGAGTCTTCTTTTAGCCTTCAGTTTATAAAAGATCTGCACGTGAAACAGATATAGACATCAGTTCATCCCGTCCCAGTCTGGCAACAGTGTTGCTTTTCATAGTTTTGTCGGCTGTGTTTTTAATCCTTCCAATCATATACCTACTAAATCGTTTCGACATAAGTTACGAGCACCATAATTTAAAGCACCATCCCATCGTTCAACAATCTGGGGTAAGTACACGGAATATTATTTTTTCCAGATGTTGTAATTATTAAAGAGTTGTAAACATAGGTGAGTCCAGGGGCGTCTCTACGCTATTTGGAAATAAAATTAGGATTAGCTAATGCTTGATTAAAATGCTTTGAGAAACTGACTATCAATTTTTTGACGGGGGATGAATATGTTGATATATGTTTTAGGATCACTATGAACCTGGTAACGATATTCACAACCTTTTAAACCCTACAGAATCACAAAGCCTAAAGACTTTGCCTCCACCCCCTAAACCAGACTACGGACAGTGCAAGCTGCTGAACAATGCGGAGAAATTTGATTGTTTTCCTGAAGATGGATCAAATCAGGAAGGGTGTGAAGCTAGAGGCTGTTGTTGGATACCTGCTAAAACTAAGCCAAAAAGTATGTTGCTGTGAGCTAAAGTAAACTAAAACTAAACCCCCTAGTAAATATTGACAAATGCATGATTCCTGGCTGATTTTAGGTAAAAAAAGTTTATATAAAAATATGTTTTAGAGTGCTTCATTTTCAAGACACAGGGAGAAAAAATTTTAATTCTAGTTTTTTATTTTAGCTCGAACACTTTTTGAGATAGTTGTCTCAAAATTTGTAGAGGGCTAGATTGTGACCCTTTTTATAAAGAATTATTAAATACTTTCCAGATAATAAGGGGTGAGGTTTTTTCTGGGGTTATAGTCTCTGTTACCACCTAAAACTTTCTGACTACTTTTATTTAAATAATTAGTACTCTCATGTAGTTCTGAAACTTTCTGATATCTTGCAATGTTCACAAATTATTTAACAACATATCTGTGCATCCATCCGGACATTGGTGAAAAACACCCTGTCCCGGTGAAAGGAAAACGAGGCACCCTATCTGGTCGGTCGGAACCTATCCCAACGAGCCAATTACGATTTGTGAACATCGATAAAGGCAAACCTGACCACGCGACTTCGGCCAGTTCGCGTTTCGGTAATTGCCGCGTCTCCATGCCCAGCGGAGCATATTTCTTTGAACGCTGCAATTCTGGCGGGTGACTTAAGAAACACTTTTGTAACCTCACTGACTAGACTATCGATTAGTGGGTAAAACTCCTGCACAAATTCACATTCAGTCACAAGTCAGTAGAGTCCGAAAAAATAATTTGGGGTACAGCAGCCGTGAACTTTATCACCCTGCCTTTTGAAAACCGAGTATTTTAGGACATAGATTTATATAACCTTTTTTACTTAGGATCGAACCAGCAATCACATCCTGTAATATTTACCAGAAGTTTGGGAATGCTATGTAGATAGATTTGTGTAGAAATTGATTGTAGATTGTTGAGAAATAAATAGTAGACAAAGGTAGACTAAGAAACCAGTTTTTCATATATCATTTTATTATATTTCTGAACCACCAATCCTTAAAGGTAAGATAAATCTATATTAAAACTATCTTTGACATTTTTAGGGTTTAAAACTGTATCCTTGGGCATTCCTTACTGTTTTTATCCGCCAAATTATGACACCTACAGGTTTATTAACGTAACTGAAACAGATTTTGGCCTAGTAGCATTTCTCAAAAGGACGTACCAGACTGCTTACCCTGACGATGTTGAAACTATTAAAATGATTGTGAAATATGAGACTACGAACAGGCTACATGTCAAGGTAAAATGGCATTTTCTTAACGATTTTGTGGAAAAATTTACTTTTGTATGTTATTTGGAATTTTCTTTTCTTTTGTGCAGTTTGTGGATCCAGTGAACTTTAGGTATGAACCGCCATACCCCGAAATACCGACTGTTGATAGAGCTGCACAAAATTTGAACTACATATTTGAGTTGGATACTTTTAGACCGGGATTTAAAGTAGTAAGAAAAGCTGATAATACAACTGTGTAAGTAGGGTCTTTAATTCATTACATATTTTGTAAAAGTTTGCTTAATCAGTTATTTGTCTACAGGGTGAGTTTTTTTAAAAGTGTTACAAGGCGATATTTCGAAAACGGTCTAAAATATTTTTATGAAATTTTGGTGTGTTAATAGAGAGATGGGGGGACATATTTAAACATTTTTTTACATTTACCCCCTCTTTATTTCGAGTGGTGGGGGTCACTTTGGAATTTTAAATGGGTGATGTAACTTGAGATACTTTTCTAAAAAGTAACTTTTATAGGATCTAGATACTTTTTAAAAGTATCTTTGACAGCTCTGTCTATCATGCTTAAGAAGTTGTTGGAAATGTCCCCCTTCAACTTCCAAACGCTTTCCAACTCTTTTTCTAAATGAATTTCGTACCCGATGTAACATTTCAGGTGTCACTAATAAGCAGGTAAAGCAGATTCTGTCGTTCGTATCATCTGTAGTTGTAGGTGCAGTCGCCATCACTTTGTCCAAATGTCCTTCATAAAAACCCGCAAGAAAAAGTCAAGGGGGGTCAAATCCGGGGATCTAGTAGGCCAGTTGACCAGACCAGCTCGTCCAATCCACCTGTTTTGAAATATTTCATTCAAATGATTACGGGCCTGTATTGCTTAATGGGATGGAGCTCCGTCCTGTTGAAATCACATGTCAGGATTTATTATTTTGGTTTAATAGTTGGGGTAATTGGCTTCTTCAAAAATCTGTGTACATTTCTCTATTTAAATGTACTTCAAAGAAATGTGGACCAGTAACTCTATCCCCAATTATACCACTAGACATTAATTGACCAGGGAGGTTGATTTGGCAGAGTTCTCATCCAGTGGGGTTGGGTTTGACTGAAACATTGACAGGGTGAAACTCACCCTGTATACATATATAATGTCTACCTAGACACTGAAAAGTACCATGTTTTAATATTTTTTAGGTTTGATTCGAATAATTTCCTAGATTTTACGTTTTCAAATCAGTTTTTGCAACTTAGCACTAAGTTACCCTCAAAATACGTTTACGGCATCGGTGAAAATACTGCAAATTTACTTCTCAACACCGGATGGACAAGATATACTCTGTGGAATCACGATGTACCACCGCTTCCAAATGTAAGGTTGATTCTTATTTCGCTACAACTTATTTATGTCTTATTATGTTTGGGTTTTTAGAGAAACCTGTATGGATCTCACCCTTTCTACCTTGGGATGGAAAATTCTAGTAATAGTCATGGAGTATTTCTTCTAAATAGTAACGCTATGGGTATGTTTCTTAAAATTGATCGTTGATAATAGTAAATGATTCACCCATGGTACAAAGCCGTGGTAGAAAAAATCGTACACTAATTCACAACCTCAACGCGTCTCAATAGATTTTCCCAGGGGCTTGTCAGTTAGACCTTAAATTAGAGTGGCGATTTTTTGTACACGTGTAATTAACTTCGGTCGCTTTGTATTGATGCTTAAAATGTAGTTAATTCAATGAACTTGTTTTATGTGCGGCAACACTGTATGGTATAACGTAAATACAACTTTGTTTTCAAGATGTTTTGCTTCAACCCACGCCCGCACTGACCTTCCGAACCATAGGCGGGCTGTTGGATTTCTACTTTTTCATGGGTCCGACGCCCAGTGACGTCGTGGCCCAGTACACGGAACTGATTGGTCACCCTTACATGCCGCCATATTGGGGCTTGGGTTTTCACCTGTGCCGATACGGATACAAGACTCTGAATAATACGAGAGACATTATGGAGAAAAATATTGAAGCGGGGATATTTATTGTAAGTAATCACGGCAGGGAAGTAATCGATTACTGTAATTAATTGCGGGGGAAGCACCGGCTTCCTTAAACTTTTTGGAGGTAAAAAAATAAATTAGTTATAATGAAAAAGCCTATTTTATATTAAACGTCCAAAAAAAAAAACGCTTATAAAATGATTTTAGGACACACAATGGAATGATCTGGACTACACGAATAACAGCAATGACTTTACATACGACAAATACAATTACAAGGGCTTGCCAGAATTTGTCGATGAGCTACATGGACGCGGGATGCACTACATTCCAATTGTGGATCCCGGGATTAGCGCTGGAGAGGAACCAGGGAGCTACTGGCCTTTTGACATAGGCGTTGCCATGGATATCTTCGTGAAAAACGCCAGTGATCAGCTCTTTATAGGAAAAGTATGTATTATGAATGGTTAATTAACAGTTCTGTACTTTCATGTTTCGTGGTGTGGTTGTTGCTGTAGCCGGAACTTTTTCTTTTATGAATCCCTACAAGAGAAATCTGAGGGAGTCAGATCAGGAGATCTTGCAGTCCAACACAGCCCAAGTGGAGATAGATGGATGAGCAAATCAGCCTGGGAGGTCTTCTGATCTGTCGCCCTTAGAACTGCATATTACCGTGTTTTTTTTTTAGGTGTGGAATACGTACTCGACAGTATGGCCTGACTTCACTCACCCCGCCACCGTGGACTACTGGACCCAAATGCTCAAAGACTTCCACCAAGAAGTAGCTTTCGACGGTGCCTGGATAGATATGAACGAACCCTCGAACTTTTTATCGGGTTCCTTCGATGGCTGTCCCAAATCGGACCTGGAAAGTCCCCCGTATTTGCCAGCTGTGCACGGCGGGGCTTTGAACAATAAAACGATGTGTATGACTGCAAAGCATTACGCTGGTATTCATTATGACGTTCATAATTTGTACGGGTTTACCGAAGCTATTATTACTAGCTTGTAAGTATATTTGGATACTTGTCACTGATTATACTGATTTTTTATGTGTTGCCAAATGAATTTTATATCTTTACAGTGCTATGGCAGAAATTAGAGGGAAAAGGCCAATGGTAATTTCAAGGTCGAGCTTTAGTGGACATGGACACTATGCTGGGCACTGGAGTGGGGATATCTTTTCAACATGGGATGGTCTTAAGCAGAGCATACCCCGTGAGTACTATAAGCAAATCAAATCAAATATACTTTATTGTTAAAAGAATCAAAACGCACAGAGTGCGCCAGGCCGGGAATTTCGACTTTGACGTTTAATAGCTCCCAAATAAAAGACCCTGTATAACTGATTTTTTTACAGAAGCTAGTTCCACTATCCCTTTATTAACCCAGAAAATTTGAACGTTTCGACTCCAACCGTTTCTGAGAAAAAAATTATGAATGTGAAAATGTCAAAAAACGACAGCGACAACATCCGAACATTTCGTCGATCACGGAGATGGATATACAGACCGCTTTCTCGAGCGGTCTGACCCAATGACACACCTAACTTATCGCTACAAAATTGAAGCAAAATGTCAAAGAACGATATACTCGACTAATAATTACCAACAATAAGCATTTCTAAGCAAAAATTAACATTTTTTATATTTTATTTTTCAGATCTTCTGAGCTTCAGTCTCTTCGGCATACCCTTGATGGGTGCAGACATCTGTGGTTTTAACGGTAACACGACCGCCCCGTTGTGCAACAGATGGCACCAGTTGGGAGCTTTTTATCCATTTTCCAGAAATCACAATAGAGATGGTGCCAGTGTAAGTATTCTAAGCTTTTCAGTGAAGAAAAATAGCGTATTACCCCGGGTGTTCCTACACCCCTATTAAATACTGCAGGGCGTGATACCGGGGCTGATTTTAGGTGAAACAGTTTGTATAAACATATGTCCTAAAATGCTTTATTTTCAAAATACAAGATGTTAAAGTTTCAGTCGGTACCTGTTGACCATCCTATTTTTTGTTAGGACGCCACTAAATTAAGTCGAGAGTGTAACCAAACGCAACCAGACACGTGACTGGTCAAATTTAAGACAGAAAGAAAAGAATATGTCGTAACGTCGCAAAGAAAGTTGTGCTTTTATCGAGTAGTTCAAATGCACCATCCTCTAAATGTCATAAAATGTGATGTTTTTTCAGAGAAGATCGCTGCACTGTGTGGCGTTCCAAAAATAGTTTAGAGTGGTCAAAAGGTACATGACCCGGGAACTTTATTTCCCTTTATCTTCAAAACTAAACAGTATGGGACACATTTATATAAACTTTTTTATTTAAAATTGGGCCAGAAATCGCCCCCGAAATATTTACTAGAAGGTTGAGAACATCCTGAATGTACATGTACACTGACAGTTCAAACTTTCAGGTCTAAACGGAAATACAGTGCGTATCTGAAAGTTGGAGTTGTAAAGGGCTGCACCGAAATCATGTTATTCTGACCTTTTCACTTGCATTTTCAGCCTCAAGATCCCGTTGCAATGGGTGAACTAGTAGTAAATTCCACCAAGAAAGCTTTTGAAGTTAGATATGCTCTTCTTCCCTATTTATATACTCTCTTTTATAAAGCCCATATCTTTGGTGACACCGTTGCAAGGCCTCTATTCTTCGAGTAAGTTTTAGTCGCTTATTATTATTTTGACTTTATTTGTTGCTAATTTTGTGTGTATAGAAGAGTTGTAAAGAATGAGGACAAAATTGTACAATAATACAATATATATGGAGCTGTTAGTTCGGCTATTTTTACATTATTGCATATAACAGTTGTTGTTTTTTCTTGCTTATGAAGTTTGAAAAAAATAGAGATTATTTACACTTTCGTATTTTAAAATACATTTCAGGTTCTACAAGGACAACGAGACTTACGGCATAGATACGGAATTTTTGTGGGGTTCAAGCCTTCTAATTGTACCGGTTTTAGAGGTAAGTACTTCGTTTTGGATTTATATATTTCAAAAAACATCTTTTTTGGTCAAACCCAAAAAGGTGAATCGGTGCAGGTCTGCACAGGCTTGTTTAAGTTCACTAGATAGGGTGGCCACTTTCTGGAAAAGTCATGGAATTTAGCTAGTCATGAAGAAGTCATTGAATTTTAACATTTTTTTGTTGAGTCATGGATTTAACGTAAAAAGATTTCACCAATGGTGAAAATAATATCCTGTAAATAATAATTATTCCTAACTTGGTTTAACACGTAAATAAATCACACTTCATAGGAAGGCGCTACTTCAGTAATCGCGTACCTTCCAGAAGCGATCTGGTACGACTACTACACCAAATACTACATTGAGAGCAAGGGTGAATACGTCAATTTAACCGCTCCTCTGGACACTATTCCCGTCTTTGTGAGGGGTGGAAGCATCTTACCGCTACAGGAGGCCAAACCAACCACTACGGAAAGTAGGAAAACGAAGATCCAGCTGCTGGTAGCACCCAGCGACATACATACTTGGACTGCTGATATTTCATAAAATACATAGGTTGCGCAGAACTATTTAACTCCACTATGGGCGAAATCTCTGCCACAGGAACGCATGCGCAGTATACGAATAGCCTTGTTCCCGAATTCATCAACGACAAACCGATTCCAGTCGGTCAGCGCGCTCTCCTTGTTTAGATAACGTAGTTAAAAAAGGATAGTATTCTTAACCACGAGACGGGTTCGTCCGCCAGTAAATTCAAATAAACACAGCTTCATCTATGCAACGAACAAATCTAGATTCAGGAACGGAGCAGCAGCCGAAGTCCGTCCTCGGTCTGCTTCGGTTAGCTTCGTACGGGCTGCTTGCGTGGGCCAGTGTTGTCAGATTTCGGTTATTTCTCCCGATCCCATGAATCAAGTACCAAATCTCACGATTTTTACCTTTATAGAAATATCAATCAGCGAATCTCACGACATTGATCTTTGCAAATTGCAATTTGATTGCAATTGAGGTGTGAAACTCTGTTTCTATTTTCACATTGCACTTTCTCAATATACGTAGTTCAAATAGTTCCAATATAATCCAAATGAAATCCAAAATCTGAATAACGAATGGCGAATGTCAAGATCCCACTAAACAATTTTGATAACGATACCTTGATGTTTTGGGAAAAAATTCATTAGTAAAAATCTCGGATGACTCTCTAAAATTTGCGGGTCGTTAGATTTGTTTTTCAGATTTTTTGCTTACCACACTCGAAAGCAGCAGTAGAGAGAACATTTTTTCACATTTGTTTAATAAAAACTCAACTACCTACGCAACAAACCTAAAGTGAAAACAATAGAAGGCATTTTATATACCAAAAGTTTGTCAAGAGACAAAAATTGCTACGATTTTTGTATCACAAATAATACGATTAAAAGGTTAGGTTGTGGTCACGTATTTTATTCAGATAAAAATAAGATGGAAACTCCAGATGAATAACTTCTTTCTTTTTCTTTGTTTTGTGTTAGTTTTACACTTTTATTTATAAAAAAATATATTTCGTTTTTTATAGCACAAAGTGCTGATATTTGTTTAAGTTTGTAAATTTGTTTACTAATATTTTGATATCGTAAAATTTTTTTCACTTTTATTAAAATAAATGATAGTAGAATAAGATTATTTAATCCTATTATTTTTACTTCCGGTGCAATCATTACAGGCTCGCGATTTATCACGAATTTCGGCGGTCAAGTCGCAAGTCGCAAGCACTCTCAAGTTTTTTTTTAATGACTTCTGGCAACACTGCAGGTAGCGTCAGCGCGTCTCCCTAAAGCAGTGTTGCCACGACACGGCAATTGCCGTGTTTTTACGGCTTTTCAAACCGAAGGTAGGTACGGCCACGAGCTTACTGTACTGCCGTGCATATAGAAACACGACTTTTTCGTTTAAAACTCCAAACGCATACTTGGCCATTTATGCACGACAAAGGCTAAATATGAAGGTAAAAAAATGAGAAGCATTTTAAAAAATGGAGGGATTTGTTCATTCAGAATTGTTAATATATTTTAATTTTAAGGAAAGCTGTCAACAGTTTCATGAATATGCTAAAAATGACAAAGGTATTTTAACTGCCGCTGAGTGGAACAAAAATACGTGTTTAAATTTAAACCGTGAATAAAAAATCTCTTCCTTTGCCACGGCTTTTATTTCCTGTCGGTTGGCAACACTGCGCTAAATGCTATAGCGTGTTGGCGTGGCTGGTGCTCGTGTCTCGTGTCGTTTTTAGTATCATTCTGGAATTAGTAAAGGGTGTATCGAAGGCATGTCTCAATTTGGCGTCACGAAAAAACCGTGTCGCCGTATTTCCACGTAAACATAATATTTACTGTGTTGAATCTAGACTGTAAAAGGGTTCTTGGCGGTATGTCGGCCTTTTCGCTGATGGAAATCTGCTAGCAACCTTTATTTCGCTTTGCGATTGCCGGATCCACACAGCTGGCTTTCACAGTTTTAATTTACGCGGGTAACATCCATATCTTTATGAAAAATATTTTTTAAGTTTTCGACCTATTACCATAAGTATTTCTACATGGACATCGGCGTATTAAACTAAAAATTTACTAAATCTTTCATAAATATGTGTTCTATGTGAACTGATATACCTACCACCATACACAAATATTAAGACCCGTCCTGTAACCTTTTAACTGCGCATGCGTTCCTGTGGCACTGCGCGCGTCCGTAAAGGAGTCATTCTTGGTTCAAGCAATATTAGTCCGTTTTAATCTGTATGTCGCTGGTAGCACCTGACGAAAGCGGAGAAGCGTTTGGAGAATTGTTTTGGGACGATGGGGATTCTTTGAGTAAGTGTAGTGTACGCGGATGGGGGGTGAAATGTTTCTAGCCTGACCCAGAGAGGGCGCAATTTACCGCGATAATGACACGTGTTTACGTCAGTATACCTTCAAAGTTGCAAGAGGGTGCATTAAGTAGTTTGCTTAGGATTATTTTGCTATATTATTATTATAGTGGCAAATGCCCGATTAGAGTACTTTTATTACTAAGTTATTACATATTAAGTATAAGGGAGAGAACATGAAAGTATGAAAATCTGACTGAAAATTTTATTTTAGATACAGTACAGGAAAATCGATACTCCCTGATAAATTTCAATCTAGAAGACGGGGCATTAAGAACTGAAAATGTTAATTGGGCAGAAGAATTTCCACCCAATTTGGGCTCAGTGACTGTGTTGGGTATTGACAAGCCTGTGACTGAAGTGACTGTGAACAACATCTCGCTTGCTTTTAAGTTTGATACAGTTCATAAGGTAAGATCTTGGCATACGACTTGCTTATACTGTCGTGATCTTGTGAAAAGAGACAGGCTTCTTTTAATTTCGTAATACTTACATTTAGATAAACCGAATATAATAATTTCACATTTGCTTGAAACTTCTTGGACCACCCTGTAGGCGCGCTACGGAGCTCACCAGCCAGATTCTAATATTAGAGACTAACAAAGAGATATCACAAAGGGACTGATGAAAAAATTATGTGGGTTTTGATGTAGCTAGTGTAAAACTATATTTTTTAAAATTCGTTTAATGGCAAAAACAGTCTGTCTCTTTCCCAAAATTCCGCCCTTCAAATACCTGCTTCTGTAGAATAGAGTTTATTATACGTATTATTGAAAAAGATCAAGAAAAAATATTGGGTTAAATACGGTGCATTTTTTTTTAAATGTTAAATTTTTAGAGGGGGTAAATGTCAAAAATATGTTTAAACATCTTTAAAAATCTTGCCCTGTATAAAGTTGATAAGAATTATTTTTGCCCTAAACCTTATTGATGAGGAGATATTTCAGAGAATATCCAAAATACCTTGCATTTTGTAAGACAAAGTCGTTTATTAAGACCCCACCACCGGAATAAAAATTATTTTAATTTTTTTCCAGTACCTAATTATCGACAACCTGAACGTACCGTTTGAAAACCCCGTTGTGGTGGCGTGGAAGTAAAGACAAATAATGAAGACTTGATAGATAGGTTTTAAAACTGTTGACTTTCTGAAATTTTAATCTTCGTGTGCCTTTTTATAATATTTAGCTCGTAAGTTACCAAAGAAAATTAGTTACGTAAATGTACCGCTGAAATGGCCGATTTTGCTGAAATCGAGTGGAACTAGGTCTGGCCAATACGGCGGTCCCGCTTAAAGAAGTTACCAGCAGATTGTAAGTAAGAGTTTTCTGCAGTTTTGATAATAATTTATAGATAGTAAGCAGCTTTAAAATGAGGCGATTCAGCGAGACACTTTCGAAGGTTTATATAGTCGACTTACGCTTAACTAATGTATGGATGCCTAGAAACAATCATATAATAAGAATTTTAACTTCACTGGTAATCAAAATTATGTAATCTTTTGAAGACGTACTGAAAAACGCTGATTTTCGTCCAGTGATCAGGTGGATTCTCTCTTCTGTTCTGTAATGCTGTTGTTTAAAGTCAGATTTTTGACTGTAACGTCATTTGTAAGTCATGGTTTCGCACCGATATGTCTAATTATGGTTTTTAACTTGTATAGGTTGATAGGGATTTTAAAAAGACCAAAATAGTGGGAATGAGTAGCTGATGGAAGCTCTTCTTATAGCTTTGTACTGGGGTCAGCTAGACACAGAATAGGAGAGATGAACTTAAACCAACTTTTCAACAGCCTAGGTTTGATTTTACTTAAACTTGATATTTTATAGAAAAACAGTCCGCTAGTTTAGCATGGGTCTGATGGTGTGCCAAATTAAATTTATTCTTAACGCTGTGGTTTTGAAAAATTGACGTTTCGAAGAGTAGTGAGCTTGTTTTTACGCGTATGAAAAGGATTGTACAAAATTAGTGCTCTGCATTGGCCGCTAGTGAAATATATTTCAGTTTCACTAGCGGCAATATATTGTTTTTGATAAAAAGAAGTGCACACAACCAAACTTATATGGAATCATCTAGTATTATCGATTTTATTAAGTAATAATACAATTTTTGTAAAGAGAAAATAAAAAGCACTTTTTACTAAATAGTTGTACTAAGTAACAGACAAAGGAAAGGAAAGCTTGCACTTGATGAAAAACTCTGAAAGTGTGCATGCGAGCAGCATCTTGTGTAGGCGGAAGCGATAAGAGATTAAATTTGCTCTTGATAATTGATTTAGCGAATCGTTTGTACCGAAGACCGTCAATCGATTCTTTAAGCTTGTAAACACCTTATAAGGTAATAAAAAATCGTTCTCCGTGGACACTAAGTACAGCAGGGTCGACTTTTTCATGCTGAAATATCAATCCGGAAGTAAAAAAACTCTACCTGAGGGGTGAAGTTACTTATAATATTAATTGCGATATGTTAAAATAATAAAAATAGATGATATAGTTTTAAAAAAATAATATATTAATGAAAATGAAGATACTGGCATTGTTGTCATATGTAGACGCTTCACTTACCCTTCGCTTCCCCTTTTTTGCGAAATTGAAAATTGCTGCCTACCCAAAATGTTTAATGAAACTACCACTTCATTGTGCTATAAGGGGTTTCGATAAAAATACTGCATGCTTCCATATAAGTTTAGTTGTATGTAGGTATATTAAAATCTTCACTTAACAGCAAAGATACTGCATAACCGGAGAGCTGAAATCAATGGAAGCCCTAGAATTTTAAGATCCGCTATATTCAAAGATCTTTTGGAAGCCTTATTTTGTGCAGCCCAATATAGACTAAGATATAGCGACGTCAGCTCTAACATTAATCTCCAAGACGAGTCTTACAACAAAGGCGTTCGAAATTGTCATGATAAATTTTGTAAGTTTTGACATCGCCGTTTCTTATAGACTAAAAAGACTATTAAAATAATAATTTAATATGTATTTTACCGTAGATAAGATAGACATACGGACAGCCGTGGCTAAATTAAAGAAGGAACTACATACCTACTTTTTTATCTCTTTATGCACCTTTATATGCTAAAAATCGCACTTCGTCTAAAAAAGTCTCTATAAGTGTTAGAATAACTATATTTAATGTTTCAAAATTTAGATGAGTATTCAAGGTATGGTAAACTAAATCTTAATGTGATATTTAAAAAAGGCAATATTGTTACCCTACAGAATGTTAAGTAGTATTGTAGTTGTTATCTGATGTAGTTTTAAACCTAAGTTTTTGCTGTGTGTACTAAGGTTTTATAAATTGCTCTGTTCAATAAATATTTTAGAAATAAATGTTAATATTTACCCTAAATTAGTGTTTTGTTTTACTTTCAAAAGTACCCTATTAAGTACAATGTAAACAATGTTGTTTTTTGTATCTCCGTTATAACAAAGTCTTATAGATGAACATTATGAAAGTACAGGTCCCCAACCCTCAAGATTTCTACATTAAGGCAGACTATTCTTTGTATATACATATACTTTTATAATGAAAAGTTCACATAAAAAACTTTTTTTTTTTAAATTTTGCTCCATAATACATCAAAATAGTTCGTCTCTTTTCACAAGTCTCCAACCTTTAAGGGTGTTTGTCAAAGTTGCAACAAATCTGTCTATTTATACAATATTGTTTTTGCTTGAAAAAATTAACAAACGAGTGTGAGATCAAATTTTTTAAAGACCAATGAGGTGGAATATCTTTTTATCTAAAACTGTACTGCCAAGGTACTCAAATATAAAGATTTTTTTGCGCTCACACTTTTTCGTTTATCCACTATATACCGCCTTATTTACTAAAACTGGCATATGTCCCGTCTCCAAAATGGTATTTACAAATTGTAGATTTTTTAAATTAAAAAAAAAAATAAAGGTAACAATAAAAGTCCCATTATACTGTGTGACCGAAAAGTATGGGGAAATATCTTTGCTATTAGTAAAGATAGAGACACCAAATTTTAGGTGTATCTTATTGTTTAATAAATCTACTTTTTTATGTAATTTAACTTTTTCAACCACGTTGAGGGGTGACTTGCACAATTAGTGTTCCGTGTCATCAGCCTAGTGATGTAAGGATACGTATTCAAATATCCGTTGGATACGAATATTAAAAGAATCCGTATTATCTGTAACCGGTCGAGAACTTGAATACGGATACGGAATCAAAATAAATACGCATTCGGGTGGTTACTAATGCAAAGTGCAAAGAGAAAACGGAAACGGAATCGAGTGTAAGCGAACAACACGATCTGGCATATGTGATCTTATGCTTTCTCTTTCTAATGGCATTTCCTAAAAAAAGATAGCATACTTATTGGGTGGAAATGGTGACGGGTATCATATGGGATGCGATCCATTGGTTAAACTCAGCCCGCCTCACCCGAACCAAATTCAAATGTAAGAAAACCAAAATCTTAAAATCAAATGGAAAACATCTCCTTTATTACTACATTCAACAGCTCAACTTAAACTAACTCATCTTTTTTTCAAATTGCCCCACCTGGCATTCAACTTATCTTGACTGTCATACCATCGTCGAGCCATGCCAATAAGCCGATTTGCGGCTAACCTTATGAGAGTCAAATCATTCCAGCCATAATGTTTAGCTACTTCATCGATTCGGTTTATCCAAGCCTCGACCGAGCGTTCCGATTGCGGGTCAAATATTGGAAACAAGACCCCTCGTATATGAGTGTAGAACTACAGTACAACACTACAACACACCGTATAGTGTGTTACGGGCAACCACGGGTACTTTAAATCCCACTTCTGACTTTGTAAGAAAACCAAAATCTTAAAATCAAATGGAAAACATCTCCTTTATTACTATGTTCAACAGCTCAACTTAAACTAACTCGTCTTAAACAAAATATCTATCTTCTCATCGATACTGCTTAATCAACAAAAATATATTATTCCTTTTTAGTAAGCCAAAACCGAATGCCGACATTGCTGACGCTGACAATAACATTTTAAACACATAAACTCGGCTTAGATAAGAAAAGGTATTCATACATATCATATTTGTTTTCGTTCAGAAAACAAAACACATTACAATTATAAGGTCCTTAATATTATTTTCTACACAAACGAGAACGAACGACGGTGCCCTACTATCCCTAACCTTCGACTTCGAAATCATACGATACCGCATCCACATATCTACCCGTATCCGTAATAATTTCGTATATACATGTTTCGTAACCGCTTTCGCGCAGCTTAAGAAAGGGATACGTATTCGGATGATGGATACGGATATTAGTCGATTCCGATTCCGTACTATCCGGATATCTAAAGAATACGGATATTTACAACACTCCATCAGCCCCCCGCTTAACCTGAGCAAACCTCGGCCGCCTGATCTCCGCCGGGCCGCGTTACCCGCCGCCGATAGCACCAACGCCGTATCACATCTTGTATGCGCGGAGCTGAGTGGGGGGGGGGGGGGGGGAGCGTTTCGACGAGCCAGATTAAAATTTTTTTAAAATGTGTAAAAACA
This sequence comes from Philopedon plagiatum, assembly GCA_963971165.1. Lineage (NCBI taxonomy): Eukaryota > Metazoa > Arthropoda > Insecta > Coleoptera > Curculionidae > Philopedon > Philopedon plagiatum. The sequence goes on along the minus strand of OZ020193.1, from coordinate 17,561,881 downwards.
AAAGTTGTTCCTTAAACCGAGAGAAATATTTTTGTCGAAAAACTTTTTCTCTAAAACCAGTGGTTCAGCAGTTATAAGGAAATAAACAATTAAATTGTTTATAACAATTGATCGCGCTGGAATTTTTCAATCCTGATATTTTTGGTTCAATCTACACCTAATTCTCAATGTTTGATGATTTTTTTCAGATTTTTCTGAGCAATCCTGTGAGTGATAAGGGACAGAAACTTTTAAGCGTTTTTCCCGAAAAATGTTTAAAAAATGCAACATATATATTGTTGAATTCGTGCTTCAATAAGCTTTCATTTGGCACCCTATACGATGCCCTTAAAAATTTTGTTTCCAATTCCTAATACCCCCTGAAATTAACCCCCAGAATCAAAATTCAACTTTTTATACGTCACGTCTATAATTGGGCCACCACACTCTATCTCTGTGCTAAATTTCAAATTTTTAGGGCAAACAGTTTCAGAGAAAATCGCCTGTGACAGACACACGGACGGACGGTACAGAGGAAGTACAAATTTTAATTTAGATTTTCTTCAATATTGTAAAAACTTTCCGTCATATTACCGCCTACTGTTTGTTATTAAATTTTAATTATTAAATAAAAAATAAAATTCTAGGTTCAAGTCCTCAAAGATTAATGAACTTGTTTGGGGCTCAAAGCGTCATAATTTCGTTGGACAACGACGATTTTTTTTTATCAAAATACTTCTCTCTGGCATGTAAGAATAACAAATATAAGAGCTTTATCTTAATTTTTTTATCATTTCATGGTCAATCTATCAATATAAATATCATTTTAGTTAAATAACAATCATAATAATATTTGCTTATATTTCTATTTTGAACTAGACAAATTCAATTCCAAGGATTTTTAAAATTACTGACTGTGTGTGTTAACGGTCGAAAATACAGAGTGCTTTAAAAAAAAAAGAATTACAAAGAATATTGAATACGAGGTATTTATAAATAAATAAGGTGTGATTTTTGGCCCAATTCTAAGTAAAAAGTTTATATAAATGTATGGCCTGAAATGCTTAGTTTTCAACATACAGGGTGATAAAGTTTCTGGGTCATACACTCTTTGACCAACCTTAACTATTTTTGAGGACACCACTGACTTGGCTTGATAACTGTGTTAAATTAGTCGCTTTATTTAAAAACTTTTTGTCTTTTGATTTTTTCGGTTATCTTGTATTGTTTATAAGTAAGGCTGGCCACTTTCGGTCTGCTCGCAGTGGTGTTCTGGCGAGGGAAAGCAAAGGTTCTTGTAGGAATGCCCAGATTTGAAATATATCAGTGCTCCGATGCTGTGTAGTGTGTAACAAAGAATCGTTATGTTGGAACAGAGTTATGTGTAAAAGAACATATAAATAGTGCTTTTGGATGCTCGTATCTTGGAAACTATTCCACCTAGACGTATAAAATTTGGGATATTGCTTCTTTTTGGTAACCTTAACCCTGTATAAATTTTGAGACAATTATTTCAAAAAACGTTTAAGCTAAAATAAAAAAAAATAAAACTAAAATTTTAACCCTTTATCTTGAAAATAAATCCTTTCAGGACATAAATTTATATAAACTTTTTTACCTAAAATTAGCCCAGAAATCAAAACCTGATATACCCTCTAGAGGTTTATAAACACACTGTATAAAAAGAAAAACAAATATCCGCAAAATATTTTTTCATCCTGTATGTCCGATCCAAAGTGCATCTGCCTCTGTAAATACCATAGTTACACATACGCAAATGATATTTTAAACAAACCCTTTTACTTATACAGGGTAGAGCAAAAATTGGGAGTTATCCACCCTGTATGAGCTATTAAAAGTGCATGTTATATTTGACTAAAACCATCCTAAACACTAAAAAAACTAAATTAAATAGAATATATATACTCACATTATTTCATTATTCCTAATAATCTTGATAGCAACGTTGCCTCTTGCTTTGTCTCTGGCTCGGACCACATTATTACAAACACCCTGTCCAGTATATCCATAGACCATATAACGGTTATCCAGAATTTCACCCACTCTTACCGTAGAAATGACAATGTTTGTTTAACATAAATCCCAACTAGTGAGGAAAAGTCAATTATTTTGAGTCGAAGAATCCAATTTTGCAAAGGAAATGTTAAAAAAATTAAGCAGAGGAGGTAAGAGGGAACAAGTGTTGTTCTGGCACATCCATACTGTTCTCTTCAGAAGAGACAGCATCTAGTGACAGAGGCTTGTCTGTTGGTCCTTCTGTAATAAAGTCTGTTACATCATCAACATCTGTTAACTGCAGAACATCCTTTGGAGAGATTCTTCGCTTTTTCTGTAACATCTTTGCCGTTTATAACTTCTTTTTCTGTCTCTTTGGATGACCTCTCAGGAGTGTAACGATCACTAAGCTCAGGGGAATTCTCGTGACTCTTGTGCTTATGCTTCTTGTGTTTTCTGTGCTTCTTATGCCTCTCCCCCTTTTCTGAACTATGTTTCTTGTGTTTGTGCTTGTGCTCTTTCTTGTGTTTCTTTTTAGGAGGGTCTTCATCTCCTTTAACTGAATTTGCTAAAGCGTGTTTCTTTTCAGGCCTATAAAAACAAATATAACTATAGTTGTACTATTTGGTTTTATAAAAGACATATGTAGGTACTCACATTTCTAAAGTATTTAAAGGTATTGTAAATCTGTGGTATACAATAATTATTGTAATAGGTTTTCTCTACAGGAATCGCTATATTATGTTATTTTTTGACTTGTAAAAGCACTTCGGTGTAATAATTATCAATAAAAGCTACTTACTGAAGTATTTATATATTAATAAAATCCACTAATTTGCATGACAAACTACTCAAATGTTATGTTCAAAATATATAAATTTTGGCAGTTTAAAAACTACGTAAGTTCTAAAAATAGCTATAATATCACGGACAATACTTACTTCTCCATTTTCTATACTGTATTTATTGATATTGAAGAAACTACTTTGCACAGAACAACTATTAAAATTACTAATTTTCCAGAAATTGACCCAGCAAATTAGCTACTGTTGACCACAGCTGCTGTTGACGTCTAGTTTTTAATTTTCTTTAAATTTAACAGCCTAACAGTTGGCACAAGTTGGCAACCTGTTTGTTGACATTTAGGCCAACGAATACTAATACAGGAAGAAGACCAACTAGCGTTGTTATTTGTCGCAGCACGGATCGAGTCGAAGGTCATATGAAATGTCAATCAAACGTCAAATTACAGCGACAATTAGTCTGGACGTTGGGGGGATTGGGAACTAAAGGTGGCGCAGGCGCAATTTAAAACTTCATATTTTTGGTTATTTTAAAGTAGCAAATAAAACTTACAAAATTATTTGGAATCAAAACCAAATAGTTTTGATGCCAAATAAATCCATAAGTTTTAAATCCACTTTAAAATATAACGTCTAGCATGAATATGAAAAGGAAAATCAAACGTAATGAAGTTGAGATCGTAACTTTATTATCAAAAAGAAACACAAATATAAACATTTCATAAATATCTTAAAACGATGCAACACTTTATAGACACTCACCCATACCTAAATTTTAAAACAACAAAATTTATAGAAATCAAAAACAATATACATTATATTCTGGTCATTTTTTTTATATATGTATAACATAACCAAGAACACGATTTTCTCAAAATTAATTTAAGGCATACAGAAGAAATAAGACATGTACACTGAGTATACCTAAGAAAAAGTCCTTAATCACAATCCTGTCAAAAAATAGATGTAACTTGTCTTGATAATGTCAAACCAAATAAGTTAGCCTTCGATTGCTTTTGGAGTCCTCGTATGACATGAAAAAGAAAAAAGGATTTCAGGTTTTTATAATACAATACATTACATTTGTCTCGTTTGCTCAGTCTGATATTCTTCTATGAAACTATAATTGGAATTTTTGTCAAAAGAATATTTGCAATAATTTTTTAGAGTATTGAAAGCTGTAAAACCTAAACGTGATAAAGCACTAGAACTAAAACACAAACACTGAATACTTAGACACTGTAAAATATACCACTGAGAAACTTAGATATGAAATAAAGCTACATTACAACAAAATCTATAATAGTCTCTGCTGCAATATACTTGTTTGCCTGTTGTGATCCTACCCACAATTCAACCAGAAACCTAAAATTAATGAGTACATGACTATTAACACTGTAAGTACCTAAATTATAACACGCAACTTATTTAGGAAATATACTGGAAGGTTACTTTTACAACAATTTTATCTGTATAATAAAATAAAAATTCACTAAATACATGATGGCTACAATTGATCTATTACTACTATTGCCAAGAAAAAAGTTATGTTCATTGCACAGTTTTCGTACAAGGCTGATCAATTGTATATCAACTTTTTTTCACGTAATATGAAGGTACAAAAGAAAATTGCTGCCGGTATATACCCACCAAACCTTTTAGTAATTTACCTTATTTTTGGTTTAAAGAAAACAAGTTATATGCCATCATAATAATACAAGATAGGTATTTTAACAACGATGATTGTGAGTATTTTATTTAAAAGATTTCACTGAAACACTACTTTAAAAATTCTACTGGCAGCCTTGTCCAGCACTCAATGCAACACACGAAATCATTGGTGCAATATTCGAATTGTGTTTTTGAAGCTTAATAGCAAAGAGTTGTCCTAACTAGTATTTGCTTATAAATGAAAAATTTCATCACTTCCTTTCCTTCTAAAGTTAGGTCATCATACATTCCACAGCATTTCTCTTGAAAAACAATGGTATTGTAATAAAAGTAACCCATACTACAAACAAAATAATTTAATTACTTACCTGGAAGAGAAAAAATAATCCATCTTCTTGTTAGAATGCTATAATTAAATAAAAAGCTCCAGCAAAGTCAAAAATGATCAGCAGCCATTTTTATTTACATCTAAAAGAAATTATGGGCGAGTCCACTTTAGCTTCCAGACTTCCAGTCGGCCAGACCGGGAAGTAGGGTGGTAAAATAATGAAGTTGTTGATTGTTGGATTGGTCGCCTAACGCACCCATCTCTTTCTGTAGTATCGTTGGTTGGACATTTAAAAAGAGACAAAGAAAAATTTGTATGTCCGAACTTTATTCGATAAAAGTCTGGCCGGTACGTATGTCGTAACTAAGCGTGTTGCGATACTTGCCATAAGAAGCAACGAATACTAATACAGGAAGAAGACCAACTAGCGTTGTTATTTGTCGCAGCAGGGATCGAGTCGAAGGTCATATGAAATGTCAAATTACAGCGACAATTAGTCTGGACGTTGGGGGGATTGGGAACTAAAGGTGGCGCAGGCGCAATTTAAAACTTCATATTTTTGGTTATTTTAAAGTAGCAAATAAAACTTACAAAATTATTTGGAATCAAAACCAAATAGGTTTGATGCCAAATAAATCCATAAGTTTTAAATCCACTTTAAAATATAACGTCTAGCATGAATATGAAAAGGAAAATCAAACGTAATGAAGTTGAGATCGTAACTTTATTATCAAAAAGAAACACAAATATAAACATTTCATAAATATCTTAGAACGATGCAACACTTTATAGATACTCACCCATACCTAAATTTTAAAACAACAAAATTTATAGAAATCAAAAACAATATACATTATATTCTGGTCATTTTTTTTTTATATATGTATAACATAACCAAGAACACGATTTTCTCAAAATTAATTTAAGGCATACAGAAGAAATAAGACATGCACACTGAGTATACCTAAGAAAAAGTCCTTAATCACAATCCTGTCAAAAAATAGACGTAACTTGTCTTGATAATGTCAAACCAAATAAGTTAGCCTTCGATTGCTTTTGGAGTCCTCGTATGACATGAAAAAGAAAAAAGGATTTCAGGTTTTTATAATACAATACATTACAACATTTGTCTCGTTTGCTCAGTCTGATATTCTTCTATGAAACTATAATTGGAATTTTTGTCAAAAGAATATTTGCAATAATTTTTTAGAGTATTGAAAGCTGTAAAACCTAAACATGATAATGCACTAGAACTAAAACACAAACACTGAATACTTAGTCACTGTAAAATATACCACTGAGAAACTTAGATATGAAATAAAGCTACATTACAACAAAATCCCAACCCCACCCAACCCAACCCAACCCAACCTAAACAAAATCTATAATAGTCTCTGCTGCAATATACTTGTTTGCCTGTTGTGATCCTACCCAAAATTCAACAAGAAACCTAAAATTAATGAGTACATGACTATTAACACTGTAAGTACCTAAATTATAACACGCAACTTATTTAGGAAATATACTGGAAGGTTACTTTTACAACAATTTTATCTGTATAATAAAATAAAAATTCACTAAATACATGATGGCTACAATTGATCTATTACTACTATTGCCAAGAAAAAAGTTATGCTCATTGCACAGTTTTCGTACAAGGCTGATCAATTGTATATCAACTTTTTTTCATGTAATATGAAGGTACAAAAGAAAATTGCTGCCGGTATATACCCACCAAACCTTTTAGTAGTTTACCTTATTTTTGCTTTAAAGAAAACAAGTTATATGCCATCATAATAATACAAGATAGGTATTTTAACAACGATGATTGTGAGTATTTTATTTAAAAGATTTCACTGAAACACTACTTTAAAAATTCTACTGGCAGCCTTGTCCAGCACTCAATGCAACACACGAAATCATTGATGCAATATTCGAATTGTGTTTTTGAAGCTTAACAGCAAAGAGTTCTCCTAACTATTTGCTTATAAATGAAAAATTTCATCACTTACTTTCTTTCTAAAGTTACGTCATCATACATTCCACAGCATTTCTCTTGAAAAACAATGGTATTGTAATAAAAGTAACCCATACTACAAACATTATATTTTAATTACTTACCTGGAAGAGAAAAAATAATCCATCTTCTTGTTAGAATGCTATAATTAAATAAAAAGCTCCAGCAAAGTCAAAAATGACCAGCAGCCATTTTTATTTACATCTAAAAGAAATTATGGGCGAGTCGGCGAGTCCACTTTAGCTTCCAGACTTCCAGTCGGCCAGACCGGGAAGTAGGGTGGTAAAATAATGAAATTGTTGATTGTTGGATTGGTCGCCTAACGCACCCATCTCTTTCTGTAGTATCGTTGGTTGGACATTTAAAAAGAGACAAAGAAAAATTTGTATGTCCGAACTTTATTCGATAAAAGTCTGGCCGGTACGTATGTCGTAACTAAGCGTGTTGCGATACTTGCCATAAGAAGTTTCATGGGGCTGATAAGAAGTTTCATGGGGCTGATTTAGGCTGTGTACCGTTGTCAAACCTGGTTAACCGCTCGGTTTCTTCGTGACATTAATGACAGATATTGCGTTTCCAATCTGTCAACTTTTCAGATTACCGATACTTACGGGACACAAAACCGTAACCGAAGTTGACAGCGGTACACGCCCTTGATTTTTTGCAACTAAAACTAGTGTTGCCAATCAAAAGACAAGAAAGCTGCTGTTATTTATGTGTTGTAAAAATGGGACATGCCACAGACTTTAAAAATTATTACTTTTATTAAAAATATGATATCTTTGATAGACTATTTTCTAGAAGTGTTACAAGGTTTGACTGCAATCCTAAAAATTTCCAGCACCGTACAGTGTTGTCATATTTTGCGCAACATATGTTTTGATTTGACAAATGTGTCAAAAGGTCAACGGAACAAAATGGTTGATAATTTTTAGAATTTTACCAAACGGAAACGTATTTAGCGATAAAAACTTTATTGTGTTAAATGATAAGAAGTGTGAGCTGTTGATTACATTCCATAAACATTAGAATAAGGCCGGGTAAAGTTATTTTAAACTCAACAACAGTTTATTGTTATTTAAAGCAGAAATTGAGTCATGAAATAATCCTAAAGAGGAAATAATTGTAAATATTTGTTTCAGCATGAAAATACGAAATATAATAACGTCCTTTAGGACACGACGAGCCAGAAAACTGCCTCTTTCAGATTCAGTGAGTTTTGAGGATTTTTGTAACGAGATGCCCAGTGATAGATACCCACGTTTAAAGGAATCGTCCTTAAATGATTCCTTCGATATTTCCCCAGTGAAAAAGGTAGGTAAAGTGCTTTTCTTCCAATTATTTTATAATAAATCCTAAAATGAATGTTGTTCCTTACAAAGAAACTACCATGGATACAATTTTTAACAGGGCTGTATTATTTAAATTATATTCAATGAATGTCTTCTTTTAGCCTTCAGTTTATAAAAGGTTTGCACGTGAAGCAGATATAGACATCAGTTCATCCCGTCCCAGTCTGGCAACAGTATTGCTTTTCATAGTTTTATCGGCTGTGTTTTTAATCCTTCCAATCATATACCTACTGAATTGTTTCGACATAATTTATGAGCATCACAATTTGAAGCACAATCCTATCGTTCAACAGTCTGGGGTAAGTACACGGAATATTGTTTTCCCTAGATGTTGTACCTAATTACTAAAGGGTTGTAAACATAGGTGATTCCAGAGGCATCTCTATGTACTATTTAGAAATAAAACTAGAATCCGATTTGAAAATAAAATACAAATATTTATTTACCTACATTGTGTAATTTGAAAATGAATAATATGAAAAGCCTTCAGTTAAATTAGTAGAAAAAGTGTGCTGTGTATATGGTAAAACAACTTTGGGTCCTAATTTATTAGGGTTCTATATTTCTTCTTGACTTATTCGACAAGCACGCACCAGTTAATATCACTGTGGGTCCCAATAAGTGTTCACAACCATGGTTTACAGATAATCTGAGTAGGTTCAAGCGGCTGAAGCAGCGAGCATGGTGTAAATATAAGAAAATAGGGAGACCGGGTCTAATTTTATTTCCAAATAGTGTAGAGATGCCCCTGGATGTTTACAACTTTTTAGTAACTTCATAAAAGTAGCACAATACACACATTTCAGGATCACTATGAACCTGGTAGCGATATTCACAGCCTTTTGAACCCTACAGAGTCACAAAGTCCAAAGACTTTGCCTCCACCCCCAAAACCAGACTACGGACAGTGCAAGCTGCTAAGCAATGCAGAGAAATTTGATTGTTTTCCTGAAGATGGATCGAATCAGGAAGGGTGTGAAGCTAGAGGCTGTTGCTGGATACCTGCTAAAACTAAGCCAAAAAGTATGTTGCTGTGAGCTAAAGTAAACTAAAACTAAACCCCTAGTAAATATTGACTAATGCATGATTCCTGGGCTGATTTTAGGTAAAAAAAGCTTATATAAAAATATGTTTTAGAGTGCTTCATTTTCAAGATACAGGGTGAAAAAATTTTAATTCTAGTTTTTTATTTTAGCTCAAACACTTTTTGAGATAGTTGTCTCAAAATTTGTAGAGGGCTAGATTGTGACCCTTTTTATAAAGAATTATTAAATACTTTCCAGATAATATAAGGGGTGAGGTTTTTTCTGGGGTTATGTTACCACCTAAAACTTTCTTTTATGACGCCACAGACTACTTTTATTTAAATAATTAGTACTCCAATGTAGTTCTAAAACTTTTTGATATCTTGCAATGTTCACAAATTATTTAACAAAATATATTTGCATTCATACACTGTTTTAATGATAAAAATACTAAGTTTTTGCAAAGGTATGTATGGATTTTGTTAAATAATTTGTAAATGATACAAGATACCAAAAAGAGCAAAAAATAAAAAGTTTTTACACAAAGCGAGAAATACAGGGTGTCCGAAAAGTCTTGGTATGATTAAATATATTTGCTATTAGTAAAGATAGAGACACTAAATCTTATGTGTACCTTATTCGTTAATAAATTTACATTTTTATTTAAATTTAACTTTTTTAACCCCCAAGGAACCCCAAGGAGTTAAGGTCGAAAATTTTAAATGTATCCCTATGCCATGTGGTACCTCATTTTAAAGGTCTTCAAAAAAGAAACATTTTACCGCAAACCGGAGGTCCGTATCTTTATTCATTTTTAAATGGCAAGCCTATTAAAATTAAAATTCGTGAAAAAATCGTCAAATTCCGAGATTAAATTTTTAATTTTCTTTTCAGGCTTGCCATTTGAAAACGAATTAAAATACGGACCTCGGGTTTGCGGCAAAATGTTTCTTTTTTGAAGACCTTTAAAATGAGGTACCACACGGCATAGAGTTGCATTAAAAAAAGTTTACCTCAACTCCCTAGCGTCACTTCTCAAGGGGGTTGAAAAAGTTAAATTACATAAAAAAGTAGATTTATTAACCAATAAGATACACCTAAAGTTTGGTATCTCTGCACGGATATTTGCCCATTCTAAGACTTTTGGGATACCCTGTTATATCTAAGTTAACAAGCAGGGTTGTGGGTTGATAAAAATCATGATTTAAAAAAAAAATCAAAAAACATCGATTCAAAAAAATCATGATGTTTTTTCTAAAAACTTCTATTTTGGATACCGGCATCCTTTACGATAAAAAAATCTTGGCTAAATTATGTCAATTTTGTGTTTTTAAGTCCATGAAAATTTATTTATAAAAAATATTAATATATAAAGTAAAAGAACACAGTTCAAATTGTAAAATACTTTAGAAATACCTATTTGCCAAATGCATAGTACAAGGAAAAACGTAGCGAGAAATTGGTATTACCTCAAGATGTTCAATGGATGGACACTTTCTGATTGTCTTGAGATTTATGACAGTGAATGGCCCAAATTGTTGCAAATATGTGAAGAGCATATTAAGGTAAAATTGATCCAGTGATTTTGAAAAAAGTATGAGTTATTCATAGCAAAAGGATGGCTGAAGATTTTTTACAGTTACTGAAACCAATTTCCATGACACTTGACGGAATTCCACAGAAAGGATGCTTCTCTCAGGACGTTGAAGCATGGAAAAAGTTAATGGCTGTGTTTGACAGTCTTGAAGAGGAGGAAAGTTTACATCAGTATCAGCTGTTTAAAAAAATATATGATCAAGCGTTAACCCCTCTCCACTTTTTAGCATATGTACTGAATCCCACAATAAATAAAAATATACCCAATATCCAATGAAGAAAAGCCAGCTACTTTAGATACTGTTTCCAAACATTTTGCGTGGAAAGGATTATTACCATTGATAATTAAGTTGGAAGCCAAGTCAGTCTCTTTCCAAAAAACTATTCTTTCTGATCAAGTTATAGAAAATGTAGCAGCAGTGCCCAAGAAGATGTTTCCAAAGCCAAGCAAATGCTACCTATAGTGATTCATGTTTTGTGTGCCTTTGTTTCTTCTTCAGATGTCGAGAGGATGTTTTTTTCCTATGAACTTGGCACCTTTTTAAAAAAATATTTTTTTCTTTAATAAAAATCTCGATTAAAATCATGATTTTAATCAACAAATTAAATCATCTCAACCCTGTTATCAAGCCAAGTCAGTAGCGTCCGAAAAAATAGTTTTGGGTTCAGGAGCCGTGAACTTTATCACCCTGTCTTTTGAAAACCGAGAATTTTAGGACATACATTTATATAACTTTTTTTACTTAGAATCGAACCAGCAATCACATCCTGCAATATTTACCAGAGGTTTGGGAACGCCCTGTAGATAGATTTGTGTAGAAATTGATTGTAGATTTTTGAGAAATAAATGGTAGACTAAGAAACCAGTTTTTCATATAGCATTCCAGGATATTTCTCAACCACCAATCCTTAAAGGTAAGATAAATCTATAATAAAACTATCTTTGACATTTTTAGGGTTTAAAACTGTATCCTTGGGCATTCCTTACTGTTTTTATCCGCCAAATTATGACACCTACAAGTTTATTAACGTAACTGAGACAGCTTTTGGCCTAGTAGCATTTCTCAAAAGGACTTACCAGACTGCTTACCCTGACGATGTTGAAACTATTAAAATGATTGTGAAATATGAGACTACGAACAGGCTACATGTCAAGGTAAAATGGCATTTTCTTAACGATTTTGTGGAAAAATTTACTTTTGTATGTTATTTGGAATTTTCTTTTCTTTTGTGCAGTTTGTGGATCCAGTGAACTTTAGGTATGAACCGCCATACCCCGAAATACCTATTGTTGACAGAGCTGCACAAAATCTGAACTATATATTTGAGTTAGATACTTTTAGACCGGGATTTAAAGTAGTAAGAAAAGCTGATAATACAACTGTGTAAGTAGGGTCTTTAATTCATTACATATTTTGTAAAAGTTTGCTTAATCGGTTATTTGTGTACTGGGTGAGTTTTTTTAAAGTGTTATGAGGCGGTATCTCAAAAACAGTTTAAAATATTTTTATGAAATTTTGGGAGATGGGGCGAGGGCATATTTAAACATATTTTTGACATTTACTCCCTCCCTCTATTTTGAGGGGTGGGAGCATAGACTTTAAAAGACTAAAGACAAAGTTATTTTCCATTCAAAGCCATCAGTCATTGAATTTGCATTAAAACCTGGTGGATTGTATTGACTGGGCAACTGCAGATGGTTTCCATATTGTACAAAATGTCCTGATCGCTGCCATCCAAGTAATACCGTATTATATGACATTTATTTGACTATATCTTCATCTAATAAAATTATCATACATATAAGTATTAAGTAAAAAAAAGTAATACATTTTGTACTGTTTTATGCATCATAGCTGAATAAACTTTTATTCCCTTCTTACTGTGATAAATTATTAAGTAAAAGTGGCAACGCTGTTTGGCGGTTTACTACCAGTTTTACTACGAATTGGAAAGTGACACAAGCGTCATGAAATTCGCTGACGTTTGCGACATTGTTCGAAAGTGGAATTGTGTTGTTTTGGGTTTGCGAGAAGCGTTTAAGTGTTTTTCTTTGAAGAAGCTGATATTATTTTGCGAAAAAACATTTAAATATGGCGCGGCAGTGTCAAGTTTGCAAAAAGTTGGACTATTTAACCCAGAAGTTTCTTACCTCACAAGTAAGTGAGGTTGTATTCACTTGTATCGAATCCATTGGTGTAGTTTTACATATACCTACATATTAGAGTAATATTAGGATAACAAAAATTTAATACAAAAGGGGAGTTGAAAGGGGCAGCCGCCAGGAATGTTGGACAGTGTTGCCATTTTTTCCGTTGGGTCTACCTCTCTTAGTCGCGTCCATTGTATGTTTTAAACGGATGATTGATTTGGCGCGACACGATTTTATGATTGAAATGCTTTGTCTATAGTTTTTTTTAATGTCATTGGTTTTGTCACATTATTTTTTTAAAGTCCCAACTATTGTCTCTCACACCTTTAACCAGAGCACTAGTTTCTACATAATAAACAATAATGACAGCTATGGACATGTTTGTCAGTGTCTTTATTAAATGAAGCAATTATTTAATTTAAAATACATCTCGTCAAAATGCTATCTACTGAACAAAGGATTTTTATTGTGTTATGGGGATGGCCAAGTATCGTACCGCTACATCTTGGAAGAATTTAGCGAGAAATTTGTAGGAATCCCAATAACTGAAATGCCAATCTAAAAAACAATAAAAAAGTTACAAATAACTGATTCTATTTTGAATCTCAAGAATAAGAAGAAATATAATCAAAACGACGCTGCCACTGATTTATTTCTTTAGTCTGTTAGAGAAACTGGTATGTCCCTTAGAAATCGTGCTAAACATCTTCTAGAAGTTGTGAAAAAACTCATATTCAGATGATCTTAAAAGAAAATAAATTATTTCCGTTCAAACTCCACTTTAAACAAACATTGGAAGAGGGAGATGAAGCGAATGGCCCAATTTTGTGGCCTCCAAGGAGCCCCGACTTCACTTTGGCCGATATGTTTCTATGGGGCCGTTTAAGACAAACTGTTTATACTACTCCAATACCAAATAATATTGACGTGCTAAAAGGCAGAATTACCCAGGCTGTTCCTTCAATATCCCAGGAGGAAATAAGAAATTCTTTTAGATATCTCTACATGTACTCGAATAGGAAGTATTGTGAATTAAATAATTGCTTCATTTAATAAAGACATTAACTAACATGTCCATAGGTGTCATTATTGTTTAATATGTAGAAACTAGTACTATCGTTAAAGGTGTGAGGGAGAATAGTTGGGACTTTAAAAAAATAATGTGGTAAAACTCGGTACTTTTAATATTGAAATTTTTTAATGAAATCTTGCACTTCGGCTTAGGGTTTAATTTAAAACACATTTCATATTTATTCTTTTGGTAGAAAATGATAAACAAGGTATGTTTACTCTTACGCAAAATGACGTTTTCGTATTTTTTGTGCTCCCTGTATAAAAAATAAAATTTTTCATATTGTGAATTATTTATTTTACAAGTAAAAACTTTTATTAGGAGTGACATTTTTACGTATCTTGCAAAACTTGGTCCATTTGTCCTCTTCTAAACCCCATCCGCGGACATACTGCATACTGCACACTCAAAAGTTGCATGTTTTAATATTTTTTTTTTTAGGTTTGATTCGAATAATTTCCTAGATTTTACATTTTCAAATCAGTTTTTGCAACTTAGCACCAAGTTACCCTCAAAATACGTTTACGGTATTGGTGAAATTACTGCAAATTTACTTCTCAACACCGAATGGACAAGATATACTCTGTGGAATCACGATTTACCACCATCACCAAATGTAAGGTCGATTCTTATTTTGTTATTACCTACATATTTTTGCCTTATTTTGTTTGGATTTTTAGAGAAACCTTTATGGATCTCACCCTTTCTACCTTGGGGTGGAAAATTCGAGTAATAGTCATGGAGTATTTCTTCTGAATAGTAACGCTATGGGTATGTTTCTTAAAATTGATAGTTAATAATAGTAAACACTAATTCACAGCCTCAAAGCGTCTTAATAGATTTTCCCAGGGTCACTTAGACAGTGAAACTTAGAGTCACTTAGACAGTGAATTGGAATGGCGATTTTTTGCCCACGGGTTTTATGTGTGTAAATCTTTAGTAATGGATTCTTTTAATGATTTCATTAACTTTGGTGGCTTTGTATAGAGACATAAATATACTTTCTTAAATAGTCAAAAGTGCTTAAAATGTAGTTAATTCATTGAACTTTTTTATATGCGGCAACACTGTATGTTATAACGTAAATACAATTTTATTTTCAAGATGTTTTGCTTCAACCCACGCCCGCACTGACCTTCCGAACCATTGGCGGGGTGTTGGATTTCTACTTCTTCATGGGTCCGACGCCCAGTGACGTCGTGGCCCAGTACACGGAACTGATTGGTCACCCTTACATGCCGCCATATTGGGGCTTGGGTTTTCACCTGTGCCGATTTGGATACAAGACTCTGAACAATACGAGAGACATTATGGAGAAAAATATTGAGGCGGGGATATTTATTGTAAGTAATCGGGGCTGGGAAGTAATCGATTACTGTAATTAATTACGGGGGAAGCACCGGCTTCCTTAAACTTTTTGGAGATAAAAAACTTAATTAGTTATAATGAAAAAGCCTATTTTATATTAAACGTCCAAAAAAAGCTTATAACATGTTTTTAGGACACACAATGGAATGATCTAGACTACATGAATAACAGCAATGACTTTACCTATGACAAAGACAACTACAAGGGTTTGCCAGAATTTGTCGATGAGCTACACGGACGCGGGATGCACTACATTCCCCTTGTGGATCCCGGGATCAGCGCTGGAGAGGAAACAGGGAGCTACTGGCCTTATGACATAGGCGTTGCCATGAATATCTTCGTGAAAAACTCCAGTGGTCAGCTCTTTATAGGAAAAGTATGTATAACGAATGGTAAATTAACAGTTCTCCACGTTTATGATTTCTGGTGTGGTTGGTTCTGTAGTCGTAACTTTTTCTTTTATAAATCCCCCACAAGAGAAATCTGAGGGGTTCAGATCAGGAGATCTTGCAGTCCAACACAGCCTAAGTGACATGTTTGGAGATAGATGAATCAGAGCTTGGGATTACTCCTGATCTGTCGCCCTTAGAACTGCATATTACCGTGTTTTTTTTAGGTGTGGAATACGCACTCAACAGTATGGCCTGACTTCACTCACCCCACCACCGTGGACTACTGGACCCAAATGCTCAAAAAGTTCCACCAAGAAATACCTTTCGACGGTGCCTGGATAGACATGAACGAACCATCGAACTTCTTATCGGGTTCTTTCGATGGCTGTCCCAAATCGGACCTGGAAAGTCCCCCGTATTTGCCCGCGGTGGAAGGGGGGGCTTTGAACTCTAGAACGATGTGTATGACTGCAAAGCATTACGCTGGTATTCACTATGACGTTCACAATTTGTACGGGTTTACCGAAGCTATTATTACTAGCTTGTAAGTATGTTGGGATATTTGTCACTGATTACACTGATTTTTTATGTGTTGCCAAATGAATTTTATATCTTTACAGTGCTTTGGCAGAAATTAGAGGGAAAAGGCCCATGGTGATTTCAAGATCGAGCTTTAGTGGACATGGACACTATGCTGGACACTGGAGTGGGGATGTCTTTTCTACATGGGATGGTCTAAAGCAGAGCATACCCCGTGAGTAGTAAAAGAGTATTCAGGCGAGTTACCGTTGATCCACTGTGAATAACATGCAACGTGTGTGTTTAAACAAAATAGTATGGGTGGAAGTTGATTGCTTCTCTTAAGAACTAGGGTGGGGACCGCCCGAGAGGCCTCTACGGTCATCGCTGTTATCATTAAACATTTCGTAATACTATTTACCTAATTCTAACAACCTAAGAATTAAATCACAGTTAAATCACACTCCTTCAGACTGATGATTGAGAACGGACCACCCTTCCTATATATGCACATCCATACATACAAACATAGCATTTTTAATATTTTATTTTTCAGATCTTCTGAGCTTCAGTCTCTTTGGCATACCCTTGATGGGTGCAGACATCTGTGGTTTTAACGGTAACACGACCCCCGCGTTGTGCAACAGATGGCAGCAGTTGGGAGCTTTTTATCCATTCTCAAGAAATCACAATACTGATGATGGCATTGTGAGTATACTAAGCTTTTCGGTAAAGAAAAATAGCATATTATACCGGGTGTTCCTACATCCCTATTAAATATTTCAGGGCGTGATGCTGGGGTTGATTTTAGGTAATAAAGTTTATATAAACATATGTCCTAAAATGCTTCATTTTCAAAATACAGGGTGTTCAATTTTTTGTTGGGACGTCACTGACTTAGGTCGAGAGTGTAAACCGAACGCAACCAGACACGTGACTGATAAAATTTAAGACACAGAGAACAGAAAATGTCGTAACGTCGCAAAGAAAGTTGTGCTTTTAGCGAGTAGTTCAAATGCACCACCCTCTAAACGTGATAAAATGTGATGTTTTTTCGATTTATCTTAAACTTTCTTTAAGATAGTTTTAAGACAACTAATTTTTTGCTGTTACTGTCAAAAAATTTTCCAAATATAAAATTTTATTTTTTTTTCGTGTTATGTTAAATACCTTTTGAGATAATTGGCTCAAAATTTGCGCAGGGCTAATTTTTAGCACTTTTTATGGAGGCACATAGTAAAAACTTCCCAAGCAATATACAGGGTGATATTTTTTCTAGGGTCAGGGTCCCTTTTACCCTTCCGAACTTTTTGTTTACGACGTCGCTGACTACTTTTAATTAAATTATTGGTACCCTTATCTAGTTCCGAAAGATAAAAGACTTATTTTTGAAAAAGTACGCTCTAGCGGATATTTTGCTAAATAACTTATAAACTATATAAGATGCCAAAAGGAGAAAAAGGGACACGAAGCGAGAAATATAACTAACTTATCAATAGTTTCCCACTCGGCGCCGTACGTCCCAAAAGATAGTTTGTGGTGGTCGAAAGATACACATTCCCCTTTATCTTCAAAACTAAACCTTGTCATTTATATAAACGTTTTTTACTTAAAATTGAACCCGAAATATTTACTAGGAGTTTGAGAACAACCTGAATGTACAGCCATTAACAATTCAAACTTTCAGGTCTAAACGGAAATGCAGTGTGTATCTGAAAGTTGGAGTTGTAAACGGCTGTACCAAAATCATGTTATTCTGACTTTTTAACTTCCATTTTCAGCCTCAAGATCCCGTTTCTATGGGTGAACTAGTAGTAAAGTCCACCAAGAAAGCTTATGAAGTCAGATATGCTTTTCTTCCTTATTTATATACTCTCTTTTATAAAGCCCATGTCGTTGGAGACACAGTTGCAAGGCCTCTGTTCTTCGAGTAAGTTTTAATCGCTTATTATTATTTTAGCTTTATTTGTTGCTAATTTTGTGCGTATAGAGCATGTAAACAACGAGAAGGACAAAATAGTGCAATAATAAAATATTTATACATTTGTTGTTTTTTCTTATTTATGAAGTTTGTAAAAAATCGAGATTATGTACACTTTTCGTATTCTAAAATACATTTCAGGTTCTACAAGGACAACGAGACTTACGGCATAGATACGGAATTTTTGTGGGGTTCAAGCCTTCTAATTGTACCTGTTTTAGAGGTAAGTATTTCATTTTGGATCTACGTTTTTCAAAAAACATCTTTTTTGGTCAAACCCAAAAAAGGTGAATCGGTGCAGGTTTGCACAGGTTTGTTTAAGTTCACTACGCAGGGTGGCCACTTTCTGGGAAAGTCATAGAATTTAGCCAGTCGTGGAGAAGTCATTGAATTGTAAAATTTTTTTGTTGAAAGTCATGGATTCAATGTAAAAAGATTTCACCAATGGTGAAAATAATTTTCTGTAAATAATAATTATTCTTAACTTGGTTTAACACACATAAATAAATCACATTTTATAGGAAGGCGCTACTTCAGTAATGGCGTACCTTCCAGAAGCGATCTGGTATGACTACTACACCAAATACTACATTGAGAGCAAGGGTGAATACGTCAATTTAACCGCTCCTCTGGACACTATTCCCGTCTTTGTGAGGGGTGGAAGCATCTTACCTCAACAGGAGGCCAAGCCAACCACTACGGAAAGTAGGAAAACAAAGATCCAGCTGCTGGTAGCACCTGACGAAAACGGAGAAGCGTTTGGAGAATTGTTTTGGGACGATGGGGATTCTTTGAGTAAGTGTAGTGTACGAGGATGGGGTGAAATGTTTCTAGCCTGACCCAGAGAGGGCGCAATTTACCGCGATATTGACACGTGTTTACGGTAGTATACCTTCAAAGTTGCAAGAGGGTGCACTAAGTAGTTTGCATTATTATTATATAGTGGCAGATGCCCAAATTAGAGTCTTTGTATTATTAAGATATTACAAATTAAGTATAAGGGAGAGAACATGAAAGTATGAAAATCTGACTGAAAATTTTATTTTAGATACAGTACAGGAAAATCGATACTCCCTGATAAATTTCAATCTAGAAGACGGGGCATTAAGAACTGAGAATGTTAATTGGGCAGAAGAATTTCCACCCAATTTGGGCTCAGTGACTGTGTTGGGTATTGACAAGCCTGTGACTGAAGTGACTGTGAACAACATCTCGCTTGCTTTTAAGTTTGATACAGTTCATAAGGTAAGATCTTGGCATACGACTTGCTTATACGGTCGTGATCTTGTGAAAAGAGACAGGAGTGGCACTCTGTATGTAAAATAGCGATAGCGCAGGCTCTCTTTGCAAATTCCTACTCTGTATCGCCGTTCGGTATGTTTCGATGTGGGCCGATATAGCACGAACTTACGTACCGAAAGCAATAGCTCTAGAAGTGTCGCCTTGAAAGCGACGTAATTTTGTCTCTTTTTACCTTTAGCTAAAAAGTCGTTTTGTCTCTCTTGTGCAATAAATATAAACATAACCTAAAACTATTTGAAGTTCATTGTTATTGTTATTAGTGATGTAAAAATTATATTTACTATGGAAAAACGTGCTAATCTTTCTAGGATTAGGGGACGAAAAGCAAATACATCTCAGTGGGCTGTTTTAATTAATTTTTTAATTGCTCATCCCGAATTAGTAACGCACAATTTCATAGGAATTAGTGGAAGAGAAAATTACATAAAATTGTGGGATGAAATATCGTCCCAATTAAACAGCATGGGTATTCTAGTTGACTTTATTTCTGCCCGTAAATGGTCCACTAAATTATCAAATAGATTTACACCTAGGTCCTTGTTAAGACGGAATAATTTGACAAATCTTCTCTCGTGTAGTGAGAAGGGACCACTTTCGGCTCTCATTACACGCTTTTAAACCCGATTTTCGTATATTCGTCCATCGTTTTCAAAATTATTTATTAAAAACCTTTAATCAGGGAACATACTACAATAATCGAAATCAAATATTAATTCTGTAACCGAAAGCTGTGCCGAAAGCCCAAATTAAAAAAAAAATGAAAACCTGTTTTTTATGTAAATTCGAATTTTATAAACAAAAGTACGTCATCCAATTTAAAATTCCAGTTATACCTTACCCCCCAAAATAGAGGGGGTAAATATCAAAAATATGTTTAAATATCTCCCCCCATCTCCCTATTAACTCACCAAAATTTCATGATAATATTTTAAAAAGTTTTCGAGATATTGCCTTTTAACACTTTGAAAAACTCGCCCTGTATAAAGTTGATAAGAATTATTTTTGCCCTAAAACTTATTGGTGAGGAGATATATCAAAGAATATCCAATACATACCTTGCCTTTTGTAAGGCAAAGTCGTTTATTAAGACCCCACCACCGTCTCTTGTTATTGCGTCTCTTTTAAAATAAAAATTATTTTAATTTTTTTTCCAGTACCTAATTGTCGACAACCTGAACGTACCGTTTGACAACCCCGTTGTGGTGGCGTGGAAGTAAAGACAAATAATGAAGACTTGATAGATAGGTTTTAAAAACCGTTGACTTTCTGAAATTTTAATCTTCATGTGCCCTTTTAATAATATTTAGCTCGTAAGTTACCAAAGAAAATTAGTTATGTAAATGTACCGCTGAAATGGTCGATTTTGCTGAAATCGAGTGGAACTAGGTCTGGCCAACTCGGCGGTCCGACTTAAAGAAGTTACCAGTGAAAAAGCTGATTGTAAGTAAGAGTTTTCTGCAGTTTTGAAAATAATTTATAGATAGTAAACAGCTTTAAAATGAGGCGATTCAGCGAGACACTTTCGGCGGTTTATATAGTCGACTTACGCTTAACTAATGTATGGATGGCTAGAAACAATCATATAATAAGCATTTTAAATTCATTGGTAATCAAAATTATGTAATTTTTTGAAGGCGTACTGAAAAACGCTGATTTTCGTCCAGTGATCAGGTGGATTCTCTCTCCTGTTCTGTAATGCTGTTGTTTAAAGTCAGATTTTTGACTGTAACGTCATTTGTAAGTCATTGTTTCGCACGTAAGCTGTTTCTAGCGCCTTGTGTCAAAATTTGACAAGTGAAGTTTATCGTTACCTCTCTCAAGTTTGACAAGTTGACCCAAAATCGCTTACAGGCCGAAAAAATGACCCTGATATGCTAATTATGGTTTTTAACTTGTATAGGTTGATTGGGATTTTAAAAGGGACAAAATAGTGGGCATGGGTAGCTGATGGAAGCTCTTCTTATAGCTTTGTACTGGGGTCAGCTATACACAGAATAGGAGAGATGAACTTAAACCAACTTTTCAAAAGCCTAGGTTTGATTTTACTTAAAAAGTTCTGTGATAATTTACTAACCCACATTTTTTTTAAAGAAATTTCCTAGTTTAAGCCTAAAATAGGAGTTTTTAAATTGATATTTTATAGAAAAATAATCCGCTAGTTTAGCATGAGTCTGATAGTGTGCCAAATTAAATTTATTCTTAACGCTGTGGTTTTGAAAAATTGACGTTTCGAAGAGTAGTGAGCTTGTTTTTAGGTGTATGAAAAGGGTTGTACAAAATTAGTGCTCTACATTGGCCGCTAGTAAAATATTGCAGTTTCACTAAATAATATATTGTCATAAAAAGAAGTGCACACAACCAAACTTATATGAAATCACCTAGTATTTTCGATTTTCTTGAGTAATAATGAAAATTTTTAAAGAAAAAATAAAAAGCACCTTATAGTAAATAGTTTTGCTGAGTAACAGTAAGTTCGCTTACCTTTTTTTTGCGAAATTGCCTACCCAAAATGTTTAATGAAACTACCATTTCATTGTGCTATAATATGGGTTTCGTTGAAAATGATATTAAGTTAAAAATACTGCATGATTCTATATAAGTTTAGTTGTGTGTAGGTTAGGGTGCTTCGTTTTAGACGACTGTTTTTTTTTAGATCCATTGACGGAATAATGTTCTAAACATATAAAAAAAATTCTCACCAAAGATGAGCTCTTGATTTTAATTTTAAGTACTCGCTGAATGAATTTGAAAATTTCCCATTTAATTAACATGTAAATTTTAATTTTATTCTTGTCAATTATCTATAGCTTTGCGACATTTCATGATATTTAATTGGCAATAGGTGGAAATTACAGAGGAATCTTTCCTCTTTAAAAATGCCTGTAGCTAATTTATATTTTGTAACCGACCTCGCCTGTAAAAAATCTTGAAGCCAATTTTGTCTCGGATTTCATTTTTTTTATTTTTCTCGTAAACCACTAACTTTACCACAAAATTGTATGTGAGTTTTGTATAGGGAATTTAATTTCCTACAAAAAAAGTTATGTAAGCCATAACCCTAGAGCTAGTAGTTTTCGAGATAAATCCAATTAAACATCTCAAAATTTGAAAAATCGCTGTTTTATCCAAGATTTTAGTACTTTTTAATGAAATGATTGCTGAAAAAATATATAATGTATAAGAATGAAATATAAAAATATATATTACACATTGGTAAGTAAAATCACCAAAAATATTTCGTGTATATGAAGCCGTTTCTTATTACCGAATTACTGGTAAATATGTATTTACCAGTATATATTATATATTTCTTCAGCCATAATATTATTAAAAGTATTGAAATCTAGCATACAGCTTCATATTACACAAAATATTTTTGGTGATTACTTACCAATATGTAATATATATTTTTATATTTCATTCTTATACATTATATATTTTTTCAGCAATGATTTCATTAAAAAGTACTAAAATCTTGGATAAAACAGCGATTTTTCAAATTTTGAGATGTTTAATTGGATTTATCTCGAAAACTACTAGCTCTACGGTTATGGCTTACATAACTTTTTTTGTAGGAAATTAAATTCCCTATAAAAAACTCAAATACAATTTTGTTGTGAAGTTAGTGGTTTACTAGAAAAATAAAAAAAAAACATGAAATTCGAGAAAAAATTGGCTTCAAGATTTTTTACTGGCGAGGTCGGTTGAAAAACATAAATTGGCTACCGGCACTTTTAAAGAGGAAAGATTCCTCTATAATTTCCACCTATTGCCAATTAAATATCATGAAATGTCGCAAAGCTATAAATAATTGAAAAAAAAAATTAAAATTTACGTGTTAATTAAATGGAAAATTTTCAAATTCATTCAGCGAGTACTTAAAAGTAAAATTAAGAGCTCATCTTTGGTGAGAATTTTTTTTTATATGTTTATAACATTATTCCGTCAATGGAACAAAAAAAAAATAGTCGTCTAAAACGAAGCACCCTAGTAGGTATATTAAAATCTTCACTTAACAACAAAGATGCAATCAATGGAAGCCCCAGAATTTTAAAATCCGCTACATTCAAAGATCTTTTGGAAGCCTTATTTTGTGCAGCCCAATATAGACTAAGATATAGCGATGTCAGCTCTAATATTAATGCCCCAGACGGGTCTTACAACACAAGGGGTTCGTTCGAAATTGTCATGATAAATTTTGTAAGTTTTGACATCGCTGTCTCTTATAGACTAAAAAGATTAAAATAATAATTTAATATGTATTTTACCATAAATAAGATAGACATAGGGACAAACGTGGCCAAATTAAAGTAGGAACTACATACCTACTTTTTTGATCTCTTTATGCACCTTTATATGCTAAAAATCGCACTTCGTCCAAAAAAGTCTCTATAAGTGTTAGAATAACTATATTTACTGTTTCAAAATTTAGATGAGTATTCAAGGTATGGTAAACTAAATCTTAATGTGATATTTAAAAAAAGGTAAAATTGTTACCCTACAGATGTTAAGTAGTATTGCAGTTTTTATCTGATGTACTTTTAAACCTAAGTTTTTGCTGTGTGTACTAAGGTTTTATAAATTGCTCTGTTCAATAAATATTTTAGAAATAAATGTTAACATTTACCCTAAATTAGAGTTTTGTTTTACTTTCAAAAGTACCCTATTAAGAGGGACTGAAGCCTCTTGCAATTATAGGGGAGTTAAAGATCTTGGATGGGTTGGTTGCTGATCGGTCATCCTCTTTGTGCAATGGAATAATAGTTAGCATGCGCGGCCCGTCCATAAGGTCATTTGGTCAATGACCCACCTAAATTTATTTTCAATGATCCAAATAATTTATTTTTAAAACCAAACTTCTTTTAAAAAGTGCAAGTTCCATGCGAAAACTCCCCAAGAGAATCAAGCCAAGTCATCGTCGAAAGATATCCAAGCTTGCTCCGGGCTGGGTCGTATTTTAAATTGGCCGCATAGGTTTATATGGACGATATAAATTCATTAAGACTAAGAGAGAAACAAACGTACGCGCTTTAGGAAGATAAAAAGTGACAAAACTTGTCGACGGCCCACCAATAATATCTCGCCCCTCCCACTATGGAAATACACTCGAACCGCCCAGTGAAATAAACTCTTTCAAGTCATTTGGGTTGGACAAAGAAAAACCAATTAGGTACCTAATATGCGCATTGTATTTGCATTTTTGTTATTTAAAAAATTAGATCGGCTCTAATAGGTGTATTGGCAACAAGTTTAGCACTTGTTCCTCGATAAAATATTTTTAAAATTATTGGTAATCTCATATCTACTACACCTGGCAGCCTTGTATCATACTTTTAGTACAAGGCGCGACCTCTATTAAGGAGACATCAAAACGGGAATCCGCTAACAATCTTAGACTAAAACACATAGAAAAGCAATACTAAAAGTCATAAACATCTAGAGCAGCAATGTTCAATATACTACAGTACCTATTTTATGTTTTTTGCGGTGTTTACTGTTTATTGGTAGGTAAATAATTTCTTGGCAAAACTAGGCACATTATTAAAAAACATTCCTTAATTGAAAAAGTGTATTTTGCTTGTTGCGTTGATATTACTAGTTTCCCACAAAATTTTGATCCACCTGTAAAAAAAACTGTCGAAGGATATGCGACAAGAAAATCTCGTTTTGAAAAAGTATAAACCTCATTTATTTTATTAACGTTCTTAACACTAAAAGAAAAACAAAATAATGGCAACATTTCGCGAATGGCACTAAAAAAAGGAATATTCTTTTAAAAACAATAAATAAGATTAAATTTCAATAATAATTAAACTAATTATCGATAGGTTTTTAAAAGTAAACTATACATAAAAATTAACAAGCAGCCCCTAAATAAAATCAAAAATTTTCTTATAAACAATACCAGTCCAATAGCGAAGCCAGACAAAAATTATAAATAAAAGTGGCCAAAAAATAAAAGATATTTGGGGGTTTCCTGATGAAGACGGAATAGAACACACTATATATTTTTTCTAGCTTCGCTACTGAGGGCCAACTATGAGTCTTTGGTAATACAATATTATCTTAAACTATATAAGAGAAAACAGAGTAAAAAACAGTGTAGTTCATATTAATATAGGGCCGGAAATGCTTCGTTTGATAATATTAATTCTACCGGTTCTCATTTACTTTACAAGTTTCAAAAGACTGGATAGTGTATTCAAATTTCGTATGTACAGGGATATCGAAATAAAAGTGAACAGGCCTTATAATGGAAAGGAAGGTGAGAAATGAAGTAAGAAATCTGATCGAAAATGATGCTAAAAGTATTACAAACACACTTCAGAGGCAGAGAAGAATGTATGAAAAGTGCAAAGAATTAAATGGCAAATTTTTTTTGATATTTATTCGCCAATGTCAAGATTTATCTGTTTATGTTATAATTCATTTGTTATTGTTTATAATCACTAGTTATTGCTTTCAAATATTAATACCTAATAAAAATCAACATTTATTGTTTAATAGAATAACTCATTTTACATAAAAATAAAATTATAAATTCACGATGACTAAAGTATTATTGTCAACCTTGACATTAACTTTGACTTACCTACGAAGAAAATTTAAAAAGGTAGCAGGTATTTCGTTCGCAACCTGGATAGTTACGTTTAAAGTATATTTATGCGAAATAATTTTTAATTTGAAATATTTCAAAAACGATTGGAAAACCGCATATGGTATGTTATAGAAAATATGTCTAGAACTTCTCCTAGAATCCAAAAATATGATAAATATCATACCATCTAATTTAAAATAAGCGAGTTAATCGAAGTTTTATACTATATTTTTTTTCGATGTTTAGTTGTTTTGCTGATAAGATATATGAATTAACATTTTTCCCATCCTTAAAAATAAAATAGTTATAAGGCCCGTTCGCTTTTATTTGGATATCCCTGTACAACACTTTTTGGAGTACCTATTGAATAACCTTATAACGATTTGAGATAATATACATAGAGGGATTTTTTCAAGAGGGCCAAATTAAATTATTGACTGAATAAGTTGTCGGAAATCCTATATTAACATAGAAGACAAAAATAAAAATTGAAAGAACTACGCTATTTTTTAATACCCCTGCTTTAGGTGAAAGATAAAGCAATCAAAACTACCAATTAAACTTTGGTATTAAACTAATAACTAAAGATTGGTACTTAAAATTTGGTATAAATGTGTGGCAAGAACAAACCTAGCTTGTAACAATGTAAACAATGTTGTTTTTTGTATCTCCGTTACTTGTAAAGTCTTATAGATGAACTTTATGAAAATACAGTTCTCCAACTCTCAATATTTCTTCATTAAGGCAGACTATTCTTTGTATGTTCACTTTTATAATGAAAAGTGCACATAAAAAACTCTATTCTTTAAAATTTTGCTTCATAATAAATCAAAATAGTCTCCGACCTTAAAGGGATTTATCAAAGTTGCAACAATCCTGTCTATTTATAACAATATTGTTTTCGCTTGAAAAAACTAACAAATTAGTGTGAGACGTGAGATTAAATTTTTAGAGACCAATGAGATATCTTTTTATCTAAAACTGTACTAACAAGGTAATATTCAAATATAAAAAAAATTTTGCGCTTACACTATTTCGTTTATTCACTATCAAAGGAATACCGCCTTACTTACTAAAACTGGCAAATGTCCCCTCTCCAAAATGGTATGTACAAAATGTAGATTTTTTAAATTAAAAAAAAATAAAGATCCCATTATACAGGGATTTCGAAATGTCTTAGGATGGACAAATATCTTTGCTATTAGTAAAAATAAAGACACCAAATTTTAGTAGATTTATTAACCAATAAGATACACCTAAAATTTGGCGTCTCTATCTTTAGTAATATCAAAGATATTTGCCCAGACTAAGACTTTTCGGACACCCTGTATAATTCCAAACAATACACTTATACCGGGTGTCCCTAGGTGGGGTTATAACTACACAAATGAACGTTACAGTTTTCGAGAAAAATTCTTCTCAAAAATTTTTGCTGGTAGAACAAATACGGCTCAGTTCTAAAACAAACTTTTTTTTTTTATAGAGTGTGCGAAACGTCAAAATAGAGGAAGTTTACTCTTAGGTAAAAATAATGATATTAAAGCTTTCATAAAGCTGTACAAAAAAAGCCTCAACGCAAAAAAGACTTTCTCGAGAAATTAAAAATTATATCCATTTGTAATATAGGCGCCTTATCCAGGGACATCCTGTATAACAAAACAACAAAAAATATAAAGTAACAATTCGTCATGATTTCGTAAATATTGAAACTCCTTTTTTCCTCTTAAACTTTATACGACTTTCAATTCGTTGAAATAAATTTTCACATCTGTAAAAACTACTTCAGACCTTACCTCTAAAATATTTGTACAACGTTACAGGTAAAATATGTTTGTGCTGTTAAAACATATTAAATGGCGCTGTCGAAAAAACTGGATGTTGCAGAGCCTTTTAGGGAACACATTTAAAACTGATTAGCTAATCAAACACAGTATTTTTCAATAAACTTAAGCTTTGCAACATATAGTTTTGGCTGTAGCATTTAAAATTTGTTTCCTATACAAAAATAATCCCCCGTACTCTTAATTTCACGAAAATCTCACAAACCTTATCCAGAACCAAAACCTCTATACACAAGCTACACCAGTCGACTGAAAAAAAATATTCGCTAACCCTTCGCCTGAACAAACACCCACTATTTACTATCTAAAACAAAACTCTACGCTCTCAAGATGTCAGTTCTTCTAGCAACTCCTCTACCGACCTCTGCTCCTTTTTAAATTTGTTTAAAAACTGATCAGGTACTGTCCACTCAAGCAATACCTGAATATTCTGCTTCAACCTCAAGGCAGGGCTCAATTTCTTGTCCTCACAAGGTTCCCTTCCAGCATGCATTATGGAAGCGATCAGCACCTCATCTATCAGCTTCTTATTAAAACCCAGCTGCTTCAAACGGTCAGAAGTAGAAATTTTCTTCAGTAGAATGGCTAGGAGAAGTCGCATTTTGCTCAAAGACATTGGGGTTTCATTACAAGTAAATTTTTCTTCAATTATATTTTCTTCCGAAGGTCTTTCCTCACAGGACTCCATATGCTGTTCAAGAGCTTTCTTGGTGCTGTAGAAATCCTTGCACCAATTGCAATGGTACGGCTTATCGACGCTGTGAATGCGCAGCAAGTGGTTCTTCAAGTGCTGAATCTGGCAGAATCCTTTGAAACACATTATGCAGGTGTACGGTCTCTCGCCTGTATGCCGCCTTTGGTGGAGCTTCAAAACCGTGGAATTAGTGAAGCCTTTCCAGCACACGCGACACAGGTAAGGCCTCTCACCCGAGTGTTGTCTTTCATGCACTACAAGCTGAGACCTTTGGGCAAAACGGGTGCCACAGTGAGCGCAAGCGTGAGGTTTTGTCTTTGTATGCGTCCTCATGTGTTGAGGCAGGTGACCCTTGAAGTATTTCTTGCAAACAGGACAGCGAAATGACTTGATATTCGCGTGGAAGTTTCTTAAGTGTTTCTTTAAGCTGTCGCATCTAGTGAAACTTTTTCCGCAAACGTCACAGGTGAACGGCCTCAATCCAAAATGGCGATTCTGATGAAGTTGCAAGTTATATTTACAAGTATACTTGGAATCGCACATTTTACAAGAAAAGGGCTTCTTCCCGTCATGAACCCGCATATGCTGAGACAACTGACCCCCCCGGGCGAACGTCTTCTCGCACATTTTGCAGCCATACGGTTTCTCCCCAGTATGAATTCTTAGATGTAATTTTAAGCGATCTTTAAGCGGAAAAGTCTTGCCGCAAACTTGACAGACGAAAAGCTCCGTGAGCGCGGAATGCCTGCAAGCAATGTGCCTTTTTAGGGAACCAGCTTGACTAAAGGCTTGCTGGCATTCATTGCAGACATACGGTCGCTCATCAGTATGGGTTCTCTTATGCTTTCTTAAATCGTTGGAGCTTAGGAACTTTTTCTGGCACATCTCGCAGTGATATTTGCGTTCCTGGGCTTTAACTAGGGCTAGCTTCTTAGCTCTGATTGTGCTAGCTTTCGCCGTTTGTTTCATTGTGATATGCGTTATGACATGCAGATATTATGGTGTTAAAAGATTTCTGGAAGGCGCTAACCCGCGTGGAGATAGTATGTAGCATAGATAATAATAACCTACATGGAATTTTCTAGTAGAAATACTTTAAACTAAAGTAAATGGTTGTAAAAAGGCATGTTACATGATGGAAGAAATGTAGGATCCCAAACACCAGCTATTATAAGAAATAGTGAAAAGGAACTTATTGTAAGGGATGTTGTTGAAAATTGTGTTATTTTGAACGTTCCTTATAAGGTGCAAATAACCATGTCCCGCATGATTGCTGAGTTCACCATCACCATATTACCATTACACCTGGAAAATTATAAGCCTCAACCTCATATCTAGGGAGCAATTTAAGCTATAACTGCTATCACCTTTATTACTCTAGCAAAATGATAAACAATAATATGGGGATAATTTTTGATTTGGGTCTAAGAGAACCAATTTATAGTTTTGGAAAAAAATAGTTAAGTCTATTTTGTTAGAATTATAAAGGTTACGACCTGTGAGTTCTGCATTAATTTCTTTCTGGCCCTTGGTTTAGAAAAACCTTAGATAAGATGATCAGTATTATTGAGTTACATTTGTGAGGTTTCAAGTTGGTATTAAGCAAACCTTAGTTTAACTTATTGCAAAAAAACAAACTGAATTTTTCACAAATTGCTGAAAATACCTTAATAAAGTCCAATAAATTTGCAACATAGGAACATTGTTATAATCAAAATTTACCAAAATACGGGATGTTTCTAAACCATTTGTAAATATTTTAGGGTTTGACTGCTGTGCTAATTTTAAGTAAAAAAAAGTTTGGACAAACACATGTTCTAAAATACTTTATTTTTCGGAGAGTTTTTTTCAAGCCTTAGTACTAAAGTACCGTGGGCGTCCGAGGTAATCTAAGATTGGAGGTTGGAAGGGGAAGAGAAAACATCTGCAGGCAATTTGTTCCATAATCTGGAGACCCTTGAACGAGCGAGAAAAGTGGGATGTTCTGGGCTTTTGTAGCTGGATAGTAAAGGGATGTATACATAACGCGACTCTGGTTGTTCTGTTATGAATAGCCAAGGGAGGAATTATAGCGGCTAATTCTTCAGAGCAAAATCTGTGGAAGTGTAGTCTGAAAAGGGATAATAAACAGCGCGGCGATGAGCGAGAGAAGGGAGTTTTCTTGTGAGGACTGGGTCATTGATGAGTCGAGCGGCACTCTTTTGGACAGAATCAGGATGTTAAGTGTCAAAGGTGATGCCGCTCCCCAGATGTGGGAACAGTACTCTAGGTTAGGTCTTCTTTGGGCAACATAGAGAGTGTGTAAGTTGTTAAAAGTGATTTTTCGTTTTTCTTAAAAGGACTTTATGCACAAAGTGTGTGGAAAAATGGATTCTTTTTATCCGGTTTGCTTGGTGCAAAACACGATGATACCAAAAAGAGAAAAAGGCAAAAAAGTCTGCACATGAAGCAAGGAATATAACAAAGTTATCAAGCCAAATCAGAGGTGTCTCAAAAAATAGTGTCCTGGGAATTTGATCACCCTGTATTATGAAAACTAAGCATTTGGGGACATACATTTATTATAAACTTTTTTACTTATTGTTAGAACTGGGTCAGGAACCACATCCTGAAACATTTACCTAAGGTTTAGTACCCACTGGGTACTTATTATAAAATGAAAGCTGAACAAACCCATGCATTTTTATGTTATTTTTATACAGTAACCGGCAGAATTCGCGCTACATAAGGTAAATTTTTTAATTATCAATTTCTCGGAAAATGTTATTTTTGATAAAAGTGGCTGCATGTCCTCAAACTGAAAGGCCACCTACCAAAAGTTGAAAAAAAAATCGGATATACAAGGAAGATGCAAATTTTGAAAATTAGCCCAAGAGTAAAGTACCTTATTAATTTATATGTCTTATTTCTAAAATATGGAAGTAAGCTGTAGTTTTAACAAACCTCTATAAAAATATAAGAAAAAGAAGAGTTTTACCTATCGCAAAACGTTGGGTGTGAAGATAAAAGTTAATGAAATTTTAATTGTTTTCTTGTATTATCTCCAGCAAATATTTAAAATATGTAACCAACGAGAATAAACCCACTGGAAGGCATATAAAATGTATCATGTTTGTTTAAAGTCTATATAACTTCAATAACTACCTATGTTAAACATTACTCAATATTTACTGATATAGTAAGTTTAATAATTACAGAACTTGCTTATGCGGTAACAATTTTATGCAGCAGAAAGGCATTAAACTAGGAGCTAGAATTAAATAGATACTTTTGTGAAAACTCCTCTGCTAAGCAATATTTTTTTAAATCCTAAGTTACAGTTTTAACATTACTGTATAAATATCTACTACTTAATGCTACTTCTACATAAAACTAGCTTCCATTACACCCATTTCAACGCCAGTCCCATTATGTTTTTTAATAAAAACGACCCAAAATAACCTTTTTAATATTTATCACTTGATCTAGCATAATTTATTTCTACTTGAAGGCTACTTTATTTATCTAAAGTCCCTCTAAACCAATGTATTTTAGTAAATGTGCAATTCAGCTTATAGATTATAAAGTGTATCTAAATAAATTAATGAAATTCTTACCTTTTTCTTTATTTATTTTGAAAAATATGGCGAGGAACCCCCGATATTTTTTGTTGGTTAATTTTTTTAACATCAGCTATTTGACGTTTGCTGAGGGGGAGGTCTGGCAACAACCTTGGCAACGCCGCATAAACGTCGTGAAATCCGTGCAACGCCGACAAGTCAGGCAGTGTTACCAATACGTACAAAAAGAAATCATTGTTGCCAAGATTCCAGTGTTTAGAAGCTTAGCTGTCAAGATGACGTTTCCTCTATAAATAAACTAGTTGAGTTCGGTTATTCCTCCGCGACCGTCTAGATGACATTGATGACAGATTTTGGCGTTCGGTAATGGATTTGGAGGCTTCAGACGAAAACGATTGATCGGTCGGTTATTCCAATTCCGAGGTCTTGGAGGGCCATCTTTTTCCTCGGCGCATTTAGACGGACGAGATGGAGGGAAAGTTCGCACATGCGCAACATTCTTGTTTTGAAATGTTGTGTTCGCCTCCCTTGTTGTTTTTGTTTTCTGTAAACTACAATAAGTTTTATGTTTATTTTACAATGGATTGTAATATGATTGATTACACGTTGGGGCCATAAACTTTGTTAGCCTATGACGATAAAGAATTTTTTGACAGATAGTAAGCAAATCCGTTCGGAAATTTCCTCATGCTCTATTCGCTCGAAAGTCACGTGACTACAA
Source organism: Philopedon plagiatum (assembly GCA_963971165.1). Classification (NCBI taxonomy): domain Eukaryota; kingdom Metazoa; phylum Arthropoda; class Insecta; order Coleoptera; family Curculionidae; genus Philopedon; species Philopedon plagiatum. Next base: position 17,528,894 of record OZ020193.1, on the reverse strand, counting down.
ATCACATTCCTCTATGTCGTCTACTCCGTTTCGTCTGCGAGGAATTACCGAACCTAGCTGTCCGACAGTCTGCTTAGTTTAACGAAAAAAACAGAAAAAAGCCGGCATATTTTATGATTTTGTGTAGGTAATTACAAAGTTCAACAATACAGCAGCTGATTTTACGCAGTTTTTTCGAAATCACTTGACAGAACCTTAACCTAAACTTTTAGTTTGTATCCACTTCAAGTTCTCATGAAAACCCCAATCGCTATGGTTTCCAGTGAAAATTTGAACCCCATAGAAGCGGTGGGGTGCAGAATAGAGTCCGCTGGCTTTTTCGGAACCGTCAAGTATATAGGAAACCTTCCAGACCATCCAGGAATTTGGTATGGGATAGAGTGGGACAATCCTACGAGGGGCAAACATAATGGAACTGTAGAGGGGGTACAGTATTTTCAAACGAAGTGAGTAGATGATAAAAGGTATAGCTACAAGCGACATGGAAAGTTTTTACAGAAATGTATGTTATTTTAAGAATATGTGATTTTTTAGACATCCTACTGCTGGGTCGTTTGTGAGAAGAGAAAGACTGAACTTTGGCAAGTCTCTAATTGAGGCCATTATTGCCAAATATGGCGGACAAGAAAGTGATATAGCGAAGAAAATTAAAGAACAACAAGTCATGAGTTTCCAGAAAACCATTAAAGCACCTTTTGTTGAATTTGTAGGCTTCGATAAAGTTAGCACAAAACAAAGGTACTTTCAGAATAAATATTTACTTTTAGGTCTCATTGCTACACTGTCTTTTTTAGTAATTTTCAATCACTGACTATAGTGAGTGTAAGTCTTCAGAATGTAAGCACAATTGGTGAACAATATGAAATTAAAAATTACTGTCCTAATGTAAGAGAAATTGATTTATCAAAAAACCTACTCGTATCTTGGGAAGATGTTTTTCATGTGTGTGAACAGCTAGATCAATTGTATTGTCTCACAGTGAGGTAACTAGAATTTTTCTTAATATAAAAGTTTCTCATTTAAGGGCTGGGAACGTAAGAATAATCTCTAATTTGCTAGAAAATGCAGTTAAATAATTTTAAAAAATTTCATCTGTTATCTTGATACTGTGGGTAAAAATTGGCTAATTACAACTGGACAATTTTTTTTTTTTCAGTCATAAACGAACAATATTTTATTTGATAATAGACCACTCTAGAGAGCGGGCTTTTAAACCCCCCTCGCCTCCCGTGATCAAGGAAATGTTAGGATATTGTCGGCGTTGCTTTTGACATTTTCACATTTTCAATTTTTTTTCTTAGAAACAGTTAGAGTCGAAACGTTCAAACTTTCTGGGTTAATAGAGGGATAGTGGGACTAGCTTCAGTAAAAAACTCAGTTACACAGGGTGTTTCGTTTCGGAGCTATTAAACGTCAAAGTCGAAATTTCCGCGATTTCCGTTGCAATCGGGTACAGGTCACAAAAGTGGATTAATTCAAGTTAAATTTTTGTAGAGGATTCGGGGCTACAGAACCCAATTAATACTGGTAAGGATCAAAAAATGGGACAATTGATTTGAAATTTTTTTAGGTCCAAAAATGTCATTTGCAGACCCATTTTGATACTTAATAATTCGAAAACGGTGGATCAGATTAAAAACGGTTTGACACGTCAAACTTTGAAATCTCATATACTTTTTTAAAATACATCTTCCTATGCCCAAAACCACTGGAAATTGGGAAAATTTTGGAAAAACTGAAAATTACGATTTTTAACCTAAATTCTTCACAGTTTTTATTTTTTTTTTGGAGTCAAAATAGATCCAAATCAAAATTATATTTACATACATCATCGGAAAAAGCTCGTTGAAATACGTGATATCGATATTTCTTAAGTCAATTCTTTATAGAAAGACTGCAATCGACGATTAAATTTCGATTTTGTGAATTCTTTTGCCCACGACTATCTATCCAATTTTCTCAAACATTTTCAGTTTGCTGATAAAAGGATAATCAAGCTTTAAAAAAATACCCTGGGACATTCAGAAGCATATTTAGGGGGTAAAAATTGTTTTATTATTATTATTTCGGTCAAAACCTATCTTTAACCAGCATTATTATATGTATATTCTGATTTTGCTTAAAATCATAGGCTTTATGTTTATGTTGTTGGAATTAGTTGGAATATACCAACTAATTGTCATATCATAGGTTTTTGAAAGCCCTAGAGCTTTTATCTGAAACATTGTCGCTAATTGCATAACATATTATTTTCAGTGAAAATATACTATCATTTCCTGAGGAATGTTCACAAGTTTTTCCTAAGATAACAGTTCTTGCCTGTGGATACATGAACCTAACCTGGAAAGACATAAGAAAACTGTCAATAATTTTTCCAAATATCAATGAACTAAGGGCAAACAATAATAATATAACGGATTTAATGATAGAGGAAAAACATAACTTTGAAAATTTGGAAATTTTGGACTTAGAAGAGAATGATATTAAAAGTTGGGATGAAATTATCAAATTAAGGAACATAAAAAGTTTGCAGAACTTGTCCGTAGGTGGAATTAAATTGGAAAAAATTGATTTTAAGACTGATGAAAGGAAAGTTAGTTATTTTGAAAATTTGTCCAAGCTTTGTGTTACCAGTAATTGCATAGCAGATGTAAGTTGTTTTTTTTTAGAAACCAAGTACTTGGGGAAAGCATTTGGAGAAAAATGAGACATATTCTAGTAGTAGAATTTGTATAAGTATAAATGTATGTTCTAAAATGTTCAGTTTTCAAGATTCAGGGTGATAAAGTCCCAGGTCATAATATACTCTTTGACCCGCTTAACTCTTGATAACTCTGATAACTTAGTTACATTAAAAATTTTATCTCTTGTTCTTTTTTGTATCTTGTACTGTTCATACATTATTTCTTTTTTCCGGCGCTTCCTAAGCTTGTTGAAAATACGCCGCTAAAATGAATCATTTTGAGACATATATTTATATAAACTTTTTTACCTAAAATTAGCCCAACAACAGCCTGAAATATTTACTAGGAGTTTGGGTTTGCTTCCGGAATATATGTATATAAAATTTGATATTTTTTTTTCATTTAGAACCAGGGTTGATAAAAATCATGATTTTTTTTAAATATGATTTTTTTTTTCTAAAAATTTTATTTTGGACTAATTTTTATTAATACACATATTTTCTAACTGTTCATATCTTGTTTGGTCAAACATATAATGAAAAAATATTTTTAAGTGTAAATAATACAAAAACGAAACAAAACTCGACAAGTCGTGTCGGAAAAATTCCGTTCGCGCTTCGTCGAAATTTGCAGATTTGCGGAAAACGCTCCGCTGTATAAATGACATTCGCCTATTCCAGTTATTAGTAATATTTTTGCTTATGAGAGTAGTGTAGCACGAAATTTTGAATCATGACCAGTCGGGGTAGAAAGGAATTTAGTATTTGGCAACTTGGTGTGTAAAAAGTGTGGTAAAGAGATGCAAGGTCCGATAAAAGCTCAATAACATTTTGTTTTTACTTTTAGGTTATGTTCTCTTTTTTTGTATTAGGTAAAAAGATTTTTTAAAAGTTTTCTTTTTGCGAAAAGCAGCTACATTCCTTTTCAAGTAATATAATGAGTATAAAAATGAAAATGCATCAAGGTTTTTTTTGCATCAAAAGGAGTTGAAAGTTTTATTTTTATGATTTTAGCTTGATTTTTAAATTTTAATCATGATTTTTTAAAAACTCACTTGATTAAAATCATGATTTTAATCAACTGATTTAAATCTTCTCAATCCTGTTTAGAACGGAAAGTTAAAGTTTTAAAATATATTTTTTTAGTGGAGGTCTGTAAGTGAACTAAACAGGCTGCCGGCCTTAGAGGAACTGAGGTTCAGAAACAACCCAATTTTAAGCACAGAAGATCCGGACATGGTTATGGCCATAGTTATAGCAAAAATTGGGAATTTAAAGGTAGGAATATTAAAGTACAGCTTGTCAAATATAGCTATGCGTCTGAGTTAGCCCCGTCCACTGAAGCGCAGTAGACAGTACAGTCCCCTTCAGTATTTATGATACCGCTCATAATTACAATTCAACCCCTTTAACACAAAATAATTTGTCTATTCTTTAACAGAATCAACCAAGTAGAATCCAGGAACAAAATTGCTGTTGACTACTACCTGTCTTAAAACTAATTTATGCTAAATTAATTACTTTCAAGGATAATCTTATTTAAATTAAACCGAATATTATGAAGCAATTACGTAATTTTATTTTTGTCGCTGACAGTATTTTAAACCAAAACCGCTTAATATTGCCATTCCTGATATCCGAATCCTATCTCACTTAATCGTCCACACAAGTATGAAATTTTTTAGAGGCAAAAGTGTATTTGACAAGCTGTAAAAAGATTTGTGTGGATAATCGAATATTAAAATCTTTATAAAAAGAACAAGAAAATCAACTAGTAGGTATGCATTAAAAAAATGTATTAGTAAGGATTAGTCTACCGATTTTTAAAGAAAATTTATTTGTAATGTGGTTGGTGAATGAACAAACTTTCTATTTGTTGCACGTATTTTTTTAGCGTAAATTATTTTAAAGAAAATTAATAGGATAATTTAGCTAGAAAAATTTACTTTTCGGTATAATTTATAACAATTTAAAAAGCAGCCATTTGCACTCTGTGAAAAGTGACGTCAGGAGATCAGCAAAAATAACGTAAAGCTTACCCTAAAGTCGAACCGGTTTGTTTTTCTCGGAAACAGTCAGACGGAGAGAAATTAAATTTTTTGGGTTGATAGAGGAATAGTGCAACTAGCCTCGGTAAAAAATTCAATTATACAGGATGTATCGTTTCGGAGTTATTAAACGTCAAAGTCGGAATTTCCGCGATTTCCGTTGAAATGGGGTACAAGTCGCAAAAATGAATTAAATCGATTTAAATTTTCGGAGGTTGTAGAGGACCCGGAGCTTCAGAACCTTATTGCAACTGGTGAGGACCGGAAAATGGCAAGTAATTTTTTGAGTTTTTTTAGGTCGAAAAATGCCCTTTGCAGACCCCTCTTTGGTACCTAATATCTCGAAAACAAAACGTCGGATCGAAAAACGAATTGATAAGTAAAACTTTAAAATCTCATTCTTTTTACAATACATTTACCTAAACCTACAGCCACTGGGAAATGGATATATTTGGGAAAAACTAGAAATTTCGATTTTTGGCCCAAATTTTTCACGGTTTTTATTTTTTTTTTGGGCCAAGATGGATCCAACTTACACGGTTTCCATATTTTTTAGTTTCTTCATTCTCTATAAGAAGGGAGCAATCGTCAATTAAATCTCGATTTTTTGAGTTTTTTTGCACTCGACATCGGTACCTTTAAATCACTCACTATTTTTTTCAACGCTATCTTATTAAGGGATAATCATACTTTAAAATGAATACAGAATGGGTCATCCAGGAGCGTATTTAAGGGGTAAAAACTGAATTTTCTTGATTTTTTTCAACAAATCCTTTTTTTAACTGACATTATTCTACCTATTTTTCCTATTTAGTGATAGTGATAGTGATTTTTTGTGGGGTCAAAATGGTTTAAATTAAAATCCCATATACGTCATCGGAAAGAGCTCGTCGAAGTACGTGATATCCAATTTTTTAGTTTCCTCATTCTCTACAGGAAGGGAGCAATCGCCGATTAAATTTCGATTTTTTTACTTTTTTGCCCTCGACATAGGGTACATTTGAATCACTGTATTTTTTCCTATCTAATTTTTTCCCTATTTTTCAACACTATCTTATAAAGGGATAAGCACACTTTAAAATGAAAACCGAATGGGTTATCCAGGAGCGTATTTAAGGGGTAAAAATCGGATTTTCTTGATTTTTTTCCGACAAATCCTATTGTTAACTGACATTATTCCACATTTACCTTATTTAGTGATTCTGTTTGGGTTTGTTGGTCTCGTTGAGCGGATTCATGAGGCCTTCGAGAACAGAGAATACCTATCTAGTGCCTTCTGTGACCTGAGTCTCTGTCTCACACCGGCTGCTTCTCGATAAATTAAAAAAATTCAATTTTAGTAATAACAGCATTGAAATGATCTCTAGCTACCTCTCTAATAGATCACAGACAGTGCGGGTATGAGGGGTGGAGTCGGCGAGGAGAGTGCTATCAGTGGGGGTGCCACAGGGATTGATACTTGGCCCGCTGTTGTTTTTAATATACATCAACGACTTGCCGAATGTTGATCCTATAAGTACTAAGTACACGCTCTTCGCGGATGACACCACAATATCATGCGTTGGAAGGGAGATTGATGAGGTGGTGGCAGCGTCGGCTGAGGCACGGGAAAGGGCTGAACAATGGTTTGCAGCAAATAAACTCTTCCTGAATGTTGACAAAACGCAGGATATGGTCTTTTCAACTAGACAACTTCCTCCTGAGGAAGTATCTAAGACTGTGAAGTTCTTGGGAGTACATATGGATCCCAGACTCCACTGGAACCCCCACACAAATTCAGTCGTGAGCAGACTTGGTCCAAATATATTTCTACTGCGCAGACTGTCAGATAGTGTCTCAAAACCAACCCTAAGACACGCCTACTTTGCCTTATGTCACTCATATATTAGTTACGTAGTCTTAGCTTGGGGTCATAGCAGCGGGGCTGAGGATGTGTTTAGGATGCAACGGAGGGCTATAAGAATAGTTGCTGGGCTGTCTTATCAGGCAGAATGTCGACATGCCTTTGTCTCTCTGGATGTCTTTGTTTATTCTGGAGTGCTTGCTGTTTGTGAGGGATCGCCTCCATCAACATCGTAGGCATGGAGATATTCACACCTAAAGGGACAATCTCGTGCCTGCATACAGGAGATTGCTGAGATGGCCCTGGCTGTCTCTGTATTAAATTCTATAATAAGGTGCCTGCTTTCATAAAAAACTTATCTCAAACTGATTTTAAGGGAAAATTAAAGGATTTCCTCACTAGTCAGGCATTTTTTGGTATCGATCAATTTTTGAATTTTAACTTCGATACCCTTTTTTAAATGTATCTAGTATTTATTTATTTTTAAATGTAACTTTAGTATAGTCTTGAATGTCTAATATTAGTATATTTGTGTTTATATCCAGATCTGTAAATGTCTAATTTTATCAAGATTTTATGGATTGTATTGACTTGTGTAAGTACAAAGTTGTATGTTAACACCACTAAATGATAAAACATTGTTTATTTTATCCATTAATTATCTAAGAATACCTCCTACTAATTCAAATCACTAATCTTTTCGTTTAAGTGATAAATAATAAAAGAATTTTAATTTTTTTTTTTTTTTTTTTTTATGTTTAATTTATTTTATATGGTTAAATCTAGGTTAAGTTTGAATTTTTTATTTAATGTATAATGTATTATAATATATTTTTTGTAATTAATTTAATAAATAAAGTGATAAATAGGTTTATTTGCATCGGGGACATGCAAAATTTGAAACTTAAATTTTCGACCATTGCCGTGAAAACAGAATTGCAGTTTATTTACGTCAAAATTATTAAAATATGTGTCAAAATGTCGCAAAAAAGTTTTTGTTCCAAGATTTGAAGGTTCCTGGCCCGATTTCGGCTTGAAATATACATGATTAAGATTTTGGAAACTTCTGCTTTAAGTGTAAGGATATTTCATTGGATGAGTTACGCATTAAATACCATTTTCATTGATTTTTCGATGACCCTTCAATACTGGAATTCGCCATGTACTTATTATAACACTTTTGACGTCACTGCCAATGGGATCGCGTTGTACAAGTTTCGAAATTCGCGCGAAAATTCGCAGTAAAAAATCCTTTTTTTTTTGTTAATAAAGGCCAAAATAAATTGATAAAAACAATCACCTTAATTTATGTAGGAAATATAAAAAAAGATATTTCAGATTTATTTGGGTTATAAGTATGCATATTTCCTGTATCGCACACGCAACGCTTTTTGGAGGACTTGTGGAATCCAATCCAAGAAACACCTGGAAAATCTTAATACCTTAAATTTTTAGATATATAATGGTAGAAGATTTACTGAACAAGATAGAAGAAGCTCAGAGTACGACTACCTAAAAAAATACGGGATGGAGTGGCTGCGAGTGAAAGATACGCCGGACCGGACGGAGTTTCTAAAAGATCACAATCGTTACTTAGAACTTATAGGCTGTAAGTTATTTTACATGAAATACTTGATAGATACGTTTTCCGTGACTAAACTGTATAGTTTTCAGACTCATAGTTTAAATAAGGGGATATTATAAGCATTTTGTAGGGAAAAAGCAGGGTTGCGATGATTTAAATCAGCTGATTAAAGTGATTTTTATTTTTTTTTTAAAAGATACCAAAATCAAGGCCTAAATATTTTAGTAAACATTGATTTGCAAAAATAAAACTACTTTGAAATCCTTTTAACACAAAAGAGCAAACGAAATGAAGCATAAAACATAACTAGAGCTCTCCAAATTTCGTGTCGCCACTATTAGCTGGGGCTTTGCTTAACCCGATCCCTGTTTCCATAGAATCCTCTTGAAATAATAATGCAGTTCGACAAATAAACATACAGTGTTGCCACATAAAAAAATCAGTAAATCAATTATTTTCTAAAAACTTTTAACCATATTTAAAAATAATAATTATGTAAATTAAGGCAACATAAAACTATAATAATGTATAGGCCTTTTTATGAATTCTGTAATCTTTTTTACAGTACATGGAGAACTAGAAGCTGCAGAATTAAAACTAGTACCAGAAAAAATACTAAAACATACACTAGTAAGCTTAAAATTGGTTCACGGGATTCTAACTGTTATTAAAAAAGTATCTCCTCAGATGCTTGTCCAAAAATTAAGAATACTAGTACAAAAGGTCTTCAAACTGGAAGAGTTGCCCAAATTAGTTTGTAGAAATGAAAATAATTTTGAAATTCCCTTGGAAGATGAGACAAAGGAAATTGATTACTATTGTGTTAAGGATCAGGATACCATTATTGTGAAAGTCAATAATTAACGAATTTTCGATTTTATTTTTAACCGAATTGTGATATACAAGTTGTATTTAATTTAGAAATTATCTTTAAAGTTTGAAAATATAAGTTTTTTAAATAAAACAGCCATTTTTATAGTCAGACTTTGTCTTCTTGTTGATATCGCCTAGGCGGGTCGAAATTATTGTATACGGTAGAAAAATACTTAATATATATATATATATATATATATATATATATATATATATATATATACTATGTACCGAGCCGTGATCGAGGACACGGGTATAATGTGTGTATGTTGTCGTAGCTTTTGACATTTTCACCATTTCAATTTATTTTCTCGAAAAGTTTCCATCGAATATTTGGATTAATAGAGGGATAGTGCAACTAGCTTCGGTAAAAAAATCAGTTATACAGGGTGTACGGTTTCGGCGCTATTAAATGTCAAAGTCGAAATTTACGCGGTTTCGTATGATATCGATTACAGGTCGAAAAAGCGCAATATTGAAATTGGCGAGTATCGGAAAAAGGCAAGTAATTCTTTTGAATTTGTGATCAATCAAACGTTGCGCCGCCCCGTATTTAAAATATATTTCTTATCTTCCTCTCCATCGATTAAATGGCGTTTCCAAAAATATTTAAAATATCATTTGCAAGATTCATAATGTGAAGAGAACAAATACTAGTCTACCACTACCTACTACTTTATTAAAAATTCATTTAAAATTACAAAAAATATCCGCCACTGATAGGAAGGGAGCCAACTCGGTCACCGGACGAAGATAAACTTAACCGAGTCGGATTTTAAGCAAATCGTACCTGCATATATATGTATAGTTGTATTTCTATAGGTGGGTGTTTGTAAGCATGTAACGATACGGATACGACGAAGGACGATCTATTCTCGATCATCAGTCCGAAGGAGTGTGATATTTTTAGTGTTCCGTGCTAAGATTATCAAAACGGAACACAAAAAAAACCTAATTGCTAATAAAACAAAATATTCCATTCCATATTTAAAAAAAATGTAGAATTCTCTATTAAAAAAATTATGGAATAAACTATCAAACGATCAAAGCTCTTTATCCACTAATCAGTTGAAAATAAGACTAAAAAATATGCTAATTTTGAAAGCATATTATTCACTTCAAGAGTTCCTGAATGAATCAATTATCAATCTGTGATATATTCTCATTGAAATTCGATTGGGATATTTTCTTTCTTTTTATTTGTAAGAGGTTGGGTCGGACATGTTACCTTTGTCTAATATTGCTATCCATGTTTTATATTTTTTAAATTTTTTGTCATATTTAAGGTAGCCTTTATGAAACTGAAATGTTATTAATATGCTTGTTCTGGCGATAACTTTATCAAATTGTCTAAATGAAATAAATAAATTTATAAGAACTGCATTTGAATAGTTTTCTTCCATGATTTTTAACGGTATTTATCACTTGTATTAGTAATACTTAATAAAATATCAAAACGATAACGAAAGTGACATGACTTTTATATCAAACAATAGTTTGTCATGACATACTTACTAAAATCTGAATGGAAATTAAATTGTCGAGGATTTTACAAATAATTACTTACAAGTCAGAAACTTGACTAGTTAGGTATAGGTACAATAGACAAAAGTAAAGAGCAAATTTAAGTAGATTTTCAAATCGGTAGTAATATGCAGGTTGTTACAAAAATATGTATGGTAACTTTTTCAAGTAACCAAAATAATTGTATTTTTAAGCCACCCTGTATACTGCAACTAAGATTTGGGCAGAGGGTAAAAAGCCCCCCGGTATTATTTAGCTCTCCACCAAATTTCAGGGTCTTAATATTTCAGAGTTCAAAAATGTCAGAATTTTTTAAGGTATCGTTTTCCGCCAAAAAAATTGTAAATTAATTATTATTTCAGAAACGGTAAGGAATAAGTATAGAACAAAGTCAAAGGAAGTTGTTAAGAAATAAATAGGGGTTTTGAAAATTATATAATATACGGGTGTTCCATTTAAAATATCAAAGTTGGTACTACTTTTTAGTAGCAGCGGCAACACCGCATTGTCAAAAATATTTTAGACAGATGAATCATGTTCGATTATGTAAATGACCAAAGTTTCAGAACGATTCGTTGACTGGTGCGTCAGATACGTCTAACGTACCATCCACCGTGAATCACCCTCTATATAGATTAACCATAGAGAAAATATATATTAACATACAGAAAACATAAAAAAAATTAAAATACAGAATATGATAAATATTGATTATTTTAAAAGTTAAAAAGAATACTTCAAAAATTCAAAATTAGCGCACTTCGGGGCCACAGGAAATACATACAAAGTACAAAAATATATAAATATAAAATATCTTATCTATCTATCTTATGGTATCACTTCGGTGTCCGTCCATCCGTCCGTTTGTCACAGGAGGTTTTCTCTAAAACTATTCCACGTAAAAATTTAAAATTTGGCACAGATACAATGTGGTGGCCCAATTAATTATCGACGTAAAGTATAAAAAGTTGAATTTTTATTCTGGGGGATACTTTCAGGGGGTAAATTGGGAAATGGAAAAAAATTCAAGGGCGTCGTGTAGGGTATCAAATGAAAGCTTATTGAAACACGAATTCAACAATATTGATGTATTTTTGTATGCATTTTTTAATTCATTAGATTGAGCCAAAATTATCAGGATTGGGAAATTCTAGCGCGATCAATTGTTATAAACAATTTAACTGTTTATTTCCTTGTAACTCCTGAACCACTGGTTTTAGAGAAAAAGTTTTTTGACAAAAGTACTCACGATGTAAGGAACAACTTTTGTCCTTACGAGTTTTTCAAAATTTTAAATTTGGCTCGGTCGAAACCCTCCCCACTCCGCGCATATGCGATGTGATACGGCGTTGGTGCCGTCGGCGGCGGATAGCGCGGCAGATGGGCAAAGATCGGACGGATGAGGTTTGCTCAGGTTAAGTCTAGGGCTGATGGCACGGAACACTAATTGTGCAAGTATAGCTGGCATTTAACCGAATTTTTTTCTAATGGTTTAGAAACACGAAATTTTCAGTGCCTGACAATGATGACAGCGCCGACTGCCGCCGACCTTGGCGGCCGCCTGGGGGTAGGCTTGCCAGATATTAACTTAGAAAAAGGGGTATATTGAAAAAGATGAGGTGTCATGGGTAAGGAAATGACATACTTACCTAGAGGTAAGTATGTGGCCATAGTTTTATTATCGATATTGAAGATTTATATACATAAATGTTTGCCAATCAACTTATATGTTACCATAGTACTATTAAATTTTCTGAAAATGATCTCGACATCTCGATTTGGTTTATTGAGACATCTTTTTGTGTGGGATTAAGACTACCCAATAAGTCCATCTCGAAAAGGGGTATTTTGGGTATGTAGGTCTCTAAAAAAGCGGTACATTTAAAATCTGGCTACAAAATGGGGTATTGTTCCCCCCAAAGAAAATAAAAGGGTATGCTTGGGTTTGAGGTTCCCCCTAGAGGGGTACGTCTGGCAAGCCTACCCGGAAGGCGATTAGGCGGTCTACTACATCCTAGTTGTTTACCTGATTTACTGTATGCTTAGCTCCAACAATGAAGTTCATAGCACTAAAAACTTAGAATAATGTTAAATATATCTAAAAATTACCGATTTTTACTGTACTTTATAGAATCGGTTCCCGCCATTTTGGACGCCGGCAAAAAAACTGAAACAAAAAATGTTTTCGACGCCATCTACGTTTTTTTAACCGACCGCAAGGTAATTTGACGATTCAAATTAAAAACGTGGCGTCCTCTTCAGCCGGTTTGCTAACTACTATAACGTTTCGTCTTTGACTTCAGTTATCGTGTTATTTGGCATCTTTGTCAAGTCTGTCGTCTAGTGAGCTGCTTTTTATCTCGGGAACCACTACACTGAAAATACAACATTTTTTAATAATGTTTATTCTCCGAGCGTAAAATGCACAAAAAAATAAAGGATGAATGTAGGGTTGCCTACCATTTTCTGTGCTGTTGCCATCTAGACTAAAAGAGATGAATCATACAAAAGTGAGGTTAGATTTTTTTTTTTTTAAATATTGTAAACAAAGTAAATTTGAATTGAATAATAAGACCGACAGAAAATTAGTTAAAATCGCATTTCTCTGTAACTTTTTAAAATGTCCGAATGGCACCCGAAACTGAGAACCAGCAAGAGACGGAGCAGCAGCGGTAGCAGCAGGGAAACTCCTCCATCAAAAGCACCAAAGTCCCCTGGTTTAAGAGCTCTTATTGTTGATAATGGGGCTTACACTATAAAAATAGGCTATTCTAAAGACGAAGAGCCCCAAATTATACCTAACTGCATTATGAAAGCCAAGTCCGAAAGAAAAAGGCTTTTTGTAGGACGGCAAGTTGACGAGTGCCGAGACTGTTCAGGACTGTATTTTTTACTTCCGTGTGAAAGGGGGTACATTACCCATTGGGAAGTTCAGAAGCCCGTGTGGGACCACGTATTTAGTAGGAATGTTTGTCCAGTAGATGAGAATCCAGTTATTTTAACTCAGCCCATGTTTAATTTCAAGTCTATTCAAGATTGCATAGATGAGATTTTCTTTGAAGAATATGAAGTTCCTTCGTTATTTAGGTGTAATCCTACGGATATGGCGTATTTGAACTATGCCAGGACGCATAAGTTGACAAAGAACGATGCTGTTTTGGTGATTGACAGTGGATTTAGTTTTACTCACATAATACCTTATGTTAAGGGCAATAAGTTCTTAAAGGCTTGTCGCAGACTCAATGCAGGTGGAAAATTACTAACTAATCACTTAAAAGACATTATTTCTTATAGACAGTACAATGTAATGGAAGAAACCTATGTTATAAACCAAGTTAAAGAGGACACTTGCTATGTTTGCAAGGATATTAAAGAAGAGCTTGCTGAGGCATCTAAACCATTTAGCACGAACAGCATTGTAAGGAACTATGTCCTTCCAGACTTTAACACTATCAGAAGGGGATATATTCAAGAACCCAACAAAAGTGAACAGCCTGAGGTGGAGGACAGTTGCCAGGTCTTAAGGTTAAACAATGAGCGTTTTGTAGTTCCTGAAATTCTATTCCATCCCTCTGACATTGGAATGAAGAGCATGGGAATTGCAGAAGCAGCTGTTAAAGCAATTTACAGCTGTCCTAAAGAGTATAGAAAGTCTCTTGCCAAGCATATACTGGTTGTTGGAGGTAACTGTAAGTTCCCCGGTTTCAAGGACAGAATGTTTGCAGATCTACGGTCACTTCTGCCAGATATTTGGACTGTTAATGTGTTCCAGCCAGAAGACCCCATTACATACACCTGGAAAGGAGGTAATGCCGTTTTAAGGACTCACGACTTTAAGAGTAACTTGGTAACAAAGCAAGACTATGAAGAGCTGGGTTCTACTATCATTCAAGAAAGGTTCAACAATTTTATGTTGGATGGTAGTGAACTAGGACAGAGTGAAGTCTCAGATAAACCTCCAGAAAGTTTTAAATATCTTGCAAGACTGAAATCCTCTAGCATTTTTGGGAAACAAGACCCAATACCAAGCGAACAACAAACTAGTGATATAGCATCTAGTTCTACTCAAGGAGAAGCTACTAATAGCACACAGACTGTAGTAGATAAAGAAGAAGAAAATGTCTCTCAAGACGATTTTCCAATTGCAGAGGGAGAGAAGAATTCCAGAAAAGTGCAAAATAAAAGTTCTAGAGCTAAAGGCGCTGAAGAATTTGTATTTGATTTTGAAGAGGAATATTCCGAGGATGATCTTACTGAAAATACAGAGTTATTTCCTTTTGGGACGCGATCATATTTGTAGTTTTTGATGTTCTTTATTTTTTAGGCTTTATTTGAATAAATATTTGTTTTTTTTGTAAAACTTAGTTTTATTTTAAGAGAAGTATTGAGCCTGTACTCATCCAAGGGTAGGTGCCTTGGTACCTTGTACCGGAATTAACATTCGTGGTGTTTTTTCCAGCCCCAATATTCAGGATTTTATATCCACCGAGCCAGCTTTGCACTTGATGATAAACTCTTAAAGTATGCATGCGAGCAGAATTTTGTGTAGGCGGGAGCGATGAGCGATTAAATTTGCTCCTAATAATTGATTTGGCAAATCGTTTGTACCGAAGACCATCAATCGATTCTTCAAGCTTGTCAGCACCGTATAAGGCAATAAGAAACGTTCTCAGATGTCACTAAGTTCAGCAGCGTCGACTTTTTCATGCTGAAATAATTTCAATTCGGAAGATAATTGAGGGTTTTTCTCCAGAGTTTATATAAACTTCATTTTTCCCATGTTGTACGCTGCAGATGTTGTATCGCATCCGAAAAAAGCATGTAAAAAATGTTTTGAGCAACAATGTCTCTATGTGCTAAGCTCGTAAGAAAATGTCCGTCCGGCGTTGTAGATTTACAAAGATATACAAATTTAAAAGCATTCTGAAAAAAACAGCGCTAATATTAAGAAGCCCCTCGGGGCTGCTTTGGCCGCGATGTCCCAACTAGTTTCCTATACAATTTGGGACCATATTGATCCAGGTACGCATAGGGACACATTCCAAAGTACAGTTCCATCATAAAATATGAACAGGCAGCAAATGGGAAAAACTCCGTAAAAATATGCACCTAGAAACTCTACTCGAGGGGTGAAGTGAGATAGTATAAATTGCAATATGTTAAATTAATAAAAATATAGTTTAAAAATATTCCATGATCTACCTAATAATTTATTTTATAATTTTTTAAAACCAAAAAAGAATCTTTTGTTTCAAAAAAGTGCAAGTTCCATGCGAAAACTCCCCCAGAAAGAATCGAGCCAAGCCATAATCGA
The DNA here is from genome assembly GCA_963971165.1 of Philopedon plagiatum. Classification (NCBI taxonomy): domain Eukaryota; kingdom Metazoa; phylum Arthropoda; class Insecta; order Coleoptera; family Curculionidae; genus Philopedon; species Philopedon plagiatum. The sequence continues at coordinate 17,513,024 of OZ020193.1, read as the reverse complement.
AAGATATCCAAGCTTGCTCCGGGCTGGGTCGTATTTTAAATTGGCCTCGTAGGTTTATATGGACTATATAAATGCATTAAATCTAAGAGAGAAACAGACATACGCGCTTTAGGAAGTTAAAAAGAGACACAATTGGTCGACGGCCCACCCATATCTGGCCACTCCCACTATGGAAATACGCTCAAACCGCCCCGTAAAATATACTCTCAAAATATTTGGTTTGGAAACAGAAAAACTAATTAGGTAGCTAATATGCGCATTGTATTAATGTATTATTAATTAGCGGTTAAACATAAAAATTTATAAATAAGATCTCAGCCACGTCAGCGCTAGTCATCAAATATAATGGCATCGGACCGGTTCTTACATTACGAGCGTAGTCCAGAGGTAGAATCTCAGCGAGTTGGCCACGAGGTCGTGGGGTTGAGGCTGTGTTGGGGTAAAAATGACCAGATCAAATAATTTTCAGAGAATGCTCTACAAGAAAAAAGCACTGCTGTGTTTTAGTATAAAAATAAAAAAGTTATTATGCATCGAAGATTTATTTACCTTAATTTTGTCTTTTCCAGCTGTTCCACTTTTATTATTAAAATTTCAATTCTTCGGGTTTCTGTTAAATGATCCAATTTTTGTAAATAAACGAAACTGACAATGTCAGACATTTCAGGTAAACTTTCGTGTACAGGTATTTTAAGGTAAAATACAATAAAATAACAATTTTTCACCATTTTCTCAAAAACTTTAGGATAAAAAGTTGCCAATAAGAAGTATTCAGAATTTGAAGCTGAATTCGAAAATCGAATAAAATAGAGAGCGTTCCAATTAAAAAAAAAGTTCCTGTCGATTTCAGGAAAATGGTAAACTTGACAACAACGCGGAACGAAGTTCCGCATCGATATTGACAACAACGCGGAAGAAAGTTTCTGATGGCGTCGCGACGCCTTGTTTAGTATCTAGGGAACTAACATGAAACACAAAAAATGATCATTTTAAATGTTTATTATTATTTATGCACGAAACCTACCAAACACATGTACATCAATAATCTATACTTAACCGTCTAAAATGTAAATAAACATTTTAAATTTTAATAGTCAAAATAACAAAAATATTCTTTTTATCTTACTTTTACTTCTGAAGTGATTCTATTGCGCTACGGTACGCACATTAAATGTTTAAACATTTTTTAATGTTTTATTTTGACCTTTTTTATATTCCAGTACTAAAATAATTCAGTGGCTCATTTTAAAAAGGGGCTGCCATGAGGTTTACTGCAGATTTTGATTCGAGTAGCACGTATTCAAAATAATAAGTATTGTTTTGCATTTTTAACTGCAGATCAACGTAGATCGATCTAAACTGAGCCAGGGAAAATCAGCCTAGGACGCACACCCTGAAATATTTACAATGAGCCACTGACAAATATTTTTGGTGCCGAAATACAGACATTTCTACCAAAAAACACTATATTGAGATGGTGAGTGCCTCGGCTGTTCTCAATAAACTTATTTCTAGCTACTGCATCAGCTATAAAATTATAGAGTGAAGCAATTTCTACTCCACAGAATGAGGCAAATTACAATCTCAACATGGCCACAACGAACTTAAAAATTATATTTGAAGGCAGAAATCCTAAAGTGGATGAATATTCATATCAATTAAAAATCAAATTGCAAATATCTAAAATAGTTTCCACTGCCTACCAAAAACATTACGGCATGTTTATTGTAAATTTGAGGTATTTGAGGCACCGACTGTTTGGACTGAATAAAGTTGGCAGTAATTTGTTCTTCACCTAATTTTGAATCGTAATTGTCAGGCGATTTCTCTTCCGATTTTAAAGTTTTTTTCAGATTAAAAAAAGGTCTTTTGCGCCTTAAAGGGTTAAAAATTAACTTGAACCTCATGTTTTCTTTACATTTTATTTTTTGGTTTACTTAGTTATGTTTGATATAAAAGTAGGGACTTTTATAAGGCAGCACGTTCATATGGCAGTATCATTCCAAATTTCAACAACTATCGTTTTTATGTCTTGCAAGATTGCAGGAGGAGGCTGACGCTGTATTAATTTTCTTCCAATAATGTCACACAAATGCTCAATCGGGTTAAGATCTAGACTGTGCGGTGGCCAATTCAGTCTGAATATTTACCTCTCGTAAATATTCAGTTACAATACGCGTTACGTGAGGTCTTGCTTTATCGTTATTGTCATTATGGTTTGGGGAAGAACTTCCTTGATAGCGCGGACATATCTTGGTCCTTTACGTGGAGGTTCATTAAAAGAGAAAGGTATATTAATATTTTGTGAGCATCTCGTTCCTTTCGCTCATTATATCGGCAATAATTTTTTGTTAATGCACGATGCAAGGCAGCACGCATTGTAACTGAATATGTACATGAGGTAAATAATCAGACTCTGAATTGGCCACCGCACAGTCCAGATCTTAACCCGATCCAGCATTTATGGGACATTATTGGAAGAAAATTAAGACAGCGATTTAGAAGAAATATAACAGCAAAATTGTTGCAAATTTCTAGTGGTGTGTTAATATTGCTGATCACTTGAATTGCACAAGATTAACCTGGAGGTTACCAGGTCAAACGTGCGGCCTTGTTTCTCAGGTATTTTTCTTACAGATCGCTGGAGCTTTTGTTATAACCTTTTAATACTCTGTCTTGGTCTGTAACAAACTTGAACAAACCCCTACCACTACTTCCTTTGATTCCCTTATTTCTAGAATGACTTGTTAAGAGTCTTAATCAATTTCCCTATTAGTTGATTCGCCAGGTTTACATTTGTGCTCGTCAGTGCCTCAAAATGTTCTGGAACTCTACTAAGATCTGTAGTTTGCAGGAGAAAAGCAAATAAAAATAGCCTACATTTGATAGGTGCAAGTAATTGACGCTTAGGATTTCTCATCAAATACTGTGTGTACAAACAAGCAGACTATTTTCATCGATAATTAAAAAAGCTACGGTATACCTATAAACTAAATAAACTATTTCCTCTTCAAACAAAAATAAACTGATGAAAAATTAATTTTTATTAGAACGAATGTTATATGTTATACATTATTACTAAGAAAAAAATTTGAAGCCCGTTTGTTGGCCTTACATTCATCGGGTAAGGGTTATAAACTGTGCTACAAGGGTCCATAGTCAACAATTAGCATTAACCAAGGAAGTTTGATACTGATACGTTTAAGAGCTCTGAAAATATCTATGCATTGGGTGTTGCGCCACTCTACTGTTGAGGAAAATTTAATAAGAGTCACTGCTTTTGAAAATACAAGAATGAATGCTAACATCCCCCAGACGAAATTGCCACCGCACCGTTCAGATCTGAACCCTATGGACTACGTCCGGAATAAACTCGGTCCCTGTTTTTTGCGCCGGTCAGTCTGAAATGGAGTCTAAACACTGAACATAAACTTTTAATACTGCACAAAGACTCGACAGATGGCGCTGCTCTAACTATCAAACTTATCCGGTATTAACCATAAACTTTACTGCAACCGAACAGAGCCCAAGACTGTTTACAAAATAAAATACCCTACAGCGTTTTTAAACCTAAAAATATTATGCAAATAAAAAAGGAAGTTTTAGAACCCATAGTTTAATAATTTGTAGGCCAAACATTATAACATAACAAAATTTCTTCATGCAGTTTCGCCCGGGTAAGAGATAGAATGAACTATGGACTTTTGAAGGACGTAGTCTTACGAAAGACTATTTTTTATTACGGAACAAAAAAAATTTTGTTCCGTAATAAAAAATATTATTACGGAACAAAATTTTTCCAATAATAAAAAATAGACCGTCTTTTCAAAAGACCATAGTTTTTCTATACTTACTCCTAAAAAATTTGCATGCACTTGACATATTATAATTATAAATAATCATAAATATGAGCAACTCAATAAGACGTACATACATAAAAAAATCTTCATCAAAGTTTCATTATAAAATCTAAAAGATGGGACAAAAGTATTCTGCTTAAACAACACAAATAAAATGGTATTACTTTATGGGAAAATACGACTTCGTTTATTCTGCATCGAAGTAGCGTACCCTGGAAAAAAATTACATATCACTAAGGGTATTAAGACGAAGGTCCATTAGGTCTTACCTCTCTTTACCTCTATGCCTTTTGCTCAACTTCCTGTCGTTCTCGTGCATAGAGTATTGCAATCTGTTGACTTGTTTGCGCACAACTCTTAATTTAGTGTCAACGCCCTGAAATTGTACAAATATTTTAAAGAACGAGTTAAACATGCGTTATTTTAAATAAATTTTAGGAAGTGACTTCGCTGCCGGCGCCGGTTCCCAAAATATTGATTCATGGATACAGGCGCCGGCACCTCCCTATTACCCCAATTATTAATCCAAAACATAAATCCTGACATGTGGTTTCAACAGGACGGAACTCCGCCCCATTATGCAATACAGGCCCGTAATCATTTGAATAAAATATTTGAAAACAGGTGAATAGGACAAGCTGGTCCAGTCAACTGGCCTGCTAGGTCCCCGGGTTTGACCCCTTTCGACTTTCGAGGGTTTTATAAAGGACAAAGTTACGGCGACAGCATCTACATCTTTAGAAGATATGAATGACCGAATCCGCTTTGCCTGCTTATTAGTGACACCTAAAATGTTAGCGCGGGCACGAAATTCATTTAGAAAAAGAGTGAGTGTTTGGAAGTAGAAGGGGGACATTTCGAACAACTTCTCAAACATGACAGATGATAAATAAGTTGAAATTCAATGGTAAATATTTTTTTATTTTGCACATACGTAGTTTTACGTAGATTCGAATTTTATAAAAAAAAAGAACATCATCTCATATTTGAAATTCCAAAGTTACCCCCCGCCCCTCAAAATAGAGAGAGGAGGTATATGTAAAAAATTATGTTTAAATATCTCTCCACATCTTACTATTAACTCACCCAAATTTCATGAAAATAAATAAATATCGCCTTTAAAAAAACTCACCCTTTATATCTAGATTTTGAGAAAGCATGTGATAAAATTCCGTTACAAACTTGAACATTATGGTATAAAAGAGAAACTGAGAAATTTCTCCCAAATCATACTTTCCGGATCAGAGTAAATGGAGTAAATTTACAGTCATCAACACGAGAGCACTGGCTTGAGTTCTTGGAAGGTTCGAGAGGGATTAGACCAGTGGTCGCCAATCCGTCGATCGCGAGCTACCGGTAGCTCGCAAAGGCAATTCTGGTAGCTCGCAAAACAGTATAATATGTTAGTGAACCTAACAAAACTGTGCATTATTTTATTTAGGTTGGCTTGTGTTGCTTACGGGCTAGGTAGCTCACTGTCTATTCCAAAACTATTGAAGTAGCTTGCCACACTAAAAAGGTTGGCGACCACTGGATTAGACTAAGCCCTTCACAAATTAATAGAGGGTGGGGATAGCTAATATGCAGTAACGGTAAAGAGCCAGTTTAGTTACAGTCGTAGTAGTAATTGTTAGTTTTGTAATATGAGTAGCGTGTACTGTAAACTTTTCGAAGCAGTCTTTCTGTGTTATGATAGATAAAGAAGAAAGTTATTCAAAAGTATTTAAATATGGTGTTCCCCAAGGAACAATTTTAGGACCTTTATTTTTTAATATTTACATTAATGATTTATTTAGTATAAATTGTGATGGAGAAATTCATAGTTTTGCAGACGATACTGTTAGTTTTTATAGTGATACAAATAGGAACAACATACATAACAAAATTACAAAAGATTTTAAAATAGTTAAAAATTGGTTTGATAATAACTTATTAACAATTAATTTTGACAAAACAAATTATCTTACTTTTAGTCTAAATCAAAATAATAACACCTCAAATGTGGATAGTATTAAAATAGACGATGATATTCAAATTTTAAAACCTAACAGTGTTAAATACTTGGGAATAATTTTTGACAGTAAATTAAATTGGGATTTACATGTAGATTACTTAATTAAAAAATTAAGAAGTTTGCTACCAATATTCAAAAATGTGAAAACCTTTTTGGATATAAAACACTTAGAAATATTGTATTATGCCTTAGTTAAAACTCATTTTATTTATTTTTTTTATTTATTTATTTATTTCCCAACAAACTAAATTAATTTATTACAGGGAAAATATAAATTAACATAAAAGAATTATGGGATTTTAGGTTCGGGAGGAATAACTAGAATTTTAGTGAAAAAAATAGAAGTATTACAAAAAAAATTTCTAGAAATTATATTTAATAAAGGCTTTTTGTATCCTTCAAAGGAATTATATTCAGAAACAAAAAAAATGTACGTTAGGCAAATATATATTTATAATATTTTAGTATACGCTTTTAAAAATAAAAATCTAATACAATTTAAAAATCATAACCATGACACGCGTCATAAAAATGAAATTTCCATTAAACCAAAAATACATAAGTTGATAGCACAAAAGAATTATAAATATTTATGTTTTTATTTAAACGATTATTTACCAGTAAATATTAAAAGAATTGTATCATTAAAAAATATAAAATTGAAATAAAAGCTTGGATATTAACAACAAACGATTTACCGAAATTTTTGGAATTACTTTGATATTATTTTGTATAATATAAAAATTATTTAGTTATTTTTGTCTAAGGATCTCTCATCCTCAAAAATAAATTTGTATGTATGTGTTTGAATATATTATTTTTTTCAGTTGAATAATTTATATAATTAAATAATGTAATGTTAAATATAAGATTTGCCCCCAACAAGCACGTCTTCGGGGGTTTTTATCAAGTTTATTTATAATATACATATATACAGCATGTCCACGGATAAAGGTCACAAGAGCAAAAATTTCATTGTTCGAAAAAAAAATTTTTGGTAAGCTTCTGCTCCTTAAAAACTACGGTCTACGAAGAAAATGTTTGACTTTTTATACAGGGTACTCAAAAAATACAAAAATAATAAATTATGTGAAGAGTAAACTACCTTTATTTTTCATTTTAACGCAAAATCATAAAGACAAAAATTATTTCAAATTCCACTCAAAATTTAGATTCAAAATATCAGCTACTTTTTATTTTTGTGTTATAATTTTATCCAATATTACTGTACCTACGTTTTCTAGGTAATTTTTGCCTTGTCGTTTACTCTTCCCATAATTTATTATTTTTGTATTTTTTGAGCACCCTGTATAAAAAGTCAAACATTTTCTTCGTAGACCGTATTTTTTCAAGAAGCAGAAGCTTACCAAAAATGATTTTTTTTTAAACAATGATATTAACTTACAACAAATATAAAAACTGACAAGATATACCTCGACTTGTTTTGCAGCATCCACTTTCGCCATAAACTTTTTGATCAGGTCTTTGCAGTCCATGTTGCTCTCGGGTTCCCACGTGTTCTGGGAAGACGGATAGCCCTTCCAGGACACCAGGAAGTCCCTTTTGCCGTCTTTATGGAAGTATACATCGATAATCCGGTCCACCTGCAATATTTTGTCAGTAAATTTTTGAAAAAAAAAAAAAAGGATTTGTATGGCAATATGTCAAAAACTTTTTAATAAATTGAAACAATCTAACTTCAAAACCCTGTACATCTGTTACTATTCGATCTTAACAAGTTGGGCTAAATCATAATATTCTGTCAGGCATAGACTTTCGGACCATTCTGTATAAAATACTGCATCATACCTCGAAGTCTTCATTTTCATCCCACTTGTCATCGTCATCATCTTTATTTGCCGTCTCCTTACTACTCTTTTTCTTGCCAGCTTTTTTATTTTTCTTGGCATTCTCTTTGTAATCCTTGATGAGGTCGGCACATTCCAAGGTGTGCTCCGGCTCCCACGTGTCACTCTCCTCCGTGTAACCTTTCCATCTTATCAGGTACTGGCGGACGCCCTTCACGAGTTTATCATCCAATATGGATTCCACCTAAACAATATGGAAGGCGACAGTTATTTCACTGTTGTCCAAAAACTGGTAAACTGGTTTTTAACATTTTTCCGTAAAACAATAATAGGTCAAGCAACAGAGCAAAATATTAGCGATTTTTTGACATTAATCCTATTAGAAAACCGCATGTGCCCATCATCTGAAAGACGATCCATAGATGATTCCTGTTATATTTCCAACTCTGAAATTTTTTCCATTAATTTGTTATAAACATTTTAAAGCAAAAAAACGCGATTTTTTTAGTTTTTTGCTTATAAAATGGAAAGTAATGAAGCAATCTTAATGGTGTAAATAGACGATTTGTAGAGAATAAAAATATGAACAAATTGAGAGGCCGAACGTCCCGATCGGATAAGTAGCAACGGAAAAAATCCGGAAAATTAAGTTTTTTAAAAAAAATTCATAAATCGACCATTTTTAAACGTAGAGGGCTCAGACTTTGGGAAAAATGGGAAAAAGTAGTAATTTATAGCTACTTTATGTGCGCAAAACCCCGACGCTGTCCAACGATTAGTTTTGCCAACATCGTCATTTTAATTTTTCAATACACTATTTTGCAACCGGTCTGGCTGCTCTATGCGTCCGATTTGAATTATTGAAACGGATTTGAAAAGTACAAGTTTAATTGAACAAAATGTATATTTTAATTTTTCAATAAAATGCTACGAAACCGGTTGGAAATGCACGTAAAGATGCGTGAAAATGGCCGAGCGCGCGAAAGCGGTCGAGTAGTGAGGAGAGCAGAGGAGCGAAGGAGAGCCAATATATTATATAGTAATAGAAGCGCGCTGCGCGCAACGTTTAAATCTTTACTTTTAAATATCTGTGCAACTACTGCAGCGACTTTCTTCGCTTTTTTTTAATTCGGGGTAACTGAACTCGAGGAAGCGGATTTTGGACGTGGATTTAGTGTACCGTTAAAAATGAAGCTGCTACGGCATGTTTTTTAATAAAAATCCTTATATTGCTATTGTCTTTTAACTGTACACTAAATCCACGTCCAAAATCCGCTTCCTCGACTTCAGTTACCTCAAAAGAAAAAAATTAGCGAATAAAATCGCTTCAGTAATTGCACAGATATGTAAAAGTAAAGATTCAAACGTTGCGCGCAGCGCGCTTGCTTCTATTACTATATATATAGGCTCTCCTTCGCGCCTCTGCTCTCCCCACTACTCGACCGCTTTCGCGCGCTCGGCCATTTTCACGCATCTTTACGTGCATTTTCAACCCGTTTCGTAGCATTTTATGGAAAAATTTAAATAAACATTTTGTTCAATTAAACTTGTACTTTTCAAATCCGTTTCAATAATTAAAATCGGACGATCCATAGAGCATCCAGACCTGTTGCAAAATAGTGTATTGAAAAATTAAAATGACGATTGTGGCAAAACTAATCGTCGGACAGCGTCGGGGTTTTGCACACATAAAGTAGCTAGGAATGACTACTTTTTTCCAAAGTTTGAGCCCTCTACGTTTAAAAATGTCTGATTTATCAATTTATAAAAAACTCTTAATTTTCCGCTTTTTTCCGGATTTTCTCCGTTACTACTTATCCGACCCCTCATTTTGTTCGTATTTCTATTCTCTACAAATCGTCCATTTATTTACAAATTTACACCATTAAGATTGCTGCATTCCTTTCCATTTTATAAGCAAAAAACAAAAAAAATCGCGTTTTTTTGCTTAAAAATGTTTATAACAAATTAATGGAAAAAATTTCAGAGTTGGAAATATAACTGAAATCATCTACGGATCGTCTTTTAGATGATGGCACAGACGGTTTTCTAATAGGATTAATGTCACGACAAATCGCTCTATTGCTTGGCCTATAAAACTATGTAAAAATTTGCTACCATGTTAAAAAGTAGAACCAGTGTAACAGAAAAGTACCCCTTATTTCTGAATAGCCAGCTGCATACTCTTTTGCCAATAGAAAAAGACGAAATAAAAGCGAGTTTACCTAATTACGTATTTTTCTAAATACACTTGGCAAACGGATATATGGGCCCTAATCAAAAAATAAATAGAACTTTGCTTTTAAGGTAGGTCTGATCTTTAAAGCTGCAACAAATTTTTACACCATTTCATCAGGTGTATTGAAAAAAATGTAAGATATAAAATTCAAGAAAGATATACTTTGGTACATTTTCCTGATTATAGTTCTAACACATTACTATACTTAATCCCACGCAAGATTGACCCATGTCAAACATATTTGCCAACTTATAATTTAAAAGGTCCCAAATTCAGAAAACACCTCGCGGTCACTGACAATTGCTGAATTGATGAGAGATAGATATATAAATGGCAATACATTTACATGTACGCGACGAAGATACATATTCCGCACCTAATCCTTGCAGCCGAAAAAACATCAACAGGTGGGATATGTGCAGCACCTAAAATCGAATGCCGTGTAGATGGGCGTCCTTTTCTTACGCCTCTGCACCGGCATACCTCTTTCCGGCAGCCTTTAACCCGTCTTGTCTATTCCGCGTTCCTTCGCTATTTACAGAGCCGTCCTGCAATTCCGATTTTGATTTATGACGTGTGAAATCAAAGTTTGTTTTTAGGAATATTGTTGTGGGCTTTCGGTATTGTCAGAAAGCATTTTGCCATTATTTTGTGCTTATTAGACATTTTGGTAGTATTTTGTCGGGTCGGACTTTGTTTAAAGTGTCTCTTTTTATGAAAAGTAAGTAGGTAAACATATTTTATTTCTATAACAATTATCTAGACAAACCTTACCCCAAAATTAATTAATGTTATAGGAATTATGTGTTCTGAGGCGCAAAATAACGAATCTAAACAAGTAGTTTAGTAGAAAAGCTTATAGTTTTTAAAATTTTCTTTTTAAATTACCTTTTTTTTTTTAGAGGTCATGTTAATCACGAAGAGAATATGATTAATATTTTCTTTTTTGAAGGTTTCTTTTTAATTTCTCGAAAATGCATTAAGATATTGACTAGAATTTTGGTACACTCCAGTATGTAATCAAGGAGTACATGTACGTGCAAAAATTTATTTTCTAAAGTGCTTGCATCAGTGGTTTGCGTGCGGGTGTCTTTATTTTTAGGAAAAAATAGCACGCCACTGATTTTTTGCAAAATTGATATCGTTTTCTTTTAGCCCAATTCTGTGTGAAAAGTGTCTCTTTTTTGTTCTGACGCGCCGTTTTCGAGATAAAAAATTAATTTATTTCTTAATTTGTGAATTTTTTTAAAAATATTTTTTTTCAGAAAATGATTCTTTTTTATTTAAGTTTATAGTATATGCTGGAAATGGCTTCTCCGTGCTTCAATATATGCTCCAAATCGTCTTCGCATATTTCTCCTAACTCTTCGGAATACTTGAACTTGAAAATTTTAAACACCCTGTATCTCGAAAAAGAAGCGTTTGAGGATCCACGTTTATATAAACTTATTTTCATATTTTTAGATGTAGAATCTGCCCTTAAAATTTCTTAACATCTTTTTGTAACACCCTGTATAGATAATGATCCTAAACACACGGCCCACTCAGTTAAAAAATGGTTCCAGGAAAATTCCGTGATCATGATTGACTGGCCCTCTCGTAGCCCCGACCTGAATCCGATAGAGAACCTTTGGGGCGACCTAAAGAGGGGATTAGAGAAAAAATAAAGAATGTAAATGAATTAAGTGAAATGGCTCAACAAATATGGAATAGAATACCCGCTAATGTAGTTGGGTCTATGCCAGAAGATGTAGAGATGTAATTGTGAGCAAAGGATATCCTACAAAATATTAGCCATTATACTTACTGTTAAATAATATGTTATATTCTTTATTTATTGATTTTTATTTATTTAATATATATATACACTACGGGACTACAGGATGTAAATTCCAAATGGTGCAGAGAAAATAAAGAACAAAGTATACAAACAAAATACAGAAAACACCTAAAAGATAAGAAAGGAAAGAAAAACATGAACATGATGAGTAACCTAACAGAGAGAAAAGAGTATAAAACAATTAAAATTATATGAATAATATTAATCTTTAAAGTTTTGATAAAGTACTGTTAAAATAAAATATCGCAGTCCGAGTATACAGAATTGAAGTTCCACGCTACTCTGTTGGCAAGGGCGGTTTGGCCGTAGTTGGTCCGGTGGTAGCCTTCATAAAAAAGTTTTCTTCAAACCAGTTTTTGCTATATTATTTTAGTGTTAAATTTTTCGTTTCTAATTAGTTGTCCATTACAAAATAGTATGTGAAGCAGAGATTTCCTTCTAAGTCCAAATGTTTTTTTGAAAGTTAGATAATTTAGGTTTTCTAAAGGTCATTATACACTTTGATTTGGTTTATAATTTTGTGTTTTATTTATTTGCCCAGTGTTTCTAATTAGCTGGCCAAATGTATGTAATGCGGTAACTGACAAAAAGATAAAAACATTTATATCACTGATTTCTCAAGAAAAAATCATTTGTGATAAATGTTGGCGCATTAAAAAGAGTTTAGTAACTCCTTTTTAGGTTCGACGAGCTTTAAATACAAGTCAAGGGTGTAAATAGCATTTTTTCTAGGGAAGGGAGTTGAAGTTGTTAAAATGCTACCTGAGGGAAGGGGGTGATTTGTATAATAATTTAATGGCGTTTGAAAAATTTAGATATCTAGAGGCTTTCTGCATGGAAATAAGCTGGCTCAAGAAGTTGTCTGCAATGTTTATAAGCACTTTGCCCACAAACATCACGAATTAAGCCCTATTCAAGTAATTAATAATTATTATTAGTTTCTTATTACTATATCAAGTGAAATTTATCCACAGAGATAACCCAGTGTGTCAATCTAATAATATTATGAACTTAATTGAATTTGGTTCTGCCTATTTAAAAACACAAGTAGAGAAATTAAAAATTAAATAAAAAGTGAAATAGTCATAAATTTTGATAAAAAAATTCTTAGTCTGGCCCTGATCAAAGTTCAAGATGTGTAAACAGAATGTTACTAGAAATGACATGTGTTAACGGCCACCATTAAAATCTTACGTGGAATTGAGTATATACAATACTAAGGGTATGGTCCGAAAGTAACCAACCGCAGTCATTAGTGCCATTAATGACAAATATCATGTGACTACCACTACAAATTATAATAAAAAAAACACGTGATGTGCTAACCATGGTTACGGCTGGATATTTTCGGACCATACCCAAAGTTTGTTATCTCTTGTTCATATTTACCTCATACTCAGCATCATCAGCATCGTCATCACCAGCCAAGGGGTCTGTCTCATTAGCTTTCTAAAGGATAAATATAATTTTCAAATGTAAACTCATTTTCATTACATTTATAGTGTTCTTATAAAGAAAAATACATCATATTATTTTATTTTTTATTCATATTTTCACACTAGAATTATTTTGTTATTATGGCATATCTAGAAAGTTAAAAAATTTTATTCAATACTATTTCTTTTAATTTTACTCTCACATTCACCAAATCATTTCTGACCAAAAAAAATTACAAAAAAGAATATTAAATTTCCCGCCATTTCTGCTGACCTATGGCAAAGGAAAAAATGGACTCTTAACAAGATGGCAAACAGATGTTGATTCTGCATTATTTTGTAAAGGTTTTTGTGTAGTTTAAAAGCATTCTTGCCACTGTATAATACAGTAATATAAATCCCAATGAAAGGGGATGTATTTTCATATGAAAATTGAGCAAAAAATCAGGAGAAATGCACACATATAGGCGGACAACAACACACAAAATGGCTACAGGCAATGAACTGATTACTACTATTGGTTATATAGAATATAAACAAATATTACTGAAGGAATAAATAGCATAAACAAATATTAACGAAAATAAACATAATTTTGACTTTTACCAAAATCTTTTACCTGTGGCTTGGAGTTATTTTCTTCGCTGCTTTCCTCGGACTCTTGTTTAGATTTTGATTTTCTGCCTTTGGATTTCCTTTCTTTTTTTTCTTTTGGCTCGTCGGTGACGGTGCTTTCTTGGGGCTCGTCAGTTCCATTCTCCTCTTCCTCTGCTCTACCACTTTTCCTTGAGCTCTTACGTTTCATTTTTGTGAAAACTTGGGAAAGTTTTAATAAAAAACGCGGTGGCAAATACTTTTTTAATAGACGCCACTCACACGCCAAACGAAACTCACGCCAAAGCAAAACCAAAGCGGCTCCTGAAGTACCAACCTAACGGTAAAAATAACTAAAAATACCTCGCAAGTCATAAATGAGTAGACCAGTGCCCATTGGGTCCATCTCCCTTTCTCATTAGCTCGTTAACAAAGAGAAGGACGAAAAAACACGCGAAGTGCGTCAATTGACCTAAACGATTACCCGACGACGTTGCTGTTGAACAGGCACCCTGGCTCCTGCGCCATTTTTAATTTTTATTTATCGTGTTTCACCTCGATGTCAAGAAATTATCATAATTTTGCTCTTGCAACAACTGTTTTTTAACAATAATTATGGCTGCAAAAATAATAGTAAGACTGGAAAACCTTTCGAGCAAAGTAAATTAAGAGTTCAGTCCAACGAGTGTGTCTTGAAAACAGTTATTTTGACCTCAAAATCAGCGGCTAGAAATGGTGCAAATAACAGTGTATGGGTACTCTATTTAAATCCCAAAGAACAGACTAATCCAACTAGTAAGTAAGATAAGGGTTTTTGGGACGATAACAAGCTATTGTAGGATACCCCGGCTGAAGGAGTTTAAAGCCAGACTTGTATTTAGGTCTGGAGCCTCTATTACCCAAGTTTGTTTACATTGGAATTGAAAGAAGTTGTATTTTAAAAATGAGCAGAAAAAAATCAGATGAGAGACCCTCAATCATCCAGGAAATCGTTTTCTATGATAAACCCAATATTAAGACAGTAGTTCCAGAGGCAATTCTTCCACAATCTTCAACATTACCTCTGGGAAAAGGAGATATAGTTATTTCACGTGTCAGGAAAATTGTCTTGCCCCGTGAAAAGCATCCGGAAGAGAAAAAATCACCTGAAATAAGGAATCGAGGACCTAATGATCCTACTATTAAAGTAGAACAACAACCAGAAGAGGATGTAAGTGAAGATGCTGATCATTTGTCTAGTATTGATTGTTTAAACCACTTTATTGCCTATGAAAATTTAGGAGGACCTTTAGAGTCTGTAATATCTAAAGAAAGTTCTGTAGCAGAACATTATGGGTCAGAAGACTCTTCCAAGTCTGTAAGCCACAGTAAAACAAGGACAAACATTGATAAAGAGTCAGATAATATCAAACGTGAACTGCCCCAATCACCAAAGAAAACTCTTAAATCTGTTAAACAAAGTAAGGGATCAAATGATACCAGTACAAACATTGATAAAGGTTCAGTTAAAATTACACGAGAACCACCTCAGTCACCAAAGAAAGTTCTTAAGTCTGTTAAACAAGGTAAAGGATCCAATGATGCCAACACGGAACCCACAAAAGGGAAAAGTAAAGAAGCTTCTAATATAGGGAAAAACTCTCAAAATGTCGCTAAGGAAGTTGCACAAGAATCGCTTTTCAAGAAGCCATATCAACCCATTCAGAAAGCGAAAAAAGCATCTCAGCAAGTGACCCTATTTAACTTCCTAACTAAAAAATCAAAAGATGCAGAGGCACCTAGTCGAAGACCTAGTACTTCTAATCAAAAGATAGTCAATTCCAAAGAAGGAGGTGGTATTAAAAGTACAAAAGACAGGTCTCCAAGCAAGGAAACGATAGTAAAGAAGTCTCCAGAAGAGAGGACTCCAAAGAAAAGTGGAGAAAAAAGTGAAAAACTAGTTAAAGCTCCAGAAAAAACTAAAAATATTGAAAAAGGCAGTTCTAAAAACAGTACTAAAGGAAAGAAGACTAGCATTAGTCTGAAAAAGAAGATTATGGAGTCAAAGAAACCAAGGGGTAGGCCCAAGAAGAATCCTGGAGATGGTAGTCAGATGGTAAAGACCAAAGGTCACTACTCTGATGAAGATGTTTCATTTAGCTCTCCAGAAAAAAGTAGGAGTGTGAGTATGGAGGTTATTTTTGTATACAGGGTGTTTAGTAATGAGTGGGCCTTAGCAATTATTTAGATCGATTTGATAGTAAGAAACATACAAAGCTCGATACAAAGTGTTAAAGTGAAAATTTTATTTTGTTTTTATCGATACGTTTTGAAAGATACCATAAAAGAAATTTGGAAATCTCAATATTTTCCGAGTTTTAGTTGTGCAATGTTTAATTTTTTTAATCCATTTTTTGTCATTCACAATTTAATCTTTTATATATTGCATTGAAATTTTGCACACAAACTAAGTTTAGTGGAGTCTATAATCGTGAGGTAAAAGTACTTCACTGCTTTGCCGCTAGAAGGCACTTTACCCAAAACTTAAAATTTATTTTTATCATAACTTTTTTATTTTAACAAATATTGCATTAAATTTTTTTAACTCAAATTTTCAAACTACATCGACAAATTAAGTAGTACCTAGTGCTTCAAAATTAATAAAATGTGGCATTGAATAATAATAAATAAGTCATCTGTCAAATTAATAAGAATTACAATTATTTTTATTTAAATCAAATTTTCTGATTTCTTTTTATTAAAATTTCGTGGTTAAAAATGTTATTTAAATAAAAAAATGATAATTGATTTTATACCTATATCCAAATTTCATGGTATGACAAAAAAAGTTTTTAAAAAATCAAACTTTCCTCAGCTATAAATTGGAAAATTTGAGAATTCAGAAAAAAGCAAAACCTGAGACTGTTCAGGTTATTTTTCTCTGTTGTTACAGATTTTTTGGCCTACACTATACATATACGATTATTCATTACTGAAATGTATTAAACAAGATTTTATTCTTACAAATACCTTTATTACCGTTTTCTAGTATGCCGAACTTACAAATGTGCCGTTAAACAGTAATGAAACAGTTGTAAATGATGATGGTGTAGAGGAATTGCTAGACGAAACTGAGGAACAGATCAGCACATTGGATAGGGTTGAAAAAGACTTGGAAAGCATGTTTAGAGAGGGAGATGAAGAAGACCCACAGAGTGCCAAGGGCAAAAAGAAAGGAGTTAAGAGAAAGCCAAAAACCCCTGTCATGCTGGTTAAGAGGGTCAAAACTGAAGAGGAAGATGTTCAGAATGAAGAAAGTATTAGGGAGATTCTGGATACATCTGGAGAAGGTAGGTTAGAGTTTTTTCTTTTCCAGTTTATTACCGGTCATATATTTTTAGACTTGGAAGAAAAACTAAAGATTCTCTGTTGTTTTTTAGAGTTTGAAGAGGATAGCAGAGACGAATGGATGCCGCATGAATATGCGGAGTACAGGCAGCAACACATCATGAAAAATCTGAACAAAATCTTTCCATGTAAATACTGCGGTGGGCAGTTCACTAGTTATTACACTATGAGAAAGCATCGCGCTCTGGAACATAATGACTTGGGTAGAGATAGAAAAGAGGGATCATTCAAGGACTCTGTCAAATGTAAGCAGGAGAAAGAGCAGGGAGGTAAGTTTATCGTCTAATAAGCAGTGTTGAGAAGATTTAAATCAGTTGGTTAAAATCAGCGATTAAAATCATGATTTCAATCAAGTGATTTTTAATTTAAAAATCACAATTAACATTAAAAAATTAAGCTACAATCAGGATACTTGAAAACATATTTATTCATAAAAATAAAACTTTAAACACCGTTTGATACAAAAAAAAACCTTGATGCATTTTCATTTTTATAATATTCATTATAATACTTGAGAAGGAATGTAGCTGCATTTCACAAAAATAAATCCTTTAAAAATTCCTTTTAATTAGGCAATTCAACGATGTGTCAAAATTAATTCAATGTGGCGGCTGTGGGCAAACATTGCAAGGAACACGTTCGTTTACATTGAAGTGTACGCATCCCGAATCCCGATAAAATTGATTTCTATTCATCAAGGAATCATCAGGTTGTTGTGGTTTGTTCATTTAGGTTTGTTTACTGTTCTAGTGCGCGCTTAAACGTTTTTTTTTGCAGGAAAATACATTTTTATAGTGATTTAGTGGGTGTATTTACCAAACAATAATGCCGGTGACTTGTCTTGCAGTCCGTTGCGGAAGTCGCTCCAACAGGGACCAGATTAGTTTTTATTGTGTGCCTATCATCTTAAAGCATAGGTTTTTAACTAATTTAAATGATTTGTCCAAAAGACGCAGGGCTGCTCTCAAAAGGGACAATCTTACAGAGTCTATGTTAAAGCATCAAAGAGTTTGCAGCAAGCATTTTATAACAGGTTCCAAGTTATTTTCTCGAGTAACTTAACTACTTTATCTACCTAGAGAAGTTTAAAAATAATATTCACTTTTTTAACAAATAACTTTCAACTGAAAACTAAACCTTAAGATATTTTTTTGGTGGTGCCCCCTGGCCCCTTGTAAAAATTTCAGCTTATTCTATTGAGAATTTATTTTAGTTTTTGTAATATTTTAATTATTTAGTAATAACTAGAAAATTGATCTTGATATAATTTATTTTTTTAACTGAAATGTCTTTCTAGTTCAAGCAAATGTAGCTATGCATACCAAAATATTATTAAATAAAAAATATATACATATAAATAAAACATGCATTATTTATTTCCCAAACTACAATACAAACAATATAGAAATAATACAAAATGACAAAAATTATAGATTATTTATTTGTACAATATAACAATGTACTGTACATATGCTTTCGTCGTTCTATAATTCTCCACACATCTAACGATCTTAAGTTTGCTCTTTAAGAATGTCTTACCTGAAAAAAACACTCTGTAAACATTATCCTTCTATTTTTATTTTAAAGTTACTGAAAATTAAGCAAAGTACAGGGTCTTCCAACGAGGACTGAACAGGGGCTCATTTTTGAGCTTCCTTGTATTTAAAGAAAAATCTAAAATAGCCAATCGATGTAGTTTTTCCTGCAGAATTCAAAAATGAAACCAAAAATTTATTTGAACCAGAAACAAAAGAGTTACGCTATGGATAAGGTGTTTTTTAAATGGAACATAGCTTTTTTTATACGATTTTCGGAACGAGTGATTTTTTTTATGTCCGTTCTGATTAAAATATTTAATATTGTGACAGCTATTTTTATTAAATTTTAATGTTTTATCCAGTATAATTTAACTTCAACCTGTTTGAAACATACACTAGGTAATAAAGGTAAAATCACCTTGAAATCCTTCAAAGTCAAAAAATTTGACAAATTTACTATAATATTGCCGAAATGAAATATTCATTAGATGAGAGATTGCAGATTGTTATCTTGTTCTACAAATGCCAAGAAAATGCAAGAGAAGCAATATTATATATATATATATATATATATATATATATATATATATATATATATATATATATATATATACAGCGTGTCCAGAAAAGTTCTAGACATATGGGAATTTTCTTTATTGTTGATTTTACGAAAAAAAGTTATTCTTTATAAAAAGTTCTGCTTGATTCGCAAATAATATTGACATATCAAAGCTTAAGATATCTTGTACAGGGCGGCAAAAAAATGCAGAAACACAGAATTGCGATAAGAGAGAAGTACCCTCAATTTTTATTTTAGAGCAAATTGTTATAAGAAAACTTTACTAAGGACTACAAAACGAGGTCAGATACAATTTTTCGTTGAACTATTTTAATTTACAGGGTACCATAAAAAAGCCTTTGGAAAATATTTTTTTATTTTATTTCTTTAACATTTACCGGCAACAATTTTGCAACAACTATGTGTAATACTATAGTAACGAATATTGACGTGTTAGTCAAAAATCATTTACTATTTTGCGACTTATTAACAAAAGTTGTTAGTTAGTTTCGTCATGGTTGTAAAGTTAACGCTGCATGAGAAAATAGAAATTGTACTTATCGTCGGAGATCACTATAACTCTATTAGGGAAGCCGCACTCATATTTGATAATAGACACCCTGACAAAATGGTATGTAGCGCCACTATAGCAAATATAATGAATAAATTTATGGCTACTGGTTCCGTCGAAAATGTATTTAAGAAACAACATAACAAATGGTCCACAACAGAAGAAAATCAACTCAATGTCATGCAAGCAGTTATCGAAAACCCGAAAATTTCTTTAAGAAAACTGTCAGAAACTATTCCAAATGACGTCAAGAAGTCTACTGCTAGTAAAATTTTAAAAATAAATAAATTTCATCCATATAAACCGAAATACGTTCACACGCTTCTTCCCAGAGATTTTGATTCTCGTTTCCTATTTTGCGCGTGGTTCCAAGGCGAGTGTGAAGATGATCCTTTTTTTGCAAGAAAAATATTATTTACGGACGAGGCCATGTTTACTTCCAACGGCGTGGTATGCACCCAAAATTGTCGGTGGTGGAGTGACAACAATCCAAATTTTATAATCGAATGCCGTAGTCAATATTCATTTAAAACCAATGTTTGGTGTGGCATTTTTAATGATCGGATCGTTGGACCTTACTTTTTTCGACAAAATATAAATGCTGCCATTTACCTGGACTTCTTAAGGAACCAGTTGTCTCAATTTCTTGACGAACTGCCACTAAATATAAGACGTATAATTTGGTATCAACATGATGGAGCCCCATGCCATAGTACTAACACAGTAACTGGGTATTTGAATGAAGTATTTCCGCAACGTTGGATAGGTAGACGTTCAAATATTCCTTGGCCAGCCAGATCGCCTGACATCACACCCCGGGACTTTATGGGGCCGATTAAAAGAAATGGTGTATAAGCATAGACCTTTTCAGGATATTGACCATCTTGAAGCAGTAATAACAAACTGTGTCCAAGAAATCACTCCCAATATGATACGGGCGACAGTATCAGAAGTAACAAGACGTACTGTAGTTTGCATGGAAAAAGAAGGAGGGCATGTGGAGACATAATCTTTTATTTTAAACTATCTGTTTTTAGATCACTGATGTTTAGATGTTTTTGATGTTTCTTATAACAATTTACTCTAAAATAAAAATTGTCCCTCTTAACGCAATTCTGTGTTTCTATAGTTTTTTGTCGCCCTGTACATGATATCTTAAGTTTTGATATGTCAATATTATTTGCGCATCAAGCAGAACATGTGTGCAATACTGTTGTAACGAAAATTGACATGTTTACGTAATTACTTTCAAACAAGAGGTAATAAAAATGCTCAATGTATTTTTTATGGTACCCTGTAAATTAAAATAGTTCAACGAAAAATTGTATCTGACCTCGTTTTGTAGTCCTTAGTAAAGTTTTCTTATAACAATTTCCTCTAAAATAAAAATTGAGGGTACTTCTCTCTTATCGCAATTCTGTGTTTCTGCATTTTTTTGCCGCCCTGTACAAGATATCTTAAGCTTTGATATGTCAATATTATTTGCGAATGAAGCAGAACTTTTTATAAAGAATAACTTTTTTTCGTAAAATCAACAATAAAGAAAATTCCCATATGTCTAGAACTTTTCTGGACACGCTGTATATATATATATATATATATATATATTATATATTATAGTAAATTTGTCAAATTTTTTGACTTTGAAGGATTTCAAGGTGATTTTACCTTTATTACCTAGTGTATGTTTCAAACAGGTTGAAGTTAAATTATACTGGATAAAACATTAAAATTTAATAAAAATAGCTGTCGCAATATTAAATATTTTAATCAGAACGGACATAAAAAAAATCACTCGTTGCGAAAATCGTATAAAAAAAGCTATGTTCCATTTAAAAAACACCTTATCCATAGCGTAACTCTTTTGTTTCTGGTTCAAATAAATTTTTGGTTTCATTTTTGAATTCTGCAGGAAAAACTACATCGATTGGCTATTTTAGATTTTTCTTTAAATACAAGGAAGCTCAAAAATGAGCCCCTGTTCAGTCCTCGTTGGAAGACCCTGTACAAAGTTTTAAAAATTACTAAATGGATATACCTTGTCGACTAAAACATATGAATCCTTAACCACCTTTACTCCAACTTTTATTACAAATACTGCCTCAAAATATTTATAAGACTGCAGGCTTTGCTTTCATTTGGTATAATAAGAGAAAAGGATAGCCCTTATGTTCCACCGAGCATAAGGAAAATTGTAGCATACACCAAGCTAAAAGGTGCACCGAATGGGTAGCACACCAGTCCCTGTACAAAAAAAAATTAATTAGGGTGTTCTGAATGGTGGCACTGCCACCGGCCTGTCGCAACCTAATGGGCCGATTTGAGCTCAGGTCGAACAAAGTAGCTTGGCCCTCCCCTGGCCTGCCGAACAAGTTTGATGGGCAAACTGTTACCCCAGGGGTCACAGGCTCTGCCGCTTACGGTTGAGTTAAATAAATAAACAAAATATAGCATTATAATAGAATAGAAGTATTTAGAGAACCTTAGTGTGTGAATATATTTTTTGGCAGATGAGTCGGATGAGGAAAGCAGAGAGGAATGGATGCCTCAGGAGTACGCCGAATACAAAATGAAACACAAAATGAACAAGCTGAAGCGGGTGCAGTGGTATAAATGCAAAATTTGTTGCGCTGTTTTCTCCAATTATTACAAACTGAGCAGGCATAGGGTGAGTATCGATAATGGGGGAGTATTTGGGCAATACATTTTATATATGTATAGAAAATCCGTGGTCTCTCTGTGGGCTGCAAATCTCAAGAACTCTAGTCCTATAGGATTTTTTCCTTCCCTAGGTGGAACATGCAAACAAACCTGACCCATATGAGTGCAAGGACTGTGACAGTCGCTTCAAAGACGTGGAGTCTCTTATGGCGCACATTCGAGAACACCAGGGTAAGTCTAAATAATTCTAAATTTGAAAAAAGGTCACTGCCGATGAAGATTGGGGTAAAATGGGGACATCTCCCCATATTTCGTACATTAATTGTCAACCAGCACTTCGGCCTACGCTATTGTGAACTAGTGTTGTAAATATCCGTATTCTTTAGATATCCGGATAATACGGAATCGGAATCAGCTAATATCCGTATCCATTATCCGAATACGAATCCATTTCTTGACCCGCGCGACAGATCATGTATACGTATGCATGCAATACTAAAACATTTTCTATCCGGATACACGGCTAGGTAGGCCGATGCGGTATCGGTATCATTCGAAGTCGAAGGTTAGGGATAGGAAGGCACCGTCGGCGTCGTTCGTTCTCGTTTGAATTCGGTTCGGGTGAGGCGGGCCTAGTTTAACCAATGGGTCTCATCCCATATGATACCCGTTACCCCGATAACTATGCTCTCTTTTTTTAGGAAAGGTCATTAGAAAGAGAAAGCATAAGATCAAATATGCCACATCGCAGACCGTGTTGTTCGCTTATTCTCTTTGCACTTTGCATTAGTATACAGCCGATGCGAATTTATTTTGATTCCGAATCCGTATTCAAGTTCTCGGCCGGTTCCGGATAATCCGGATTCTTTTAATATCCGTATCCAACGGATTTTTGGATACGTATCCTTACATCACTATTGTGAACCCTCCATTGTAAAGGAGTTTAATACCTTATCTTTAACTGTATTAAAATGAATTAAGTTTTTCTGATGCTATTTCCGAACTTAAAGGCTTTGTAGTGAACTATTTTTTTTTGGTTTTTTCTTTTAGGAAAAGATCCATACCAGTGTCGAAAGTGTGATAAGGGATTTTCGACAAAAGAAGAACTAGACGAACACGTGCCAGTTCATATTCTGAAAAAAGGCCCTGCTCCTGTTAAAAGGTAGTTACAAAAATCACAATTTTTTTTTAATTTGTATAAAAATTAATGCGAGAATATTTAATACTTGACATATATTTCGAAAACGATTTACTTTAGCGTCATTCGACTAGTTTATCTTTTTTCTCTAAAAAAGACAAGAAGAAAATATATATATATATATATATATATATATATATATATATATATATATATATATATATATATATATATATATATACATATATATATATATACCCACCTTGGTAAGTAATCGATTGGTCTTATTATCCTTGAAACGGTCAATTTTACATTTTTTGCAAAAATGCGATACATCTGTCGAATTTTTACGGCGCGATTCAAAAGGTAAATTACAAAGTAATTTTTACTTATTTAATGAACCATATTATAGTGTGTACAATGTTTACTGCTTGCTGCAGGTTCCGGTGCGACATCTGCTCCAAAGAGTTCAGCAAATTGTGCGACATCGAACGTCACACTCGAGTCCATACGGGAGAAAAACCTTCCGAATGTAACATATGCCACAAGCGCTTCCAGCAATCTCACAACCTAAGCAAACATCTCTTAACGCACCTGCACGTCAAGCCATTCCAGTGTGAAATTTGCAACAAAAAGTTCGGCCGGATAGACGTCCTGAACCGACACCTATTGACCCATTCGATGGACAAGCCGTTTAATTGCGAAATTTGCAAAAAAGGGTTTATCAGGCAGGTTCAGTTGACGAATCACATAGCGAAATGTCATACGAGTTCTGACACCGGGCTAGTCGTGGCTGACGAGGCGACTAGTGACTTTGAGGAAGGCGAGATTAGTAATCCGGGTGAGACAAGTGTGGAAAATGAGGAGGTTGAGGAGGAGCTTTGCGAAGAGGTTGTGGCGATTTGAGAACATTTATAATTTACATATTGTACGCACGTGACACAAAACACAAAAATGGATATAATTCATATAAACCGTCAGATCAAGACAAGTCATCTTTATATATATATATATATATATATATATATATATATATATATATATATATATATATATATATATATATATATATATATATATATATATATATATATATATATATACAGGGTGATTCAAAAGTAAGCGGCATCCTTTCGGGGGCGTAATCCTTGCATAAAAATAAGGCAAAAAGTTCCTATTAATATGGCTCCGAAAAGGCTTCCTAAGGGAGCTACGCCCCTTTGAATAGGACACCTTAAAGACGATTTTTTCTCTATAACTTTAAAACCCTTTACTATTAAATTTTGAAAATTGGTGTACGGTATAAACATTTGATGGTAAATAAGATTCTAAATTCAAAATTTTAAAATCTTATTCAGGGGCGTCACATGCGGGGGAGGGTGAGGGTAAAAACATCCCTTTTTCTTTTACTCTTTAGGTTAATGTGATTTTGTTTGGAAATTGTAAAATTCTAGAGTTTTTTACGTAAAAAAGGTACTCTTAGTTCAATTCGATAGAGCGTACCATTTACGAGAAAATCGACTTTGAAAACTTTCTGGTAGTACGTTTATTCATAATAAAATTACTAGATACGCATTCAAAACGAAGTTCAGTGCCTAATTTAGCTTGTCGTCACGCTAATGGTAATAGTTTTGAACATTTTCTTTAAATTGCTAAATAAAATGTTAGTAAAAAAATGTGTTTTTTTTCCTATGGTAATGCAGATTAATTTTCATCAATAAACATATGCATCAGAAAATTTTCAAAGTCGATTTTCTCGTAAATGGTACGCTCTATCGAATTGACCTAAGAGTACCTTTTTTACGTAAAAAACTCTAGAATTTTATAATTTCCAAACAAAAGCATAACAACCTAAAGAGTAAAAGAAAAAGGGATGATTTTACCCTCACCCTCCCCCGCATGTGACGCCCCTGAATAAAATTTTAAAGTTTTGAATTTAGAATCTTATTAACCATCAAATGTTTATACTGTACACCAATTTTCAAAATTTAATTGTAAAGGGTTTTAAAGTTATAGAGAAAAAATCGTCTTTAAGGTGTCCTATTCAAAGGGGCGTAGCTCCCTTAGGAAGCATTTTCGGACCCATATTAATAGAAACTTTTTGCCTTATTTTTATGCAAGGATTACGCCCCTGAAAGGATGCCGCTTACTTTTGAATCACCCTGTATATATATATATATATATATATATATATATATATATATATATATATATATATATATATATATATATATATATATATATATATATATATATATATATATATATATATACAGGGTGTCCCAGGATAGGTGTTACGATAGGACATATGAGTCAAAAAAATTTGAATTTGAAAATTGCATTTTGGGAACATGCCCCGCTTGGTCCAAAACTGAGGAATACAAAATTTCACTCGGATTGGTATTATACAGGGCGAGTTATAACTAAACATATGAAAAATGACCAAGAATAAAGTACTCTTATTTTTCCAAATGGAACAAAAGCTTAGTAGAAAAAGTTGTTCAGAAATGACACTAATAGTATAACTTGAAATTAGAGCTTTCTATTCCATATTTTTATTTTCGTCAAATTTTTTGAAATGTAGTACATTTTCCCCCAATATCGTATTACAATACATTATTAGGCTATACCTGGTAAATGTACATATTACATGTTAGAAAACGTAGTTTCCAAGTATAATAAAAACCGAATACGACAGTGGTGGAAAATGTACTATTACATTTCAAAAATTTGACAAAAATAAAAATATTGACTAGAAAGCTCTAATTTCCAATTATAATATTAGTTTCATTTCTGAACAACTTTTTCTACTAAGCTTTTGTTCCATTTGGACAAATAAGAGTACTTTACTCTTGGCCATTTTTCATATTTTTAGTTATAACTCGCCCTGTATAATACCAATCCGAGTGAAATTTTGTATTCCTCACTTTTGGACCAAGCGGGGCATGTTCCCAAAATGCCATTTTCAAATTCAAAATTTTTTGACCCATTTGTCCTATCGTAACACCTATCCTGGGACACCCTGTATATATATATATATATATATATATATATATATATATATATATATATATATATATATATATATATATATATATATATATGTATATATATATATATATTAATATTATCTGTTTACTATGCCCCTGAAAGTATTTGTTTTTGATGGTTTTACGTTGGGCGTTATCTAAACTAAATAGAGACAGAACGTTCCTTAGAAATCACCCCCATTCACTAAAAATTTTCAGTCATCAAGTTTAATTGACAGTTGACATAGTTTAATAATAAAAAACGCATCTTGGGAAGTAAAGAGGCTTAAATTTTATCAGTCAGTTGCATCGGGTCTAACCGTTTTACTCTTAGTTGTACAGGTTTAAATATAGGGAGTAAACAAGGTCTAGAGATACGTTATGTGAATGCAAAAGCTAATATACATATATAAGGTACTATACAGGATATTCCTAAACTCCTAGTGAAAATTTTTGGGTGTAAATTTTTGGACTGATTTTAGGTAAAAGAGTTAATACAAACATATTATGTCCTACAGGGCTTAATTTTCAAGATACATACTTTTTTCATTTTATCATAAACGTTTTTTGAGATCAAAAAATTAGATTTATTAACCATTAAGATGCACCTAAAATTTGGTGTCTTTATCTTTATTAATAGCAAAGATATTTGCCCATCATAAGACTTTTCGGACACCCTGTATATAAACGTTTTTACATAACATGGGCCAAGAATCACACCCTGAAATATTTACCTGAAGTTTAGGACACCCTGTATAGACTTTTTTTATTATACCAATTAGGTAGGTTTATTTAATTTTTTAGCAAGTGTTCATATTTTTATTTTCTACAGTGTAGATATTACTTATTGGGTAGGAATTACTGTTACTGTATTTCTGTCATAACGCATTTTATATAGTGGTTTACTTTTTACATTTTTTGAATAATATATATATATATATATACACGGGGTGTTTCAAAGAAAATGTATGGCAATTTTGAAATTTTGAAATTTTTTTTTGGGCAAGAGGAATTTCTTTTTAAAATACAGCATGCCCAAGAGACTGCTTGCCAAATAGAGGAAAGATAGGGTAAAAATTTAATTGGTTTAGTGTATATGTGTATTTTTTTTCATCCCGCCCTGTACGTTGTAATAAAGATTTTCCGAGCAGAATTTTTAAAGACTGGGACACACTGTATTTTAAAAAGTAATAAAACTTCCTGTGAATTTATACTTATTTTATACATTTTATATAGTTTTCTTCCACCTATATAAATTTTATGGTTATTGTACTGTATATAGTTATGACTTATGACACATTTAGGTTTATTTGTTTTATGAGCCAGGACATTATGTATTTTCAAATATTCGTTGGTATGTCATAATAAAAAAAAACAACAAAAAAGTGTTTTTAGTTTTAGAAACACCTTCCCCCCCCCCCCCCCCCCCCCCTTAAAATTTTAAGAATATTTTTAAATGTACAGTGTGGTGAACTAAAATAAAAATTTCTTCTATCCCTCGACACCAAAAAGTCCTCCGGTCTGGATGGCATACGAGCAATTGTTCTAAAAAAATGCGCTCCAGAACTTGCACCAATCTTGACTCGTCTTTTCCAGATCTCTTATGACAAGGGTATCTTCCCAGATAGTGGAAGACTGCTCGTGTGCAGCCTGTCCCGAAGAAAGGTTCAAAGTCCCTTCCATCTAATTATAGACCTATCTCTCTTCTCTCCGTTGTCAGCAAAGTTATGGAGAAAGTGATCAACTTGCAAATTCTAAAATATCTAGAAAAACACAAAATCATTCATGACAGACAGTACGGATTTCGTCACCAAACATCCACAGCTGATCTTAAGCTTTGTCACACATAACTGGAACAAGTCTCTCCAATTTTATGGCGAAAGATTGTTGCTCTCGATATATCCAAGGCCTTTGACCAAGTATGGCATGCCGCACTCCTCAACAAACTACCTTCTTACGGCCTTCCTACCAAATTATGCACCTGGATCGGTAGCTTCCTCTCTAATCGGCGCATATCTGTTGTGGTTGACGGTCATTCATCTAACTTCCATCCTATCAATGCTGGCGTCCCCCAAGGTTCAGTCCTGGCACCAACCCTATTTCTTCTTCACATTAATGACCTGCTCTCTTCAACTACCAATCCCATCCACAGTTATGCTGACGATAGTACTCTTCACTCCAATATTCAGTTTTCCAGACAAGTTTCGAATCAATAGTTGGATAATAGATGCAGATCTATGTACCTATCCCTTTCCCAACATCTCCAATTAACCTTAGACTGGGGTACCAAGAACCTTGTTCAGTTCAACGCCTCCAAAACCTAGTCTTGCTCCTCGTCACGCAAAAAATCTGGCAACGCTTACCCCATCCACATGAATGGCCAAGCCCTACAAAACAATGAAACATTCGATCTTGTTGGCGTCGCTTTTGAACATGACCTCAGCTGGCACAAACACATTACTTCAGTAGCCACATCGGCAGCTAAAAAGCTTGGTTTTCTCTTTCGAGCCAGAAAATACTTCTCCTCTTCCAACTTATACACTCTCTATGTTCCCCAAATAAGACCTAACCTAGAGGGCTCCCACATATGGGGAGCGGCATCACCTTCGATACTCGTTAATTCTATCCAAAAGAGAGCCATTCGACTCGTCAATGACCCAGTCCTCACGAGAAAACTCCCTTCTCTCGCTCATCGCCGCGCTGTTGGGGATTTATCCCTTTTCTACCGCTACATCCACGGATTTTGCTTTGAAGAACTTGCCAGTTTTATTCCCCCCTTGACTGTTCCTAACAGAACAAGAGGCGCGTTACGTATGCATCCCTTTACTAGCTACAAAAGCCTAGAACAGACCACTTCTCTCGCTCATTCATACCTAGGGTATCCAGATTATGGAACAAATTGCCTGCAGATGTTTTCCCGTCCCAACCTCCAGTCCTTCAAATCCCGTGTCAATAGAATAGACTACATTTCCCTTCTCTTCAGACGCCCACGATACATTAGTACTGAGGCTTGAAGTCTACGTGCGATGTCTTAGATAAAAAAAAGAAACAAGTATAATGGTTTTTAAAATGTTTATTTAATATTTCTAACTTTACAAGTTGCGTTACTTACTAGTACTTAAAAATGTAATAGGCTACTGTATTACTGTTAATAACAAGGAATTCATAATTTAAAAAAGTGAAGCGATAATTTAAAAAAAATTAAACATCACTGACCGAACGTTAAAAAGATGAATCGTGATTTTCTTTTAAATTATCGCGTATAAAGAAGTATTATGTACCCATAATGTATGTACAATAAAAAAAGGAATATTTTCTGTCGACAGGGACGGTTAAGCAAGCTTCCTAATGTCACTAATGGTGCCGCCTCACTTTTTGTACACTTTTCTGAATTGGGGCCACTTTTACTTTCTGAGAGAGTGATGCGTTAATGTCGATGAAAATTACAATTAAAAACGTTGCAATTCTAAAGATTCCTTGGCAGTGTCACCAGCCTAGAAAGTCCCGTAATAAGAGTGATACAATACACAAAACAGTAAGTCTAAAAGGTACCATAAGTACTGGAAAAAATCTTGTTTGCAGTAAAATAGTACTAGTGAAGAAATACATGAAAACCATTTGTTATACATCCCTTTTCATGTCTGTCTATTTATACACCGGGTGTCCGAAAAGTTCTAGTATGGGCAAATATCTTTGCTATTAGTAAAGATAGAGATACGAAATTTTAGGTGTATCTTGTTGGTTAATAAATCTACTTTTTTTGTAATTTAAAATTTTCAACCACCTTGAGAAGTGACGCTAGGGCATGTTGAGGTCAAATTTTTTTAATGCAACTCTATGCCCTGTGGTACCTCATTTTAAAGGTATTTAAATTTTTAAATTTTGACAATTTTTTAATTTTAAACGACTTGCCATTTAAAAACGAATTAAGATACGAACTTCGGGTTTGCGGTAAAATGTTTCTTTTTTGAAGACCTTTAAAATGAGGTACCACACGTCATAGGGTTGCATTTAGAGTTTTTGACCTCAACTCCCTAGCGCCACCCCTCAAGGGGGGTTGAAAAGGTTACATTACATAAAAAGTAGATTTATTAGCCAACAAGATACACCTAAAATTTGGTGTCTCTATCTTTACTAACAGCAAATATATCTGCCCATACTACGACTTTTCGGACACCCTGTATAGAGCGTTCCCATACCCCTGGTATATATTCTAAGGTGCGATTCTTGGCTTAGTTTTAAGTGAAACAGTTTATATGAAGTATGTCCTAAAATGCTGAGTTTTCAAGAAACAGGGGTGAAACATGTCCCGGGTCGTGTACCTTTTGACCACCCTAAACTACTTTTTGGGGCGCCCCTGGCTTGGCTTGTTAACTTAGTTATATTCCTCGCTTCATTTAGAAACTTTTGTGTCCTTTGCTCTTTTTGGTATCCGGCATAGCTTGTAAATTATTTAGCAAAATATCCGCCTGTGCGTAACTTTTTAAAAAATAAGTCCCATCTTGAAAATATTGTATGCACGCACAGCTATTTTGTTAAATAATTTGTAAACGATGCAAGATACTAAAAAAATGTAAGAGACCAAAAAGTTTTAGGACTAAATAAGATTACTAATTACCCAATCAAAAATAATCAGTGTCGTCGCAAAAGAAAGTTCGGGAGGGTAAAAGGGTCCATGACCCAAAAAAAAATCATCCTGTTTATGTGTTGAGAAGCTTTTAATAAACAGTTATTGAAAGTGCTGAAATTAAGCCCTGTGCAAATTTGGAGACAATTATCTCTAAAACAGTTTAAGATACAACGAAAAATTGAGAAAAAATCAAAACATTTGACAACACAGCATTTTAATATGGTAAAATAAACTTTTTACCTAAAATAGCCTATGAATCCTACATACACCCAAGTTATCAAGATTTTTTCGTACTTGAAACTTGCGGTCACCATTGCACTCGAGTATTTTTTCTCAAACAAAAAAACCTCCTCCACGACAGAAAACTTCCGCTGGTGAAGATAAAAAATACACATTCACAATACTAACAACTAAAATCAATACCAATCACATTTAATGATAAAATTACATAAAAAAATAAGTGAATTGACCTACTGGTCACAACCTCTAGTTTTAAACAATTTTTTTTTTTGGATTTTTTGATTTTCCAAAATGACTTGTTAAGTTGCAAAAGCGTCTTTTTAGGGTTTTAATTATTATTACCGATCGCCTGTATTTTGATAATAAAAATAATATTTTTACTGGCCTGTACATTAAGGGCGTATTTTCTTCTTCCTCTACCGACGACTGTAAATATATTAAAAATTAAATTTATCTCCCTCTTTTACACGAGGATACCCCCTTAACACATTCTACAACCTTTCAGTGCTGAAACCTATACATTTGCACCCATATTCGGACAAACAACTTTCATAATTGATTTTCTTAACTAAGCAGGGTTTAACCTCAAAGTGTTTTATAACTGAAAAGATTATTAGCCTCGTAGCACCTATTTCGGGACACACTGTATCAAAAAATCTGTATATTAAGATTTGTGGACAGCCTGTACATCCCAGGTTTATAACACTTTTGCACCAACCAACTTTTATAACCAAGTTGGGTTTAACCGCAAGTGTTTTAAAACTGAAAATACTATTAGCCTATTCGGTCTCGTAAAACACTTATTTCGGGACACACTGTACCAAAAAATCATTATATTAAAGTTTATGGACCGCCGGTACATCCCAAGATCATAAAAGTAAATTCTTATGAATCATGTTCATGAGCATGTAAGTGGTACCTATACAGAAGGTTCCTAAGCCTCGAGTGGATATTTCAGAGTACGATTCCTAGTCGAATTTTGAGTAAAAAAGCTTATATATAAATATGTCATTAAATGCTTAGTTCCCAAGTTACAGGGTGATAAAGTTCCCCGGGTCACGTACCCTTTGATCAACCGAAACTATTTTTTGGGACGCACTGACTTGGCTTCATAACTTATATTGTATTTGTTAAGAAAGTCTTAATCCTTTTAAGTGTCAAAAAGCAGCTCTCACTTTCCACTGTCGTCATTGGAATAGTACATAAAATCTACAATTTTACGCTTTCCGAAAACGTTTCACTGAGGTTCATTTCTAACAAGAGCTGTAAAATGGGAACAGCACCCGCACTATTATAAAAATCTTCACGGCAAAATAAAACTTGCAATTCTGATTTAAGCTTGGAAACGTTTATCATCTCATAACTATTTTTAACGTATTTTAAAATGCCTTCAGGAAAGTCTTTATAATCAGCAAAATTATTTGTATTAAACAAACGTGTGACAATTAAATGTTCTGTAAAATTAAAACGACAGCGGATGATAAGGGAGAAAAATATCATCCTGTATTTATGTTGCTTGGGACGTATTCATTAAAAGTGCAACGATTCGCCTTGTACAAAATAAGATACCTTAAAGGACCTTTAAGATAAATTGAAATAACGTCACATTTTATCACCTCAGAAAGTAGTGCATTTGAACTACTCATTAAAAGTACAACTTTCTTTGCTAAGTTCCGATATGTTCTTTTTTTGTTGGATCCTATCAGTCACGAGACTGGTTTTGGTTTGGTTAGATACTCAAACTAAGTCAGTACCGTACCACTGGGAGGTTGGAAGTTTTTAATATTTTTGCTACAAATTTTAAGACGATTATCTCAAAAAACGTTTAAGATAAATGGGAAAAAAGTAGAAAAAAAGTTTAACACCTCGTATCTTGACAATGAAACATTCAAGGATATTCGTTTGTATAAACTTTTTTACTCAGAATCAGCATGGGAATCACTCCCTGAAATATTTACTAGTAGCGTAAAACCGTAAAACAATAACTAAAAGTTAACAAAGCCATCGGACAAATCGAACTGGCAAACTTTCATGGCACCCATCAGAACCTCAAGCTTAATAAACATCAACCAAATTATTATTGTTAAAATGCATGTAATCAAATTCATAATATTATCTTCATAATTTAAAAAACACCCCTTTCATAATTTCTCGAACACAAGAAATACAGAAAACATACTAACTTTGACTCATTCAGTACCACCATCAATATATCAACAATTATATACACTAAAGTTGCTAGAAAAATTTTGAATGTTCTAACCTTTGACAAAAAATGTCATTTGCTGCGTTTTTTTTTGCGCTATCTTAAGGCAGCCCTCAAGAGAGTATTATATACTTCGGTTAGAATATACAAAATTAACATTATCGAATCTCTCCTTTTGATCCGCTTCAGTCAATCTTGACGGTCGAGTAAATCTTCCTCACGAATATGCTGGTACCGATGTACCCTACCGTTCCACATATGATGCCGAGTACGCCGCTGAAGAGCGCCATGTAGCCGAAGTAGAAGGTGGTTTGGAACAGGCCGTACATTCTATGACAAAATTAAAAACGTAAAATTTCAGTTACCAAAGAGCTTTTCAAAACTTATAGAATATAGTGAAGAATTTTGTATCTAAAAACTTGTATTGTCCCACAGAGCATTTTCAATATAGGACAAGCAAACATTTTGTTTAGATTTCTTGACAAACCTGCTTAGGCTTCTACTTAGAAACTGAATAAACGTGTTCAGGTTTTCGAACAAATCTGTTCAGGTTTATATATTTAGAAACCGCAACAAATCTATTCCGGTTTGTTCAGATAAACAAGAAATCAACTAAACCTGTTCAGGTTTCTGAACAAACCTGTCTAGGTTCCTACTTAGAAACTTGACCAAACCTGTTTAGAATTCTGAACAAACCTACCAACCAAAAACATTTTGTTTAGATTTCTGAACAAACCTGCTTAGGCTTCTACTTAGAACCTGGATAAACCTGTTCAGGTTTTTGAACAAATCTATCCAGGTTTATATATTTAGAAACCTGAACAAATCTGTTCAGGTTTATATATTTAGAAACCTGAACAAATCTGTTCCGGTTTGTTCAGATAAATCAAGAAAACAACTAAACCTGTTCAGGTTTCTGGACAAACCTGTCTAGGTTCTAGGTTAGAAACTTGACCAAACCTGTTTAAACTTCTGAACAAACCTGTTGAGTTTTCTACATAGAAACTGGATAGTAGGGGAATTAGAGGCGTCCAACCTGTACCGGGAAGCTAGCAACATGAGGCCTTTTTGTATTGTCTCCTAGCATTTGGATTAGCAGGGAATGACATGTCTGCCGGCCTGTTAATACAAATGCTAGGCGACAATACAGAAATACCTCATGTCGCTAGCTTCCCGGTACAGGTTGGACGCCTCTAACTCCTGGACTAGGAAGAAACTTCAGGTTTGTTCGGATATAACAAGAAAATAACTAAACCTGCTCAGGTTTCTGAACAAACATGTTCAAGCTTATACTTAGAAACTTAAACAAAGCTGTTCAGGTTTCTGAACAAATCTGGACAAACGTGTTCAGGTTTATACTTAGAAACCTGGACAAACGTGTTCAGGTTTCTACTTAGGTTAGATAAAACAAGAAAACAACTAATTTCTGAACAAACCTGTTTAGGTTTCTACTTAGAAATTTGGAAAACCTGTTCAGGTTTGTGGAGATAAAACAACTAAACCCGGTACAGGTTGGACGCCTCTAACTCCTAGACTAGGAAGAAACCTGTTCAGGTTTGTTCGGATATAACAAGAAAATAACTAAACCTGCTCAGGTTTCTGGACAAACGTGTTCAGGTTTCTACTTAGGTCAGATAAAACAAGAAAACCACTAAACCTGTTCAGGTTTCTGAACAAACCTGTTTAGGTTTCTACTTAGAAACTTGAACAACCGTGTTTAGGTTTGTGGAGATAAAAAACTAAACATGTTCAGGGTTTTGAACAAATCTGTTTAGGTTTCTGTTTATAAACTCGTTTAGGTTTGTTCAGATTCTAGAAGCCTAAACATAAAACAAGAAAACATGTTGTTTTCCTCTCGACTTTTTAAAAAATATCGAATTTTTAATAATCTAATCTAAAATTTGGCATAAAAATCATTAAATTAATTAAAACAAGAAATTATACTTACTTGGTTTTAAAGAAGAAATAGTAAATGGCATAAACGTAAACGTACGCAGCCGTCGACCCAGCCGCCAAAAAGGATGTCCATTGCCAGCGATAGTCTTCCGCGTTCAGCAAAAAGTAGGTGCACACGATGGTGACGCAAACAGTCACTATGATTAAAATCAGGAAAACGAGGAGCATAAAGCCGTAGACGTAGTAGATTTTGTATGCCCAAAACGACGTGAAAATAAAGTACCTAAAAACAGGACAAAATACTAACCTCTAGTACGGTAAAATAAGATATATATATATATATATATATATATATATATATATATATATATATATATATATATATATATATATATATATATATATATATATATATATATATATATATATATATATATATATATATATATATATATATATATATATATATATATATATTCGTGATCATTTCAATACTTGTATATGGAAAGTTTTATGCTGTCCGTCTGTCAGTCACAGGCATCAAATGGGACTACATATACAAATAATACTTACATTTCTATAAAGATACTAGCAAAAGGCAATACTCCTCCAAGCAAAATTATCACGCCGGGTTCCATAAACCATTTTTTCTCTGGAATGGGCCTGGGTACTGCATTAATTCTAAGAAATTAAAAAATGTAATACAATTAACTCTTGTTCGTGTGTACAGGGTCTTCCAATGAGGACTGAACAGGGGCTCATTTTTGAGCTTCCTTGTATTTAAAGAAAAATCTAAAATAGCCAATCGATGTACTTTTTCCTGCAGAATTCAAAAATGAAACCAAAAATTTATTTGAACCAGAAACAAAAGAGTTACGCTATGGATAAGGTGTTTTTTAAATGGAACATAGCTTTTTTTATAGGATTTTCGGAACGAGTGATTTTTTTTATGTCCGTTCTGATTGAAATATTTAATATTGTGACAGCTATTTTTATTAAATTTTAATGTTTTATCCAGTATAATTTAACTTCAACCTGTTTGAAACATACACTAGGTAATAAAGGTAAAATCACCTAGAAATCCTTCAAAGTCAAAAAATGTAAATTTGTCAAATTTTTTGACTTTGAAGGACTTCAAGGTGATTTTACCTTTATTACCTAGTGTATGTTTCAAACAGGTTGAAGTTAAATTATACTGGATAAAACATTAAAATTTAATAAAAATAGCTGCCACAATATTAAATATTTTAATCAGAACGGACATAAAAAAAATCGCTCGTTCCGAAAATCGTATAAAAAAAGCTATGTTCCATTTAAAAAACACCTTATCCATAGCGTAACTCTTTTATTTCTGGTTCAAATAAATTTTTGGTTTCATTTTTGAATTCTGCAGGAAAAAGTACATCGATTGGCTATTTTAGATTTTTCTTTAAATACAAGGAAGCTCAAAAATGAGCCCCTGTTCAGTCCTCGTTGGAAGACCCTGTACTTCCACAATTATTTTAAAAAGGAATTACAAATCGGACGTTTGGACTCTTAAAGTATCATTAGGAAGCAAAGGTAATGATCCCTCTTATGTACTTAAAGCTTAAACGCCTGTTTTAACTCAAAATCCAAAAATTCTAAAACAGTTAAGGCTTCAATAAGTTTTTTTGTGAAATCCTTTCATTTCTCTTTAAAATTCTATTAACACATTCTATACAAAAAAAAAGTTTACCTGCAAGGATAGTCAGGTTGTCCAGCTAAATTTCTGCCTAATACTGTGCCCACCAGGGTCAGTGGTAGAATCACAAATAGGCAAATGCAAACTACAGCAATCTAAAAATAAATAATACCGATTTTTAGATATTTTTGAACATCTGAAGATTACATGCAGGGTGTTCCTAAACCGCTAGTTAATATTTCAGGGTATGATTCCTGGGCTGATTTTAGGTAATAAAAGTTTATATAATCATTGAAAAAAAATGGTTAATATTTATAATACACTGGTTGATTCCACGGCATACTTTAAGGACGTTTTTTTTTATCTTACGTTATCTGTGCGTGCACACCGTATTTTAGGGATACATTTTTTTTTAAAGGGCTTGACTTTGTAACGTGAAAACAAAGAATGCAATGATATTCAGTGCTATTGTTAATACTGCAGCGCACTTTGTCACAATTAGAAGATGGTACATTTGAACTACTCACTGAACGTACAATTTTCTTTGCTAAATTTCCATATATTTCTTTTTGTCTTATCAGCACTTTTAAAAAGAAAATTATTAAAATCTTGCCAAACCAAGACGATGTTTTCTGTGATCATGACCTCTTTTACCCTCCCAAACTTACTTTTACGACGTCGCTGACTAGTTTTAATCGAATAATAGGTACAAATTTTTAGTTCTAAAGCTTGTTGGTCTCCTGCATTTTTTTGATATCTTGTATTGTTAACAGATTATTTCAGAAATATGTGCATGTCTAGCCTATTCTAGGGATAAAATACTTATTTTTTAAGAAGGTCGATTTTGTAACTTGAAAATACAGCACACAATAATATTCAGTGGTTCTTTAAATGTTGCATTACATTTTGTTCCTTTTAGAAGATGGTGCATTTGAACTACTCACCGAATGCACAATTTTCTTTGCTAAATTTCGATATATTTCTTTTTGTTATATCAGCATTTTTTAAAAGAAAATTATTAAAAACTTACCAAACCATAGGTATACAGGGTGATATTTTTTCTGGGGTCATGGTCTCCTTTACCCTCCCTTACTTTTACGACGCCAAAAACTTTTTCATCTCTGTCATTTTTTTGATATCTTGCATTTTTACAAATTATTTAACGAGATATCTGTGCGTGCACACCCTATTTCAAAGACTTTCAACTTTAGCACCCCGCAGCGTGCAATCTAAGGATTGTAAGGGTATTATGTACATTTATATAACCTTTTTTACTTACAATTGGGCCAGGAATCACACTTTGAAAAATATACCTGAGGTTTGTTGATAACCTAAATTACGATTACTTCTTAACTAAACTTTCCAAACAAATAATTCAAAATCTTACCATCGTTTCGAACGGTATGGCCCTAGATGCATGGTAATACATGGCTATAAAGTTGATGAAAAATGCCGTCCCACAAACGAACACGGGCAACATAAAAGCAGAAGCCACCATCTGGCGGATCCAGAGTTTTCCTCCCATTCGAGCATAGAGGGATCCTCCAAAGTATCCGTTGATGGGCGAAGTTACTGCATAGACGAATATGGCCGTTGACAGCAACATACCACGTCTAGAGGAACCAATTAAAATTAAAATCAGTCTTTTCATAATACGCGATACACACCTCTTCTTATCCCCAAGACAACCCTTACAAAAAATTCAATAATATTTGATTGTATTGAAATGTATAGTCATCTACCCTCCTTGTGTAAGACCCTTTTCAATTAAGCATAATATTTTGATTTTGACTATTCGAAAATGAAACTTTCTATAAACATATGCCACAAAATTTATTCCGATTTTCTGTCCTTGTAAACAACCTGGTTTACCATCAGTCTTGATAATGTTTAAATAATATCTTAATTTTCTATTCACAGAAATCATTATTTCATAAAAATTTTATTAGACGAGCAATAAAAAAGAGAAAGTCCTCATCAATATTAAAAAATAAATAACATTGATTAATGCATATGTTTAATAATCATGTTTTTGCAATTGAATATTCTGAAAATTGTAAAATCCCCTGTAGCAAAATTAAATTTTTCACAATGAATGGCAGTACTTATGTAGACACAAGAATATTTTAGTTTATGTTTATTTTATTATTGAAGGATAGTAAAATGTGACCTCTTCATGTATATTGCAAATTTTGCAAGATACGTGAAAATATCACTCCTAATAAAAGTTTTTGCTTGTAAAATAAATAAGATTCACATTATGAAAAATTTAATTTTTTATTCAGGGAGCATAAAAAAACTGAACCAGTTCTTTGAAACTTTTTTATTGTGTTGTAAATTGTCATTTCAGTTATTGGGATTCCTACAAATTTCTCGCTAAATTATTCCGTGATATGTAGCAGTATGATACCTGGCCATCCTCATAACAGTACTATAAAAATCCTTTGTTCAGTAGATAGCATTTTGATGAGAAGTATTTTAAATTATTGCTTCATTTAATAAAGACATTGACCAACATGTCCATAGGTGTCATTATTGTTTAATATGTAGAAACTAGTACTCTACTACTACTACTATGTAATATAACAAAAAGAAAACAATAAGTGATAAATAGCTTACTCTGTATATAACTCTCCAAGAATCGCAAATATAATGACACTTAAAACAACTGTAGTCAGCTGATGTCCAGCACCAATCATAGCAGAGAATAACAATGGATTCGAGGCTGGCCTAAACACATCACCATGAACCTGCTTCCACCCATACTCATCTCCCAAATCTCTTTCCTAAAAAAAAAACAATGTTAAGTCTTTTTACCCTCAAGTATTTCATACAATAGGAACAATGATATATCTCACCATATCATCTATATCATCATCTTTACTGTATCTAGCATAGTCTTTTCTTAGAGTTCTCATCAAGATCATGGAGACAAGGCCAACCAAAAAAATCACCATCATGAAACTGTTGAAAATACTGAACCAATGGATCTAAAAATTTAAATATAAACATACAAGTACTCCTGGCAGCTAATTAACCAAAGTTAGTGGTTTCTACAAGTTAACAAGAACAACAATGCCCTTTAAACAAAGAAACTTAACTTTATATGGTTGTCTACAGTTTAAAAATAGAGATGAATAAATTCATTAAACACTTACTCTGTGTTGGAAAAAGTTATGGTCCAAATACTTATCAAACCTATCTTCATACTTGGTATCTGTCTTTTTCCATGTTACTTCATAAGTAAAACTCAACTTGACATCAGGAGACAATGCTACTTTATCTTCAGATGTCAGATTAACATCAATAATTTGTTTGCCATTATATCCTTAAAAAAGTGATTATTACATGAATGACAAACTAAAATAAAGAAGAAGACCTACCAATTTCAAATTTCTTGTGGGTCCAGATATAGTAACTGTTATCCTTTACTTCCCCAACTACCCCCCAAATTGGCAAATCGTCAATGTACATTTGGTACCAATAATGGTTCTTGACTGCATACACAAAAGCTTTGAATTTCTCTTCGTTTAGCTGTACCGCACAGTATTCGGTCTTTCGTACATCATCTAAAATACAATTTATCAAAATAAATCTTCAGTTTGGAAGGTCATCATCTCACAAAACTAGAAACAATGTGTGAGTGTGAAAAAAACTTTTCATATTCCATATTCCACAATTTCACTTACTTTTGAATTCAATCTCGATACCACTAAACTCCAACTCGACTCCCTGCAATGCTTCACTAAGAGTTTCATGGTAGTGACTTATGGTTTCTTTTGAACCTACACAGAAGGGCAGAGAGAAATAGGCATAGGTTTCTTGTCTGTTGTGGTAAGGACCTACAGTATTCATCCACAGAACTACTTCTTCATTGTCTTCATACTACGAGAAAAATTATCTTTCCAAACAAGAAAATATAACATTTTGAAAGCCTGGTAATTAGGAAAGTACTAGGACAAGTTTGTTCAAGTTGAATTCATGTTTTATTTTTGTTGTTTTACAGTGAGAACTACAAAGTATAAAATAACATATTTGTTGTGATTTGCAGAGGGATTAAGCAACAAAAGCAGTTATTATTTGTTCTTTATCATCTACCATCGCAAGCAAATAATAGGGAAAGTCTTTACCCTTTAAAAACAATTTGTTTTTCTCAGCTAAAAATACTCCTGTGATATCGAGGCCTTTGAGGAAGCCTTTCTATAATTACACGCTTGTTCTATGAATTGATTATCGGATAAATAGATGCATTAAATAATAAATATGAACACTAAATTTTAAAAAATTCTGTTGATGTTCCACTTACTACATGATTGTGCTCATCAGAAAACGCCCCAACAACAAGCCAGAAAAGCAATATCTTGCATAGATTGTGCATTTTTCTTGTTTATTATTAACTCTAAATTAATTATCTGGCAGAAGTCAACTTGTTTTCCTAAAAAGTCGCCAGCAAATCACCGAAATATCAAAATTTTTAACATTTCTACACGTAGCACGATAGTCAAGAGCAAAGTTGACAAGCTGTCAAAATTGTATTCAACAAACCAGTAGTGGGGGTAATTCCCTCAACCAAAACCCAGGTTGCAACCGGGTCGTGGCTGCAGCACCGGCAGCACCGATTCAAGTAACGGGACTTTAACACTAAATTTATTGTCCGGTTGTCAAAGTTAAAAAAATGTTGTACGTGTCCGTTTAGAATTACGAGTGAACGATGAAGCCTTCTTGGACTTTTATAGGCTCTGTACTTTTTTTAATTTTCATTGCCAGATCAATTTGGAGCCTCTACTCTGTGTGGCAATCGCCAAAGTGCAACCCCTTACTGCAGGAGACTTGTTATCATTCAATTTTGAATGCTAACCCCAAACTCGATTTGCTAGTGTATGTTAGTGATAACTCAAAAACCGGGAAGTTCGACTTAATTTCGCAAGTTGTTGAAATAGATTACAAGAGTTCCTTTGAGAGGTAAGAAATCAGTTGCACTTTTAGGGCCTTTCAGTCATTTTTAGTGAAAAAATTCTTAGTCAGTGCTGTGCTGTGATTTTCCCATTTGATTGTAGGGATATTGAAATTAACATACCAAGAGAAGTCCAGCAAAATGGATCTTTATTTATACACAGCTTATTTGTACCCAGCAGACATAAGAGAAAGTACACATTAAATGACTTCAGTAAATTGATCCAGTCTGAGGATACAACTTACGTAAAGGGTAAGTTTCCCATAGAAAGGTATTGTTGTGTTAAAAACTAATTTTATGAACATCTTGTTGCAGGTAGACTAACAAGGTATGCAGTTCCTCAGAGTGCAACATTTAATTTATTAAAACAAGAGGAAACCAAAAAACAACATAGACCAGTAACACATTTAAGATCTAAATATAGTGTGATAATGTGTACTGAGGAAATGCATCTTCCACATAAGTAAATATCTTTTTTAACATTAAATCTGATAATTAAAATAGTAGTAGTACTTTTATTTACATACTTTGCATAATACTAATTATGTATTGTTTTACATCCTGTTAGAGCATGGCCCTATAGCAAAATGTTTTTAGTGACTTACCGTATGAGATCGTTCGTCACATGCGTGTGAAATCTAATGGAGAATTCTTACCAATTGTTAGTCAAGACTTTATGAACATGAGGTTAAAGGAATTAGTTGAAGTAATTCCTTCTAAGCAAAAAATGACATTCAAATATGTTTATTCTCCAGTGTCTTTGGGCAAACTAAGGTTTTACTTGCAAATGGAGGCCACTTTGAGGCAATTTTTGCAGTTGGGTTT
This sequence comes from Philopedon plagiatum, assembly GCA_963971165.1. Taxonomy (NCBI): domain Eukaryota; kingdom Metazoa; phylum Arthropoda; class Insecta; order Coleoptera; family Curculionidae; genus Philopedon; species Philopedon plagiatum. Next base: position 17,469,936 of record OZ020193.1, on the reverse strand, counting down.
TACTGAAAAGGACTTGGATGAAGTCAAGGCAGTTTTTGGAGATACAAATTTGTATTTGTTATGTGCTACAATGGCTATTGGCAGTATACATGTATGTATTTCAATTTTTTAACTTAAGACATACCCTTGTATTCACTAAAAGACTTACAGCCTTCTCCAAATATTGTAAAAAAAAAACATGTTAAAACTAATCATTTCCCATAATTTTTAGTTGTTACTGGACTTTTTATCATTTAAAAATGAAGTTAGTTTCTGGAAGTCTCACTCTTCTATGGCAGGCCTATCTACAAGAACAGTGTTGTGGAGAGCGTTCTCCCAAATCGTTATATTTTTATTTCTGCTAGATGAAGGGACTTCATTGCTTGTTTTAATACCAGCAGGCATTGCCACTATTATTGAGGTAAGGGAAAACTACTACTACTACTACTTTTAGAACAAAAAAGGCATTTTTTGCATTCTGTTCCTAAGTCTAGTAAATATTTTAGGATATGATTCTTGAACTGATTTTAGGTAAAGGCGTTTCTGAGCATGCAGTGATATTCAGTGCTACTTTTAATACTGCATCGCATTTTGTCACATTTAGAAGGTGGTGCATTTGAACTACTCACTGAAAGTACAATTTTCTTTGCTTAGTTTCAATTCATTGTTTTATTTTAAATCTTAACAGCACTTTTTATAGAAAAAAATGATAAAAACTTTCGAAACAATATACAGGGCGATATGTTTTCTGGGGCCACACTCCCTTTTACCGTCTCAAACTTTCTTTTACAGCGCCGCTTACTACGCTTATTTACATAATTAGTACTCCTATTTGGTTCTAAAATTTTCGATCTCTTGCCTTTTTTTATTATCTCGTTTAGAAATTATTTGACAAAATATCTGTGTTTGGATACCCTATTTGTAACTTGAAAACAAAGCATGCAGTGATATTTAGTGCTACTTTTAATACGGCATCGCATTTTGTCACATTTAGGAAATGGTGCATTTCAACTACTCACTGAAAGTACAATTTTTTTGCTAAATTTCGATAATATATTTTATTTCTTTTTGTTAAAAATCAAGCACTTTTTATAAAAAAAAACTAATAGAACCAAACAATATACAGTGCGATATGTTTTCTTTGGCCACACTCCCTGTGATCTTCCTGACATTTCTTTTACGGCGCCACTAACTACACTTAATTAGATAATTAGTACTCATATGTTGATGGCGGTGTTACCTGAGATTTAGGAGCCTACCGTACCGTTCTTTGTCAGTACTTTCAGACTGTTAATGATTATGAAAAACCCGCTTTTAAGTTTTAAATAAACTATTTTTCTATAGATATGGAAAGTGACAAAAGTGTGCAAGACCAACATGACGATCTCATGGACAGGGATACATTTCCAGAGAGACAAAACTGAGTCTGCCGCTGAAGCTGAAACTAGAATGTATGATGAAGAATGTATGAAATATTTGAGCTATTTGCTGTATCCACTTTGTGTAGGTGCTGCTCTGTATTCCTTGATGTATCAGCCACATAAAAGGTTAGTTAAACATAAAAGGCAATTGCTATTTTTTTTCAGGCTTAATTAAAATGCATTCAACATGGGCTATTTCACTTAATTTTTATTCAACAATAAATGTTGATTTTTATTATTTATTAATATTTGAAAGCGATAACCAGTGATTATAAACAATAACAAATAAGTTATAACATAAACAGATAAATGTTAACATTGGCGAATAAATATCAAAAGAAATTTTCAACATGTCCGCCATTTAATTCTTCGCATTTTTCATACATTCTTTTCTGCCTCTGAAGGATGTTTAAAATACTTCAATTCTCACCTTCCTTTGAATTTCTTCAATATTTTCAGTATGATTGCTATATACGACATTTTTCAAATGACCCCAAAGAAATGTATCTAAAGGTGTGAGGTCTGGGCTATTTGCAGGCCAATGTAACGTTCCATATCTACCGATCCATTCGTTATTCTGATGGTTTAAAAAATTGCTAACCTCAATTATATTATGGGGAGGCGGTCCGTCCTGTTGCCATATAATACATCGACGTTCTTCAAGTGGCAATTCGTCGAGAATATGTTCGATTTCATTTGCTAAAGAATTAAGTTAGCGCTGGCCAGTTAATCCTCCCCGAAAAAACAATGTTTATAATTTGATTTAAATCACGATTAAAATTGAAAAAATCAGTTGATTTAAATCATTTGATTTAAATCGTCGCAACCCTGCTTTACTGCTTAGCTATAAAGATTATGGATGATTATGGAACAAATTCTCTGCAGAGGTTTTCCCTTAAAATTTTATTTTGTCTATCGAGTTTCCGCGGACAAAAAGGAAAAGTACAAAATAAAATTTTGATTTTTGTCATGAACTATATTTATATTTTATGTATCTACACCGTTGGCATTGTGTAGTTAACACTGAAAAATATCAATGTTTACAAAGAAACGAAATAATACAACCAAAAATATTTATATATTTTTTTACAGTTGGTACTCCTGGACAATCAACAGCCTAGTGAACGGAGTGTATGCCTTCGGTTTCCTTTTCATGCTGCCCCAGCTATTCATCAACTACAGACTGAAATCGGTGGCAGCCCTGCCTTGGAGAGCCTTCACCTACCGAGCGTTCAACACCTTCATTGACGACATATTCGCTTTTATTATTACTGTACCCACGGCGCATAGGGTGGCCTGTCTGAGAGACGACGTGGTGTTTTTAATTTATCTGTACCAAAGACGGTATGTATAATATGAATGTATTTTTTCATCTGTCCTATGCGATTTTCTTTGCAACTATTCGACGTAAAAATTTGAAATTTAGCACAGAGATAGAGAGTGGTGTCCCAATTATAGACGTGAAGTATAAAAAGTTGAATTTTGATTCTCGGGGTTAATTTCAGGGGGTAAATTGGAAAATGGAAAAAAATGTTCAAGGGCATCTTGTAGGGTCTCAAATGAAAGCTTATTGAAGTATGAATATATGATGTATTTTTTATGCATTTTTTAAACATTTTTCGGGAAAAAACCCTTAAAAATTGCTCTCCCCCACCCTTATCACCAAAAGGGTCGCTCAGAAAAATCTGAAAAAAATAATGGACATTAAGAATTTGGTGTAGATTAAGCCAAAATTATCAGGATTGAAAAATTCTAGCACGATCAATTGCTATAAACAATTTAATTGTTTATTTCCTTATAACTGCCGAACCATTAGTTTTAGAGAAAAAGTTTCTCGACACAAAATATTTCTCATGAAGTAAGGAACAACTTTTGTTCTTACACGTTTTTCAAAATTTTTACTTTGGCCCATTCGGCTCCGCGCATACGCGATGTGATACGGCGTTAGTGCCATCGGCGGCGGGTAGCGCGGCAGATGGACGGAGGTCGGGCGGCCGAGGTTTCCTCAGGTTAAGTAGGAGGTTGACGGCACGGAATACTAATTGTGCAAGTATAGCTTGGATTTGACCGTATTTTTATTTTCAATGACTAAAATTTTAGGTTGTATCCTGTTGATGCCACTAGAATCGAGGATGTTAACGGTGAGATTGTTGCCGAATCAAAGGCTGGTTCCAAGGCGCAAGAAGAAAACAAGAAGGATAAATAGAGATAGAGGATGATCTGGGCAATAAGCCCGGTAATAATCATTTAATGTTAGATTAGTGTAAGTTTTACACTAATAGTTTAAGCTGCAGGTATTTATGAAGCATTTATTTTCGTATCCTAGTCAAAAAAATTGATCAAGTTTACATTTTGGAATATATTTATTTTTGAAATTTTTTCGGAAAATACAGTTTTTCGAAAATTGAATTTTGATGTCTGATGGTTTAGAAAATATGCTAATAAAAGAAAAACAGAAAAATATTTGTAGCAAACCTTAATAAACCTGAGAAAATCTAAATTGCTGCATCGCTATTATTTTTTACGATATGAATGAAAATTCTTTTTGAACGTGCTTCAATGTCGTAATATACAGGGTGAATTTCTTAAAGTGGTACAAGGCGATATCTCGAAAACGGTCTGAAATATTTTCATGAAATTTTGGTGAGGTAATAGGGAGATGGGGTGACATATTTTTGACATTTACCCCCCCCCCCCTCCAGTCACACAAAATCCGCGTCATATGGAAATTTTTTTTATTAATCGTTTTAGGTAAATTTCGATTTTGCTATTAATTTTTGCTTAAGAAAATGATGCCAAATGACATGCACATGAGTAATCGCGTAACTTTTTTGTAACTGTCAAATTTGTCATTTTTTCCAAAAAATGAAACGGCATATTTTTCAAAATTTCGAAAAATGTCAAGGGAAGAAGTTGCTTGTTTTTTAATTTAACCCTCTGGTACACCCTTAATCTTTGGCCAATTTTTTAGCCTGGTTCAGTTCTGGATTACAAAAAGATGTTAAGAAATTTTAAGGACAGATTCTACATCTAAAAATATGAAAATAAGTTTATATAAACATGGTTCCTTAAACGGTTCGTTTTCGAAATACAGGGTGTTTAATATTTTCTTTTTTAAATACATAGTTCTGTTTAATTTCTCGAAAATGCGTTAAGATAGTGACATGAATTTTGGTACACGCCAATTTGTAATCAAAGGGTACCTTTACGTGCAAAAATTTGTTTTCTAAAGTACTTGCATCAGTGGCGTGCGTGCGGGTAAGGCTTTATTTTTAGCGAAAAAAATAGCACGCCACTGATTTTTTTGCCAAATTAATATCGTTTTCTTTAAGCCCAATTAATTCTGCGTGAAAAGTGTCTCTTGAGCTTTTTTGTTCTGACGCACCGTTTTCGAGATAAAAATTAATTTATTTCTTACAATAAAAACAAATGGTTTACACAAAACAATAACGTTACTTTAGAGAGGGTAAAAATTCATGTGATTTTTGTTAAAACAATTTTTTTCTAACTATAATAGTATTCGAAATATTTAAGAATTAAATTTTTGACTATTTTTAAAAAATCCCCTGTAGATAAGAAACTATGTATAGAGAATTTGGCAACTCCGTAAACGGAATATGAATATGGACTAAAAATGGTGCATTTTTTCTAATTTAACCGACCTCGTATCTTTTATTGTTTCGGAGATAGCAATAGTGGTATCACCTATTTTAGACACCCTGTACGTATCGGGTGTAATGCTATTATTTGAATTTTTTTCGACAGGCTACTCAAATAAAAAAATGATATTGCACATTTTTTATTTATAATTTTGAGATCTCTTGAATAATGATTAAAAAAATGCGGTGTTGCCATTTAAAAAAAATATATTGTTTAAGTAGCTACTGTGAAATCTGGCAACGCTGGAGAAAAATGTTTTGTGCTATAGGTAACCCCATACAGGGACACCCTGTATACTATGTGTACCTCGAGTACATATGAATCCCTTTACCGTCCAGCTTCAAAAACCTAAAACATCCCACGTCTCTCGCTCATTCAGGGTTTTCAGTCATATCCTCTAATCTTTTAAATCCCGTGTCAATAGACGACATTCCCCTTCTCTTTAGACGTCCACGGTACGTTAGTACTTAGACTGGAAGTCTACGGCGTTTGCCCCAGATAAAAAAAATAAGTTCATGCTCCCTATAAGCGAAATCATTCCTCGTATCGTCTCAACAGTTTCTGAGATTACCCAAACTTCATCTTTTCATTAAATTAATATAGTTTACCCTATAAAATTTGAGTTTAAAGTGTACTGATTTGTCCACAATTCGATTTGCAGGGTATTGCCTATATTCTTTAGAATAATATCAGTATAATGTGATTTTAGTAACAGCTTGAAACATAGAGTATGACATAGTCTGTCGGAGTGTAAAGTTATCTTAGTCGAACGGTCAGTCCTAGTCCTTGAGATTATATCCTAGGTCATTTTTTCGCTATTTAAATGGATTCAATCAGCTCCACCCCTACTATTGTGTTTATTTTTTGACACTGTTGTCGCGCAGCTATTCCCTGAATAAAATCAACTTAAAAGAATTTAAGAATAGTTGGAATCATGATACAGTAAAAGAAAGGTATGATTCCAAACCGTGTCAAATTCGTCCGGGTTCGCGCATGACGTCACGCTGTGAGTTATTTTTGAAATTTATAACGCGCAATATAGAGTTTACGTTAGTTATAGGCGATTTTATATAAATTATATTGGCAATATACTTGGCCTACTGCTTAGAATACCAATTTTAAAGTATATGATTTAAAATAATCATGTAAATAAAGGGATAAATTAATTTAAAATAAAAGATATTGGTAAACTGCCTGCCAATTGCGTTCTATAAATTTATTTACGTAAAAAGATAAGGTAAATAATTTTATAAAATAAAACTATGCCTAATAATTAAGATAACAATTTTTATTTAGAGGCATATTCTTATTAAAATATATACCTACAGTCTTCCGAAAATATGTTATAAATAAGAATTTTGTTTGTTCCTATAATTTGTCAAATATTTATTGCGGTGAATAACATCTGTATCTTTGCGACGAAAACATGTTTTTTAGGATAATCTTTTTGGGATTTTTACACTTTAAATAGAGACTTATTAAAAATTATTGTATTTTTGTATTCTTTGATTTTTCAAATTTTAATAAATCTTAAAATGACAATAATTATTCTAAACAAAATAAAAATATCTAAATTTATGAAATTAGGTAAAACAAGAAATTATTTTTTTAAGAAAATAGCCTTTTTTTCAATCTCTTTGTCGTATTTTCTCGATTAAAGTCTGGTGATTCGTTACCGTGGAGATTTTTAACAATTGTTCGTCACAGTAAACTTTTTTATTGAAGCGAGTTTGTAAAAACATTAACCACATTTGACATTCATGACATGACACAATTTATGCTTTGAATTACCTTCATAATCACTCGTTAAAATGTCTAGAACAGATTCTAGCTTTTTTCACATTAAACTTCTCGTTTGCACAGACCCTTCCAAACACGTTATGTTTCTTTGTCTTTGGGGAAGCTAAAAACTTTAATATCGGGCATAAAGCCCTAGCATTGATTGTCCACATCACAACCATACACAACACCCCTTTCACTTTTAAACTCTTTAAAAGTGATATAAAAACACCAAAAAATTAATTTTAAAACACAACGCGATCTTAACAAAGACGTGTCTCGTTTATAAAATATGGCGGAATTACTCACAGCGTGACGTATATGGCCACGCCTACCTGCGCGGTATCATTCGGATCATATCTTCTTTTATTTGTATCATGAGTTGGAATAAGAGTTGGTTTACTCCCCTTAAGCGTAGTAAGCCAAATTGTCAAAATTGACGTTAATACAATGGGCACTAACGTCAGATTTTGACGTTACATCCTAGAAGCGGTTTACATGCGAAAAAATGGCCCTGTTATTCCATTAGATTTAAGGTAAAAAGGTGTATTTAGGAAATTGACGTTTGAAATAAATGTTTTTTACGTGAAAATAGAAAGTTTACCTGATTTTTGAAAAAGTTTGGTTTTCTAACACGATTCATCAAGAGGTTGGTTATAAGGCAAAGGTTGTGTGTGAGACTCAACTTTCCTTTAAAGCAACCGAAGAGAATTTTTCTATTTGGCAGTTCCTTGCACTTTTTTTATAAACGAAGTACTCTCATATTTTCGTTAACGAAGAGGTTCAAATTTATATTTTTTAAAATTTTTGTTGCATTGTTTTATCATTATTTTACCTACATTTGTTTACTCTTGCTTTAATCTATTTTATATAGTTTATTTTAATATTTTTTTCTTTGTCTATAAAATCTGGATCTTGTGATAATAAAGCCGTTTTGAATCCAAGTTTGAGTTTGTTTGGGGCCAACAATGTTGCCATATCGGCATTTAAGAACCATTCATCAAAGAAAACGAGATGAAGTTGCTGTTGGCTTTTGCGCTTCCCTCCCGGCTTATGTACTATATATAGGGGAAAAGTTGTTAAGACCTTCTTTATGTAGATTTTAATGCTCTACAACTTTTATCTGAAACCTTTTTCCAGATTATTTTTCGTTTTCGAATTAAAGGCCAAAAACCCTTTTTCAGAATCTAACTTTAAAAAAATACCCTCGTTTAATGGTCTAGAAATAATACTCGACAATTTTATTTGATAATTTATTTACCTTTTATTTTTATTCATATACAACGAAAATTAGTTCCCCTATTACATGAAAATTTTACTTTTTGTATAGTTATAATGTTGTATACATAAAAATAAATTTTGATTTGCCAAAGAAAGCCGCTGTAAGGATGTACATTTCTACTCCAGAAGTCAGTGCGATAAATGATTGTATTTCCTCAAATTTTCAACACACCAGTCATTTAAAGATACTTATAGATGGAAATTGCTTATTTTATACACAGTCTCTGAAAAGTCTTGGTATGGGTAAATATTTTTGCTATTAGTAAAGATAGAGACACCAAATGTTAGGTGTATCTTATTGGTTAATAAATCTACTTTTTCATGTAATTGAACTTTTTCAACCCCCGTGACGGGTGACGCTAGGGATTTAAGGTCAACAATTTTAAATGCAACCCTATGCTATGTCGTATCTCATTTTAAAGGCCTTCAAAAAGGAAACATTTACCGGAAACCTGAGGTTCGTTTTTAAATGGCAAGCCTTTAAAATTTAAAAATCGTGAAAAACAATTAAAAATTTAAATACCTTTAATTCTCTTATTACTTTAAAAGTTCTTCAAAATGGCCACCATGAACTTCTTGGCAGTAATAAAGTCGATTTTCGAACTCGCGTCTCACATTTTTGAGAATCGCAGGTGTTACTTCTTGGCAGATTTCCAAAATCGACTTTATTACTGCCAAAAAGTTAATGGTGGTCATTTTAAACAACTTTTAAAGAAGAGAAATAAAGATTAAATTTTTAATTTTTTTTCACCATTTTTAATTTTTAAAGGCTTGCCATTTAAAAACGAATGAAGATATGGACCTCGGGGTTGCGGTAGAATATTTCTTTTTTTAAGACATTTAAAATGAGGTACTACACGGCATAGGGTTGCATTTAAAATTTTTGACCTCAACTCCCTAGCGTGACCCCTCAAGGGGGTTGAAAAAGTTAAATTACATAAAAAAGTAGATTTATTAACCAACAAGATACACCTAAAATTTGGTGTCTCTATCTTTACTAATAAAAAAGATATTTGCCCATACTAAGACTTTTCGGACACCCTGTATAATTTTAATTAACATACAGGGTGTTCCTAAACTACTAGTAAATATTTCAGGGTGTAGTTCCTGGGCTGATTTTAAGTACCAAAGTTTATAAACCGGATGTCCTAAAACGCTTCATTTTCTAGATCCAAGGCGTTAAATTTTTCTCGTTTTATCTTGAATCTTTTTGAAATAATTGCCTCAAAATTTATACGGAGCAAAATTTTATCGCTTTTTATGGAATATTATTAAAAACTTCCCAAACAATATACAGGATGATATTTTTTCTTGGGTCATGGACCCTTTTACCCTCCCAAAGTTTCTTTTACAAGGTCACTAACTACTTTTAATTAAATAATTACCTAGCGCTCCCATTTAATTCTCGAACTTTTTGGTCTCTTGCATTTTTGTGATATCTTGCGTAGTTTGCAAGTTATTTAACAAAATATTTCTGCGTGCATGCCCTATTTTAAAAATAAAAAGATTTATTTTTAAAAAAGTACGCATGAACGGATATTTTGCTAAATAATTTCTAAACGGTACAATAAGGTACGGTACAAAAAGAGCAAGAGGCAAAAAAGTTTTTAAATGAAGCGAGGAATATAACTAAGTTATCAAGTCAAGTCAGTGGCGGCCCGAAAATTAGTTTAGGTTGGTAGTAGAGGGATATGATGCTCCCCGAGTCTCCGCATGCGCAGTAGGGTCGACCTTGAACGCCCAGGTGTGCTATTGTTATTTGGCCTTGATATGCGCAGGTGTTATTCCAAGGTCAAGGTCAAGAACTTGGCCTTGAACGCGAGCAGATGTTTCTTTGTTTGGTGATGACCAGGTGTACGATGCTTATTTCAAGGTTACATTTGCGGTGCATATTTTCAATGAATGCGAGCAGCTGTTTCTTTGTTTGGTGATGACCAGGTGTACGACGCTTATTTCAAGGTTACATTTGCTTGGCCTTGAACGCGAGCAGATGTTTCTTTGTTTGGTGATGACCAGGTGTACGACGCTTATTTCAAGGTTACATTTATGATGTTAGTTTACCTTCAGTTATTACTGGGGTGTAACATGTTTTGGTATGACGGTCGAGTGGGTTGGGTCTAAATGTGGATCGGTATATATGAGGGTAGGGGGGGTTAAATTTTAGTATAGAACATTGTGTTGAGTAAAACGGTTCAAGCAAGTTAATTTGAAAGTCATGGCGTACGTGTGTGAAAATTGTGGTAAATCATTTACTCGGAGTTATAATATGTTACGACATAAACGAGAATCGTGCGTAGCACGATTTGAAAATATGCATGGTGGAAAACAGCGAAAAGTTGACGATGGGGCATCAACATCCGAGGTGCGTACTTGCACTTGCTGCAATATAACCATACCAGCAAATCGAATGGCAGGTCATCAAAGAACAATACACCATAAAAGTAATGCATGTTCACCAATATCAGCTGGTGTTGAGCTAGTGTCCAGTGCTTTTAGAAATAGGATTGCCACATACCGTATATCAAGTGATAATGAACATACTGACTATTCATTATTTTTTGATGAAATTAAAGCAAGAGTGTTAGAGGTAGTAAGTGACCTAGTAAGAGTGCGTTGTGCTTTGAAAGTTAATATGGTGGTTGTTGGTCGGTATCTTTTACCAACACAAGATAATATGTACAGTGACAAGTCATTTAATACACGCAATGAAATTGTCACTTCAGGAAGCGATTTGGAAGAAATATATCAATCATTAGTGGAAGCCATGAAGACTCAATCGACTGAGTTTCAGGAAAAAGATTCAGGTATGTTATAAATTAACGACTAAAAATAAAATAAATACTTATGTCATTCTTTTTTGTTTTCGTAGGTTGGGCTCTGGAAAAAATTCTATACCTGGAAGTAAATGTCAACGAGTATAAACCTTTTGGTGGATCTTCATATATAAAGTTACCCCGATTCATCGAATTGAAAAAAGCCATCATCAATGTGTTTAATCAAGATGAGTGTTGTTTTGCGTGGTCAATCGTGTCTGCTTTGTGCCCCACCACTAGAATGGCATCACAGATTCAATCTTATCCACACTATTCAAGAGTGCTGAATTTTACAGGTATAGACTTTCCAGTAAAGTTGCGTGATATATCAAAATTTGAAGAAATGAATAATATTTCAGTTAACGTTTATGGTTTGCAAAAAAATTTCGAAAATAATATGTTAAAGTACGAAGTTGTCGGTCCATTAAGGTATTCGGGTAGAAAACTTAACAGACATGTCAACTTGTTGTTAATAACAAAGGATTGTAGTATTAAAGATGATGATGAACATATTTGTGATACGCGTTGTTCTAAAAGTCATTATTGTTGGATAAAAGACTTATCGAAATTATGTTCCAGTCAAATTACATCACGTAGAGATAAAATGTATTTTTGTGATGGTTGTTTGATATATTTTAGTTCACCATCATCTTTGATATCACACCAAAAAAATGACTGTAACCACAAATATTCATTAACACCATCACTAAATTTAAAAATAGATAAATTTGGAAGGAGTGTAAGTGAAAATATATTAAAATTTGACAACATAGAAAAGCAAATGCGTGTACCGTTTGTCGTTTACGCGGATTTTGAATCGGTGCTTAAACCACTGGATACAGTGGAACCGAATCCCACAAATTCTTACTTAGTCAAAAGCATCAAACATGAACCGTATTCTTTTGCGTATTTAATTAAGTGCTCCTTTGACGATTCGATTTCAAAATTTGAGCTCTACCGGGGAAACGACGCAGCCCAGGTTTTCGTTTCTCGACTTGAAAGTGATTTAAGATCTCTTTACAATACATACTTAAGAGATATAAAAGCAATGGAAACTTTAACGGCTGACCAAATAGCGGAGTTCAATAATGCCACAAAATGTGGTATATGTGAACGACCTTTTGAAAATAATAATTGTAAAGTAAAGGACCACTGTCACATAACTGGGAAAAAAAGACCTGGTGCTGCTCATTCGATTTGCAATTTAAATTATAAGTTACCCAATTTTATTCCAATTATATTTCATAACTTGAGCGGGTACGATTGCCACATGTTTATTAAAGAGTTGTGTCGTCACGGAGACAAGATCGATGTTTTAGCTCAAAGCAAGGAAAAGTATATTTCGTTTACGAAAAGTATTTACGTTCACGATTATGTCGATAATAAAAGTGGGACAATAAAGAAAAAATATTTGAAATTGCGGTTCATCGATAGTTTTAAATTTCTATCAACGTCACTGGAAAATTTGGGTAATGGATTAGCTGTGGGTAGTTTCAGGGAAACAGGAAAATATTTTTCTGATAATGAGCAGTTTAATTTAATGCGTAAAAAAGGTGTTTTTCCCTATAGTTTTGTCGATTCAATAGACAAAATGAACCATCCAACTTTACCCACAAAAAATCAGTTTTATGATAGTTTGTCAGAGGAGCACATTAGCGATGAAGATTATGATAGAGCTAAAAAGGTGTGGGACACATTTAATTGTAAGAATTTGGGGGACTATTCGGATTTATATTTGAAATCTGATGTTTTATTATTAACCGATGTTTTTGAACAGTTTCGCGATACTTGTTTAGAAACGTATAAACTGGATCCAGCACAGTACCATACCCTTCCAAGTTATTCGTTTGATTGTATGTTGCGTATTTCTAAGGTAGAGTTAGAGCTATTGACCGATATCGACACGGTTCATTTTTTCAAAAAAGGTATTCGAGGCGGTATAAGTCAGTGTTCAGAAAGGATGCACGCTGCCAACAACATATATGTACCAAACTACGATCCTAACGAGCCATCATCTTTCATTGTTTATCTTGATGCAACAAATCTGTACGGTCATAGTATGTCGCAAGCATTACCATTTGGCGGCTTTAGATGGTTATCAGAGCATGAAATTTTAAATTTAAATATTATGGATGTGGACGATAATGGTCCAGAAGGATACGTTTTGGAAGTTGACGTTCATTATCCGGATACGCTATATGATGATCATTCCGACTTACCCTTTTTAGTTGAAAATATTGTACCACCCACGGAATCGGCAAAATTTTCAAAGTTAATTCCGAATTTAAACGATAAAAAGAAATACATCATTCATTACCGAACATTAAAACAAGCAATCAATAACGGCCTAATGGTAATGCAAACACACAGAATTTTAAAATTTAATCAATCCCCCTGGTTAAAGACATATATCGACTTAAATACAGATTTGCGCAATAGGGCAACAACAAAGTTTGGTAAAGACACTTTTAAATTAATCATTAATGCTGTTTTCGGCAAGACCATGGAAAATGTGGAGAATCGTAATGATATAAAACTAGTCACCCGATGGGAAAATGACAGGAATAAAATTGGGGCACGAGCATTAATTTCTCGTCCTTATTTTAAAAGTTCAACGGTTTTTAATAAAGAATTCGTTGCCATTCATATGGATCGATTAAAGGTAACTTATAATAAACCAATTTATATCGGATTTTCCATACTGGACATGTCGAAAACAGTAATTTATGATTTTTTCTACTCATTCATTAAAGCAAAATTTGGCAAAAATGCTTCTTTACTGTATACCGACACAGATTCGTTAATATTAAAAGTTTACACCGAAAATTTTTATCGTATAATTGCAGAAAATCCGGATAAATTCGATACATCCAATTATACCGAAGGAAATATTTTTAACATAAAAAAAAGTCAGTCAGTAGTAGGTAGAATGAAGGATGAATTTCCAGGTGATCCAATAATAAGTTTTTATGGTACCGGAGCCAAAGCTTATTACATAAACTCAATCAGTAGCGAAATTAAAAAAGCGAAAGGTATAAAAAAACGTGTAATTGAAAAACAGCTTCACCTGGAAGATTATCGGAATATCGTAGAACGTGGTGGTCAGATATTTCGAAAAATGAAAACCTTTCGAAGTTATAAACACGACGTTTATACCGAAATAATTAATAAAGTTGCTTTATGTCACCACGACGATAAACGTTATATTATACCATCAACAACAAAAACTCTACCTTGGGGGCACCCAGACATAAAGTTTTACGAAACAAACCCTGAAGATAACCTAAATATGTTAATACAAGCTATGCAAAGTTTTTTACCCGAAAATATTAGTTATAATTAGAAAAATGTTGGAAAGTCTATGTTTTAGAAAAATAAAAAAATATTAACTCCAATGTCACGTAGTTTTATTAACCACTATAGTAATAGCAATAGTTGAAATTTTATAACGCAGGATAGGAAAATACATAGATAATTGTTTCAATAATATGTTGTTTTATTTTACAATATAGTAATAAAGTTACAAAAATAAAAATTAATTAATGTCTGGCTTGTAAACTTCTCGTAGCATCCATTGTCTTCTCAACATATCAGATCTGCTAATCGGCCCTCGTCGACACATCAGCGTTCCACAGTAATGACACTTAACAATCCTTACTCTCAACAATTCAATGTAACTGTAAGATTGCATGTGGTCAGTCCAAATATATACTTCTCTTTTACAATTATAGCAAACAGCAGAAATTATTATTTGTGCTCCCGAAAAAGTCTCAGCTGGACGACTGTTATCTTGATCTGCGGGCAACATTATAGTTTCTGATAATAGGCATCGAAGGAAAGAGAGTGTCTATAAATATGGGTTGTCTGGGTCATATAACCTTGAGAGCACAAACAATAACAGAAGTAAGGACACACGATTACCTTGAAAATATGTCCTTGAATCGCTGTTTAGCCGTAGAACGCAACCTTGTAAGTTGAATTAACTTGTTTGGCCTCTAAAGCATCAACCGTCAGATAGGGTGGGGGAGTTTATGGTGGGGCGATAAGTATAAATTTGGTTTGCTAGGCAGAGCATTTCATAGTTCGCTAGAACAGTTCGCCAAGTAAATACATTCGTCAGTTAAGTGCAGTGAGTTAGTTAGAAAAATGAATTCCGGTAGTGAGTCGTTGTTAAATGCGTTTAACTTGGATGGAAGTATCCAAGCAGAGTTGATGGGGCAGGACGTTATTGACCTGCTGACCCCGGGTGTGTTTGACGAGTGGCACAATGACGACGTGCTAAACACTGCGTTTGTGGAAGAAGAGAATGTGGGTGAAAAAAAAGTATCTTCGGCGGTTGATTACGTCAACAACTGGACGGAGAAGGACGGCGGGCGCATCAATATCATAAGTGATGTGGTGGTAAAGAAGGCGAGGCGGCAACCCACTACGAAGTTGGAAAAGCTGCTGAAATTGCCAAAGACAGCCGGCAACAATAAAAGTCAATTTTATGCAGCTATGGAGGGTGAACAGAAGAAGAAGAAGAAATTCGTGTTCAAGCGACCAACAGTGCCAGTTCAATACCCCGATTTTTTGGAGACGTCACAACCACCGAAGCCTCTGTCACCGGTCGTCATCATTAATGAAGGCCCAAACTCGACAACGCCCGAGCCGCCGAAGTCCATGCCTCCGATTGTGTTGGTGGCCGACGCTGACGAAAAATCGCCGATCGCGAGTGCGCCGATATCGCCAATAGTTGGGCGTGGAATGTGCCGCAAACCATTAAAGAAGCGGTGCAAGCGGCTATTCGAGGCGGTTAGTCAACCCCGTCAACCTGCTGCTGCTTCTTCTGCAGAAGTGCCGATACCGGACTGGATGGAAGAGTTTTCTCCAAGCCAGAAGTGTGCCTTCTCCGTGGCTTTTAGTGCGAGGCAAAAACTAGTTGATGAACTAAAAAAGAACGATAGTGATGTGGCGCAATACGAGAGACAGATTAAGGAACTGCAGGCGAAAATTGAACAGTGTAAAAGTGAAGGGGAAGTGTGTAGAAAAAGACTTAAGTTATTGGACAATTTTCCATATAATTAATTTTAGAATTTTATTGTAAATATAGAGTTAAGTTATTTTTGTAATAGTGTTGTATATATAAGTAAAATAAAATGTTTTTGTATATATGATAATAAAAAGTTAAATGAAACAATATTTTTTATTTCTAAAATAAGTATGCGAAAGTTACACAAAATAAAATAAAAATGCAAAATAGAAAAAAGAATAGACGAAAAAATGTAGGGCCGTAACTTTAGGTGTGTAATCATTAGATGCACACAACTTAAGTATGCGATAAAGTGTTATGTCTGTGAAGAGAGGCTACCCGTTACAATGCCTGAGAACATGCATCTTATTTGTAATAAAATGTGAATTTTACTGCAAGTAAGATAATAGACCAAACTCTCGGCATTTTCGTAGAGAACTTACTAGAAATTTAGCTAGTTCTAACGTATGGTAAGAACGTACATGTCTTTATAGAGTAACACAATATTTTCCAAAAGAAATTAATTCTTGAGAAATATCATGTTACTTGGGATGTGACATGAATCAACTACAAACTACGATCAAATATTTTGTAGCCCTGAAAAGGGCTGATTTTGTCGGGGTAGGTCGGGGAGGGCATGGTTCCGGGATCAGTTGGTGGAATCAGCTGGGCCATCATCATCCTGATGGTCCGTGATCCACCAAGTGGATGAATCGGCCGGACCGTCATGACCTTCCGGCGGCGGTGGTGGCACCCAATCAGTGCTGGAGTCTGGCTCCATGTCTTCAGCCGACAACTCCCCATTTTGCCAATCCATGTTTGGCAATTCCAGACCCACATCTGCTTCTTCGACCGCCCGCTCATCTTCCCAGGCATTAAACATATCTTCTGCCTCGATGTCTAGAAGTCGTTCGATGTCCAAGAGTAGGTCATCCATATCGACATCATTCATGTCAACGGTATCATCGCTAAAAACCGATGAACCGCGACTCAATGGTCTTTCGAAATCCATAGTTATATCTTCGTACTTTAAGATTTAAAAATGAAGTGATTCTGTGACCCGCTCGTAACCGTTTAAATAGAGATAATCTACCCCCTCCACCACTCCATCCCCACCTTTCCACCGCCAACAAACTAGAGTTTATTATACAAATGCCCTCCATCCAAAAATGATACTGGCGGACTTCACTGTCGAAAACTGCTTTTAGTTCTCAAAAATGGTGTAATTGTGTTGTGGAAATGTGACCGACAAAGAAACTTATGCTCGATCCGTCTGGACTTACATAATTTCTATTTAATGTCACAGATGCCGTGGCATTAGATAAATACAAGTAAGATCAAAATATCCTGTACAGATGCCGTGGCATTAGATAAATACAAGTAAGATCAAAATATCCTGTCATCCTGAAAAGGACGGATTTTGCAAGGAAAATTATAGTCGATCCGACTGGACTTATATAATTTTCTACCTAACACCACATGTACTATGGCATTAGGTAACTAAAACTACGATGAAACATTCTGTGGCCCTGAAAAGGACCGTTTTTCAAGGGATAAAATCTTATTTGTAATCAGGCTCGATTACAAATAAGGCACGCCCTCTTATGTTGTAGAGTACCAAGAGCTACTCCACAACCTTTACAGTTCGGTATGTGCGCGCGACTACCGAAATCTTGGGTTACATGACCACTGAAGAATTGGTCACCAGCCGACTTGTTTTCCAAGTCGGCATAGCAGCCAATACACCAGCCGTCATCACCCACCTTCACCAGGTTTAAGATCTTGCACACCCGGCGGGATCGGACGGGGAAAACTTTCCTCTGTCTAAGTGCCCAATTATCCAAATTCCTAGGAGTATCATCGCTTAAGTATCCATCATCATCTGATGATGCCATGTTGAGATGAGCGAATGTAATGAAGTAAGCAGTCGACTCGAGCTGCTTTTAAAGACCTCAGCTTCCCCCACCCTTGCTAAAAATACAGGAGGGGATGATGGTGCGATTCTATGACGACTACCAAGATATGATAGAACCCTTAGGAGATGACAAACTTAAACGCTGAAGGGTGTTTTACGTGCAAAGATATAAGAAAAAGAAATATATAAAATTCAGTTTTGGAAGGTCTAAAATTGCACCAAAGACCCCCAAAGACCCCCAAAAACCTCGAAAAATCCCGGGGTGGCCACTTCGTGCCCCCCCGGGCCCCCCCCAGATCGGGGGCTCCGCCCCCAAACCCCCGCCAGGGGCTACCACCCCTGGCGGGGGTTTGGGGGCCTCGCCCCCGAACCCCGGAATAACAGTCAAGTTGTACAATTCACATTAGTTTGGACCTGACTATCTTTTCATAGTTCCCTGTTTTCCCTAAAATACATACCTACTCCCTAGGTCTTTTTTTGACCGACCTCTTATTACTTTTAATGACTCAAATCACTCGGGTCTTATTTAAAAACGATTATGCCACCCATCCCTCATGCCTTCGCCCTATTCCCCACAGCTTCCCTATACTACCCCTTTGAATTAATTAGAAATCTGAAAAATGTCTTTTTCAATTTTTCCAAATTAAATATTGAAAAGTCATTTCCAATCACAAAAAGTTTACTCTAAAATATTTTCCTATAACTTTTTTCGATCTGAGCTACACTTCTCCCGTTATTCATGAGCAAACCCAATCAAACCCCATAATTCTTGAAATTTTGATTAGTCTGATCATTTTGATCATAAAAAGTTTTATGTCAAATGTTCTGAAATGTCCTTGAACTATCAAATAATAATAATAATATTAATAACAAAATTCTTATTATTTGTATTGGCTAAACAAACCCAAGCAAACCTGAGCAAACCCACAAGTTATGTGCTTGTTGTCATTGCTTTGATCCGAAATAAAAATATTTTTGTTATATAAGGGTTAATGCGGTTGCTTTTTTTGTTAAAAATATACAAAAATAAAAATCTTAGTGGGTCGACAAATATCGATTTTTAGTTCCAAAAATATACGTCTCGGAAATAACTAAATGGATACAATTTTTAAGTTAGAAAAATAACAATTTTAACGGATCTTGGACCTTTAACTTAAAATAAGTTTTAGACACTTCTAGGTAAATTATCGAAAAGAGTTATGCAAAAATGCCAACGTCTATTTTTAAACGTCCTGAAAATGTCATCCTTGGTCATCTTTGCATTTTTCACCGATTCAGTGTCAAACACAAAGTGACTAAGAATATCTAAACTACGATCAAATCTTTTGTGGCCCTGAAAAGGGCCGTTTTCACGGTGGGTTGGAGAGGGAAACCTAGAGTGGTTGTTCCCCTCTCGCGATCTGCACCGATCGCGGTGCAGCTCGCCGTCTTCGCACCTCCAGCCGAGTGCTGCGACGGCTCCGGCGACGCTCCGTGAGCTCTTCTAACAGAGCCGCCCTTTCTTCAGGACCCAGCAGCATCTGTGGTCCTTCCACCACTTCCACGGGCTCTGTTGGAGCCGGCTCCGGTGGTGGTTGCGGTCTTGGGATCGGCTGTACGATAGCCGTTGGCTTATTCGCGTTTTTTAAACGCCAAGCCTCCCAAAACTCGCTTATTTTGGACTCCCTTGTCGTCCTTAACATCAGCCTGTCCCACTTCATGGCTGGTTGAGAAATGAAAATTGTGATGGCTGCTCCCGCTTTTAAAAGCATTTAGGATGGTGGGGGGTGAGAGTGGGGGTGAGAGTGGGGCTAAACAGTTGTAACATATCCTTTCAGAGTAACAAAATATTTCCTATAGAATAGATTTCTTGTTCGAAATATTTTGTTACACTGAAAGGATACGTCTGTTTTTGTCATACTTAAGAGCAGGTTTGCCAACGTTCTATGTGAAACGACACAAATTCAGATGTATCTTTTTGAGCGTATCAACCCAGAGTGAATTTATTGTTTAAAATATGTTTCTTGATAGAAAGTTATGTCACTTTGAATAACTAGAGGCATATGCGTTCTTATCATACATAAAAACTACAAGCTAAATCTTGCAAATGCTCTTTCTCTCGCCATCTATGTATGATTTAAACACATAATGCATCTCTCACCCAAACTAACACAATTTTTCCTTCGAGAAATATCTTCCTTAGGAAACATAGTGTTTAACTACAAACTACGATCAAATATTCTGTAGTCCTGAAAAGGACTGATTTTGTCAGGGGACAGGCAGGGTTGTCGTATGAGGAGCTTTATTTGTAATAGAATTTACATTCTATTGCAAATAAGGCAAGACTGCTGATGAACGACGGTAAACAGTCTCTCCCTACACAAAGCACACCTCGAGTGGTTCCGCCTTTGATCACCTCGCGAACCCACTGTAAAATGGGTTGTGACGAAATGAACATCCATAATCGCAGCTCCAAATCCTCTCGTGTAGCAGTTCATACACAAATCTCTAGACCCCCATGAGACGTAGGATTGCATGATGCAATACCTAGGTCTAAGCCTACGCGGTCTGCGTACGAGCCTATGTTGCACATTTGGTGCGACTGCCTGCTCGTCGTCACTAGAATAACCATTATCCGAGCTTGACGACATTGTGGCTTCGAGTGAATTTAATTTTCTAAATCCCGTCTTATATACTTTCTTTTCCCCACCCCTCTCCTAAATTTCTCTCTATTTTTCGCCTCATAACCTTATTTACCAAAGCCCCACATTTGAAGTATTAAAATAAGGCAATAGTAAAAATAAAACGCAAATATGTCCTTTATAAGTTTATTTTAAATATGTAAAAATATATAATTTGGAGAATTACATAACTTCAAACTAATGTATTGATTTGTTAGTAACAGAACCATTAAGTATATTGTAGCTAAAAAATGCATCGTGAATAACTAACGCGTACACTTTAATGTCTTTAGGAAATTTACTTTTGCGTGTTTCAAACTCCAATTTCACGTCCACTGTGGACGTCCTCACGGCTTCTGGTTGGTGACTGCAATCGATTACGAATAACGGATTTTTCAGATAGTCGGCAAAACTCATCATAGGATCGCTCAGTTCTCGCTGGTAGTAGCTAGCTTGAAAATTCTCATAATTATAATAGGCTGCGGCATACAGTTTCTTTGAAAAATCTAAATTCCATCTTTCGTACGGAAATACGGCAGAGTTCAGATAGAGCCTAATATCACTTATATCGGCCGTTGTAAATTGTGTGCTATCTTTTGCTCTGTTGTCGGACGAGCTAGTTGGTTGAAAACCGATAATCAAATATCTCGGTTTTTCGAGACTCGTGCTAGTTCTTAAGGCCCAAACGTCTGACGATGTTTCTCTCAAAGAAGGTAGCTCGTAAAGATCCCATTTACGGTAAGCCATTGGAACGTTTGCGTTACTGCCACCTTTATTCATGCGTGATAATATCTTTAACTTCTGTCGATCGTCTGGAATAATGTGACGAATTTTCCATTCAATTTTTTCAATTGAAATGTCTGCATCTACTTCGCCGATATAGCAATTGTTGAAAGTGCGGGCGATAATTAAAATCAACTCTTGCTTGACGTTAAAAATACCCTTTGAATAATCCTCTGCGAAACCCATGAGATATTTTAGAGGAAGCTTGCCGGAGAACATGTTACTTGTGGAATCTAGTATCCCTTGATTTGCTTCGTCTAGACCCCATCCGCATGCCATGAGAGCTCTATTTTGTGCGGCACCCAATGACACCATAGTTTTCATCGTTGTGGTAATTCCGGGTTTCCGAACGACGGCAACTTGCTCCCCTCCCATTTCATAACGACATTCGTCGAATAGAAAGGCGATGGCATTATTTGATAGATAACATTTTTTACTAACATCTTTGGGTTTAAATGTTCCTTCGATGTAAATGTAACTATCCGATATATCCAAAATGATATCTTGAAAGTGTACAGGTATACGAATTTCATCGGAATTGCGGAATGTTGGAGAACCGTAAGGTTTATATGTGTGTTCTTGAAAACTAATAATGGAGTTATCAAAAATGGGTTCGGTAAAAACTTCGATTTTGTCACTGCTAGCGGCCATCATTTTCTAATTTTTCTCACTTTCAAACCGATCGATTGTAGAAATTTGCAATCTTTCGCGGAGAGCTGGCGATTGCTGTGCGGATGTGTTTTCGATCGTCCGTCTGACTTGCGAATGAACCTTGACTGTGTTGTCTGCTTACTTTTATGTCGTTTAACTGAATCTTGAATTGTTGACAGCTTATGCAGTTGACGGTTAAAGCAAAAACCCATTATACGATTTTTTTCAACTCTAGTTTAACTATTATTTTCTCACCTCGAAAATCGATCAAATCACCGCTATCGTCCAAGATGCGTAGAGTAATGTTGTCGATAAACTGACGACCATCCGGCATTATCGGCATATAAATATTATTTTGCGGTTCTTTAGAGATTTTGTAACCGGGTTCGACGTCAATATCAAATTCAAATAACGTATGACTTTCCAAAGAATTCAGGTATGCTCCGGAAATTATATTACAATCCACACGTACGATGCGCACTTTCATTATGTCCACGATGGTACTTGATTCGTGTCGTTGTCCACCTTGCAGCAGCACAGAGCCAAATCCGAGCACTTTGCCGATACTATTGCTACCTCGAAAATCGATGCTATATTTTGACTTTAGCTCACATTTTAACGTATTATTATTGGCTGTTAATGAAAATAAATCGGTACCAACTTCATTGCATGACTCTTTTAAAGCGGTGTACATGGCTTTTGCTATTTCATTAATTTCGTAAGCTCCTGGTGGAATCCTTACATACTTTGGTATCGCTGTTTTCAAATGGCTGAATGAATTATTGCTTTCGTCGATATTAAAAATCGAATTATATGTGTAAAATCCCAGCAGTGCAACTCCATATTTGTCTGTTGTATTTAACTCGATGGGTGGGTAAAAATCCGCACTTAAGACACTTGTATGTCCTGTTAGAGTGAATGTGTAAGACATGACTGACCACGAAACTATTTGTGTAGCTATTTTATTGCTGTTTGCAACAGTTAAATGGATTTAAGCTGAAGCGTTGCTTTATTCCTTTGGACGTTTTTAAACTGTTTTCTGCCTTTATATTCACATCGTTAATTTTGCAATAACAACAAAATATTTTTTTTGGTATCGGTCCATCGCCCTCGTCCGAATCTGAATTATTGCTATTATAATGTTCGAAACAGTATTGATATTTCAATATATCGACGTCACTTTTTAGGTGATTAGGTAACCTATCCCAAACTAGTGCTATTTCATTTGGAGCTAATGCGATCAACACTTCTTTGGGCGTATTTTCTAACTGTTCGGCAGTCATTTTTTGTAATCCTCCGACTTCACGATATGCTTTAAGTGATAGCAACATTTTGGTGTAGTTGTCACGTTCCATTTGGGGTGTCAAAGACATACTTTTTACGATTGTAAAAGAAACTTCAAACACAAATGTCCACACCAGACTGTTCCGAATTCTTGTTGACGGTCGTATGTATAGTAAATTTTCTTCGTCGCTTCGGAACCCATCTGCAGATATCGTACCAATTCCATAGGTGGGGGTAAATCACCGAAACTATCGTAGTATGTTACATCAGAATTGCTTTTTCTATATGCTACCCAATGAGTCCCTACACCCGACATACTATCCAAATTTATAATGGCGGCCTCATAACGTTTGGGACCGCGTACAGGTAATGAATCTCTCATATATACGCCTCGAAAGTGTGGTATTTTCATTTTTAAGGCGTACTTTTCTATATCAATATTGGATAGTGGTCTTTGAGGTAGGGATTCTATTAGTTTTTTGATTTCTTATTTTTGCCGTTGTTTATATATAATCCCAAACCTGTGCGATATGGTTTCAAGTATAATCCATTTCCTCTTGAACTTAGATGTAAGCCGGTACCTATTTTTTCTGCAGTCGACTTTTTTACTGCTTTTACGGCACGCACGATGCCTGCTGCACCACCTGCTAATGAACCTAAGGCCGATAGTCCTGCAAATATTGGTATTAACGGTAATATCCCCCCAGTCTTCGGAATTGGAATGATTCTAGGCGTGCGAATTTTTCGTTTGCCACCGGCTATTCTTAGGGATTTACGTGCAGCTACTGCAGCTATTTTCGATGCTTTCATGATATTTTTCTCGACAAGTTTTTTCCCACCAGCTTTTAACAATTCTGATCGAACGGGTCGTCTAATAGATGATCCAAAAGCTACTTTGTGTAGTCGCTTATGTTTACCAACGCCTTTACCTTTAGTGTGGCGGCGGCGGCGCTGGAAGCGACGTTTACCTCTAGTGGATGCTTTTCTCGATTTTGATGATGATGATACACCCATACCAAAACGTTGTTTCGCTTTCATAATGTTGGTTACCAACCAAGCTGCAGCTTTTTCACCAGCGCTAGAGTCTTTAGATTTTACTCTTTTCCACGCGCTTTGCTCGAGTTCCTGATCTGCTTGGTGGCGAGCACTTAAATTTTCACTATTACGCAAATAGGCTAAATCGTGTTTTTTGCATGCGACATCCAAAGAATTAATTCCTTGATCTCCTCTTGCCACACGTTTTACTACTTTCGTCCCGGGCCCGCAATACTGATAGCCGGGAATGTGTAACTCAAACGGTAGCCTATTAATTACTGAATTAACAATACCGCTTCCAGTCTTACTTGATAAACGAGACCGTCTACTTCGTCTGACGAGCGACATCTGAATGATAGTTTACGTGAAAGTTCAGTATAAAATATAGATTTTGTTAAGATGCGTATCGTCAATCTTAAACAAAAACTTCCCGTCGATAATCTCGATGTAAAGGTCGGATCTGGACTAGAACAAAAATTATTTAAAAGACATGGTCCTTTGCTACCGTCATCTATTCGTGGATTATTAATAGGACCTTCAAACTGTGGAAAAACAAATGTTATGATTTCGCTGCTTACTCACCCCTCGGGACTGCGTTTCGAAAATGTTTATATCTACTCAAAGTCGCTCTATCAACCGAAATATGAATATTTAAAGAAAATTTTATCACCAATCAAAGGTCTTGGCTACTACGCTTTTAGCGACGCAAATAACATTGTGGAACCGTCAGATGCTAAACCTAATTCAATATTTATTTTTGATGACGTTATGTGTGAGAAACAGGACGTTATAAGATCGTATTTTAGCATGGGACGTCACAAAAATGTGGATGCCTTTTACTTGGCGCAAACGTATTCTCGTGTTCCTAAGCAGCTCGTCCGGGATAATGCCAACTTCATTATTATGTTTAAACAAGATGAGATGAATATGAAACATATATTTTCCGATCACGTTTCACCCGACCTGACGTTTACACAATTTCAAGAGATGTGTGCTAAATGTTGGGATAATAAATATGGTTTTTTAGTTATTGACAAGGACAGTGATGTAAATTCGGGCAGATACCGCAAGGGATTCGATAGTTATATATTCCTATAATAATAACTTGGATAATCATTTCATCGTTGAACGGTGCTTTGAAAGCATCATGAATGAAGAAATCGAATTAAAACGAAAGCTACTGGAAACTACAAATGCGGTTAGAAAAAAATTTAAACAAATTAAAGCAGCTAAAGTGCAGAATGAACATGATTTGGAAAAGTTTTATGAACCAGTTTCTAAACCACTAGAATCTATATCTAAAGCCGTAAAGCAGCAGCAGCAACAGTACGCAACTAAAAAATCAAGTACTACGACTAAACCACAAAGTCGGAGTAGCAGCAGCAGCTCGGTGGGAATGGCGAAAATGTTTGAAGAACATCCAACAGAAGCGGATTTTGAAACATCTACACCGATTTCGCAAAAAACACAAATTCCTACACCAAAACGTGGAAATCGTGAGTCACTGTTCGAAACCCCTTCCCCATCAACGATAACATCATCTTACACATCACCACACACATCAAGTGGTAGCAGTTCAGCCGCAAAAACTATTCAAGATTATTTAAATGGATTAAAATTCGAACCGTCCCGTTATGATACCGTGTATGGTGTACGCTTTGGTAAAAAAGACAATAAATCAACAAAATATATTGGCAACTTGGTGGTTCGTTTTCTAACAAACGGAAAGATGGTGTTATACAAGAACAAAACAAACATTGCTGAATTCGATGGAACGGCTGAGCTTTACGATTTGATTTTTCTAAAAAATCCAGCATGCTTAGATAATGAAGACGAAATTAGTCTAGATGTACTTCGAAAATACCAAACCATTTTGAAATTGACGGATGCGGCCTACGACGGTTATGACAAGAAACGTGGTTTAAGGGAAACCCGATGGAGAAAATATTTACGAATCATAAAACCGCTAATTATGGGAACCAAACTGGGTGGTGGTGGTGTAGGAAGAAAAAAAGGCGACAACAAAATCCAACTACCAGCAAAAAAGCGCCTATCGTCGAAATCATCTGAATATGTTTATTGGAATAAACCTAAGGAGTTAGTGGATAGATTACGATTATTGTGGGGGTCAAAAGTAGCTGGACATACCGGACATGATAATGAGATTATGTCAATTATGGAAGAGCTTCGAGAAGAAGGAATAATATATTAAGTTTTGCACGTAGTTGCCATCCTCAGTGTCTGATAAGACGTGGAACCTTATAATATGGATCCTAGCCGAGAAAAAATTAAAGTCGTAAATGAATTACATAGGACAGCAAGAAAAAATTTTGTTAGAAGACGTACGGTCATAAAAGGATATCGAGATTTGTGGCAAATTGATTTGGCGGAAATGCAGCAATATGCTACTGACAATGATGGTTACCGTTACATTGTTGTATGTATAAATTGTTACTCCAAATTCGTGTACACCAAAGCAGTTAAGAATAAGACCGGTGTTGAAGTTACGAATGCCATGAAAAGCATCATTGAAGAAGCATCATATGCACCAAACAATTTACAGAGTGATCAAGGAAAGGAATTTTATAATAGCACCTTTCAAGCACTCATGAAAAAATATAATATAAACCATTATTCCACATATAGCACGAAAAAAGCGGCAATTGTGGAGCGTGTTATAAGAACTTTGAAAAATAAGTTATATAAACAATTCTCGGCTAGAGGTTCATACAGATGGTTACAAATATTACCAGCTATAACGAAGACCTATAATAACACTAAACACCGCACCATTGGAATGAAGCCTAACAGTGTAAAAGAGGATACCCCTATTAAAGCATATGACTATTTGAAAATTGTTCCGAAGAAAAAAAAATTCCATTTGGGTGACATTGTTCGCATTAGCAAGTACAAAGGTGTATTTGACAAAGGATATACGCCTTCGTGGTCAACGGAACTGTTTGAAATAGCAAAAGTTAATATTACAAATCCACCTACATACTTGCTGCAATCATTAGAAGGTCAACCTATTAAAGGATGTTTTTACGAAGCAGAACTGCAAAAGACAGCTAGCCCTGGTGTTTATTTAGTTGAGAAAATTCTTAGAAAACGCAAGAAAAATCAAAACGATCAATTGTTTGTAAAATGGTTAGGTTTTCCAAATCAATTTAATTCTTGGATAGACAAATCAGATATTGTATAAATATTATCAAATAGGTTTTACGTTACGTATGTATGCATTATAAATAATAATAATAAACATTGCTTTTCATAATTATGCGTTTTATTGTTAGTTTATTACATGTAACAGTATAATTATGTTTTCAAAAGAACTTCATCTAGGTTGGTTTCCATTTTGGTTTTTTTGGATCCTTTATCTTCGTTGTGGTGTGCCGTGCAGCATGTGGGTGAATTTGATGAATTGATATATTTTTTCCTTAAGGTACGTAATTTTGTCCTCATCATCTTCAAACATTTTTTGAAAAACTGGTACTAGCACATTACTAAATATGGTATTTATCTGCGAACCAAGTTGATGAACTTCCATAAGGACATATTCTTTGGTAGCAGCATCATTCTCATTTATCGGTTGGGCAACATTCCTTAATATCTTTCCCTCTATATCAAAATGTCCATCTGAAGTAAGTTTAAATCCGATTCCGGGCAACCCTCGCGATACGTTGTTACAAACAAGAGTTTTCTGTCGACCAAATTTATCAATTGTGTTGTTAACACGACCCATTTTAAAGTAAAACTAATTCACTCTCTTTATGTTCGGCCTATATATAAATAACATAACTAATAAAAATTTATTTTACAATAAACCATGAAGCAAGTAAGATTTGACGAAGAAAGAAATATTATCCACCGTATGTCTGTTTGGTGTTTCGCATATAGACAAGCCCGACAAAGTAATTTTCAGCAACTAATACTTGATAGATATCGTTTTCAAAGGAGAATTGGAAAAATGGATGCAATGCTAGCAAGGTTTTTAGAACGGAACCACAGAAATAATATATATCAAGAGCGATTTGTTAATTTAAATGTATGGTGAATAATAAACATATTTAGTACAAGAAGATTTTTATTATTTCATAAACAAACTAAAAAATATATAAAATTAAATTTATGGGCTATATCCAAATTGTATAAGTTCGCTTCTCCTTAAACATATAGCTCGAAAACCTTGTTCTGCATCATATTCATCTTCATTATCGCCACTTATTTCACGCATATACTCTTCATCAGAAGTGTCGAATGGGGCATCCGGTAGCGACGTTCTACCTGGTGACCACTCTGACGGTAATGACGACGACGATGGCGATGATGAACCATCTCCGTTGACTTCTTCTTCTTCTGTAAAAGAGTTGAAATTTTGCTGTCGCTGCTGCTCTAACAAATCTCCTCCCCCGCTTAAACTGATTGGGGTTTGAGTGGGTTGGGTGATATGCGATGATGATAATTGTTCTTCTTGCTGTTTTCTGTGCTCATTTTGACACCATTCACAGAAACCCATTTGTCCCACTAGCAATTCCCAATGTTCGCAATTGGCACACATCTGATGACCATTAATGGAAAATGGCGAAACCATTGCAGTTGGACGTTCTTCTTTCGACTGCATTTTAAAAAATATATTGTAGTAAACTCAAGACCAAATAATACAACTGAACTGAATTTTAAAATTTTCGAGAGAAGTTCTTATACCCAAGAGTCGACCTTCACACACCGACATAACCTTGGCATCCCCACCCCTATCTTAACTTCGTTTTAGGTTTGCCTTGGCTTTTTTTTTTTTTGACCTTCCAAATTGCTAATTCGTTTCTCAAGGCCCCATAGAAAGCTGTGGCTTATATCTCCAAGGCTGGTGATCTTCTCATTAAGTGAATATACCTCCGTATTAATTTTAGATAATATTTGTGTATGAATTTTATGAAGTTCATTCAGGACGTACTCACTGGTTGCCGCATCATGACTTTTTATCGGATTTGCAACATTGGACAAAGATTTGCCTTCAATGTCATATTGTCCATCATGGGTTAGTTTGAAACCAACTCCAGGTGGACCACGTAATAACTGAACTTGTACATTGGTCCCATGACGACCAAATTTATCAATTGTGTTGTTAACACGACCCATTTTGAACTTAAACTGAAGTAATTTTGCAAGTTTACCAATTTATAAGAAATATTAAGACTAGTTAAAGCAAAAATAAAACAATAAATTAGGTACATAATGATTTATTTAACATCGCATATTACATTATACAATGAATAGAAGTTTAGAAATTTTCTTCATCTTTTTGAACACACTCATCGCTAACAATAGCACACGCTTCCCCATCAACTTCATCGGTGTTGACTGCTTCACTCCCAAGGCCATCAACAAGGGTGTTATCATTTGTGGGAGCCAAACCATATTTTCTAGCTAATTCATCGGGTAAATAAGGCACTTCGAATAGGTAGCTTCCCAATTCTTCATTTATCATTCCAGCGCAAAATTCGTCCAGATCAATGGTTCCATATAGGTATTTCTCGCACGTATGTGCTCCAGCCGTGAAATTTACGGCGTCTTTCATATACTTCCTATACTGACTTTCACTAAAACCCACATCGGATTTACCATAATTTGCAAAGTGTAGTATTTCTTCAGCCAGCTCTCTTAATTTACATGATAACCAATTAATGTACATATCTCGATTTTCAATGACAATAGGGCAGTCACACATCTTAAATAGAAAATAATGGACATGTGATTGTGTGTGAGTGTGTGTTTTTCGATATATACTTAACAAGAACTATTTTATTACATTTTAAATCAACATTAAAATAGCCTAATCAACAATATATTACAAACAACCAAAATTTAACAACGCTCTAGTATTACCTCCAGAGAATACATGTGAGCTTTGCCCCAAATAAGTTAAGGTGTACTGATCACCGGAGTTATTCATCATTTCAATAGTATCCTCTGTCAGAATTTCAGCTACGCGTGATGGTAAAAATGTTTCAAATGTTGCTTGATGTGTTGGATCAAACAATGTGACGATAATGGCTTTTCCAAAACGTGAAGTCAAAGAATTAATTTTTTTTATCATATAAATTTTGCCCACCGTTAATGTAGAGAATTTTCTACGTTCCAGAAATTGAATATCTTGGTTTATCATATTATTAATTTCGGCTATGGTCTGCTTTGAAATGCTCATGATTTAAAATACAATAAAAACAATTACTGTCAAGTACCTTGAATAAACACTTGTAGAACACACCACAAACACAATACTTTATATGCCAAAGCAACAGTTAACGCATACGATGTATGAGTGACAATGAAAGCTAATTTCGAAATGAGCCATATTTATTAGGAAGTAATCCAAGGTCAAGTATTTATTTATGGTGGGAGGAATACATCCGACGACCTCGAAAAATACAAAACAAATGTAACCTTGAAATAAGCGTCGTCCACCTGGTCATCACCAAACAAAGAAACATCTGCTCGCGTTCAAGGCCAAGCAAATGTAACCTTGAAATAAGCGTCGTACACCTGGTCATCACCAAGCAAAGAAACAGCTGCTCGCATTCATTGAAAATATGCACCGCAAATGTAACCTTGAAATAAGCATCGTACACCTGGTCATCACCAAACAAAGAAACATCTGCTCGCGTTCAAGGCCAAGTTCTTGACCTTGACCTTGGAATAACACCTGCGCATATCAAGGCCAAATAACAATAGCACACCTGGGCGTTCAAGGTCGACCCTACTGCGCATGCGGAGACTCGGGGAGCATCATATCCCTCTACTGTTGGTCATAAGGAATTGGGTCAAGAAAGAAACCCTGAAATGTTTACCTGGGTTTTAGGAACATTCTATACAGTTGGCTTTAAGTAAAAGTGTACATTTGGACAACAGCGCCATGATACAGGGTGTTTTATCGTTGGTAATAAAATCTAGTGGATATGCCTCAAATTGATTCTTGTCAGAAATACATGGTGGTACTAAAGACTAATATTTAAGAAATACCTGGATAATTCTCAGCCTTTTGTTAAAAGGAATCTGCCATCCATTTTAAAGGCCCCTTATCGCCAAAAATACATATTTTCGAACATTTTCTCGGTGTAGTTTTTAAAGTAAAATGTTTTAATAACTACAAAACACCCTGTATAAGTTTAAACTTAACACAGGCAGCGCTTTTATACAAAAAGATATGCATTTAAGGTGGATATACATGGAGAACAAATTATATAACAATTGATATTTTATATACAGAGTGACGCAAAAGGATTCAGTACAGCTAAGTTTTGACAGTTTTCTTTTGTTTTTACCTGCTCAGATCAGATAACTGAGCAACAAGTGTTAAAAAATAGTACCAAATCACGCTGAATACTTCTCTTAAATACAGGGTAGCTAAAAAAGTTTACACAATATTTCGTTGTAGTAATAAGCCGAAAGCACTACTTTTTGTACTACCCTGGTAGGAAGAAATCGCCTATACAGTGTCCGGCAAAATATTGACTACATATGGAACTTTTTTTTATCAGAAAAATTCGTTTTTAGGTGTTTTTTCTCTAATTTGAATTTTTGTTAAAAATAAAATGACCTTAGAAATCGATATTTTTCACATATGTTGAAAATTTTATACCGTTCAGTCTGTATAAAAAATTATACTAAAATCACATTTTTAAAATAAGTTTATGGCACAACTTAAATGTAAATCATACCAAGTCACACTTATTTTACAGCACCTTCATTCAAAATAGCTTATTTTATAGATATGCGTTTTTGATTACGCATTTAAAAAAAATTCCAGGAGAGATCTGAAATATATTTTTTTATATTCTCTACATAAATTAAATGTTTACGACGGTTGCTGTTATCCAATTATTTTTGTCTTTATTAACAAAAAAAAAAAGGATTTTCTACTGCAAATTTTCGCGCGAAGTTCGAAACATAAAACGTAATCCCACTGGCTGTGTCGTCAAGAATGTTTTTATGACTCATAATGAGTTACATGGCGAATTCCAGTGTTGTAGGGTCGTTGAAAAATCAATAAAAATGGCATTTAATCCGTAACGCATCCAATGAAATATCCCTGCACTTAAAGTAGAAGGTTTCTAAACTCTTAGTCATGTATATTTCAAGCCGAAATCGGTCCCGGAACCTTTCACTTTTGCAACAAAAATTGGCATGTTTGCGAAATTTTGGCGCATCATATCTTAATAATTTCGAGTAAATAAACTGCAATTCTTTGTTTTTATTTTCAAATTTTTGCACGTCCCCGATGCAAATAAACCTATTTATTAATAACCTTAACGAAAAAATAAGCGATTTAAATTAGTGGAAGATATTCTTAGATAATTAACGGATAAAATAAGCCCAAAAAGAATCACTAAATTTGGAAAATAGTGTGGAATAATGTCGGTTAAAAATAGGATTTATAGGAAAAAATAAAGAAACTTTGGTTTTTACCCCTTAAATACGCTCCTGGATGACCCATTCGGTATTTATTTTAAAGTGTGGTTTATCCCTTTATAAGATAGTGTTGGAAAATTAGATAGGAAAAAATACAGAGTGATTCAAATGTACTGATGTCGAGGGCAAAAAAAGTAAAAAAATCGAAATTTAATCGGCGATTGCTTCCTTCTTATAAAGAATGAAGAAAAGATAGTGGTCCCCCCCCCCCCTGAAAATCCTGAAACACTCCTGGAATTTTATTATTAAAAATATGTGACAACCATGGATTTATTAAGAATGGATACAGGTTGATTTAACATTCTTTGAAGCCAAAACAAACCATTCTAAGCGACACTGTAAACACAATTTGTAAACATTGGCCACATCTTATTTTACCTTGTATTTTTGTACAAAAAATACGTTGGAAGCATCACAAGATTTACTAAAATTAATAAAAGGCCTAAAATATTTTATTTTTCTGCTAAATAAGTGTTCAGACGTATTTCCTAAGCAACCAGCAGAGATAGCAACACTTCTGAGTTCCAACACTCCAATGCTATTTTATCTCTTTCTACTACCATTCTTGATTCAATTACGTATTTCCTTAAAGTTCGTAAACTAGACCTCTAGGGTAAATGTTTCCAAACAAACAACAAATAAACAGGCTTCACGTTCGATACGCTCACAGTATACGGAACACCGAATCCTTTCTAATTCATCCATGGTGACAACTGACAACCATGTATAAGAATTTTTAAATTAATAATAAAATAACTTCCATATATCGTACACTTTCTGCCCTTAGTGTATATACTACATATACTGCCCCCAAATGAGCAGGTTACATAGTATAATCATTTTTAGAAAATCAAAAAAAACTATTTTTTTTAATGCGCAATCAAAATTAACTCGTCAAAGTACATACATCTATATCAGACTAGTTTCGCTAGCATTCGCGGCATCTATTATCGTCCCTGATGATGTGAACGGCAACAGGGTCGAAACCATGTGACTCATCACCGTGGTGGTGGGGGTGGTAATTTCAAAAGTTGTGTTTGGTGTCACCTGAAAAATCGTTTTTAGTAGATGGGGCCATTTTCAAATTAGAATTACACAAGGATTTCTTGTGCTATATTATATCACAAAATTTGATAGGAATAAATAAGAACATTCGGCAAATCAACGGAGAATTTCCCGCGTATAGCTTGTCAAATATAGCTTTGCCTCTGACAAAATTCATATTTGCGCGGACGAGGAAGTAAAATAGAATTCGGATAACAGAAATGGCAATAGTTAAGCGGCTTTTGGTTTAAAGTCAGCGACAAGAATAAAATTACATAATATAATATGCATATAATTTCTCTCTCTCTAATTCTCTACATAAATTAAATGTTTATGGCGGTTGCTGTTATCCTTTTATTTTGGTCTTTATTAACAAAAAAAAAAGGATTTTCTACTGCCAATTTTCGCGCGAATTTCGAAACTTGTAAAAAGTGATCCCATTGGTTGTCGTCAAAAGTGTTTTTATTCATAATGAGTACATGGCGAATTCCAGTGTTGGAGGGTCATCGAAAAATCAATAAAAATGACATTTATTGCGTAACTCATCCAATGAAATATCCCTGCACTTAAAGTAGAAGGTTCCTAAAATTGTATTCACTACCGACCGAAATCGATCCAGGAACCTTGCAAATTTGCAACAAAAACTGGCATTTTGGCAAAATTGTGACACGTCATTTTCATCATCAATTTCGAGGAAAAAAGTGCAATTCTTTGTTTTTATGGCAATATTCGAAAATTCAAAAATATTCAAATTTTACATGTCCCCGATGCAAATAAACCTATTTATTTATAACTTTAACGAAAAAATAAGCGATTTACATTAGGGGGAGGTATTCTTAGGTAATTAACGGATACAATAAACCCAAAAAGAATAACTAAATAAGGAAAATAATATAATGTCGGTTAAAAATAGGATTTGTAGGAAAAAAATCAAGAAAATTTGGTTTTTACCCCTTAAATACGCTCCTGGATGACCCATTCGGTATTCATATTAAAGTGTGATTATCCCTTTGTAAGATAGTGTTGAAAAATTGGAAAAAATTAGATAAGAAAAAATACAGAGTTATTCAAATGTACCGATGTCGAGGGCAGAAAAGGCAAAAAATCGAAATTTATTCGGCGATTGCTCCCTTCCTATAAAGAATGAAGAAACTAAAAAATATGGATATCATGTATTTCGACGAGCTCTTTCCGACGACGTATATGGGATTTTAATTTGAACCATTTTGACCCCACAAGAAATTATAAACCGTGAAATATTTGGGTCAAAAATCGAAATTACCAATTTTTCCCAAATATATCCATTTTCCAGTGATTGGGGAAGAAAGATTTTGAGATTTTAAAGTTTCACTTATGAATCCGTTTTTCGATCCGACCGACGTTTTGTTTTCGAGTTATTAGGTACCAAAGAGGGGCCTGCAAATGGCATTTTTCGACCTAAAAAAAATTCAAAAGAATTACTTGCCATTTCCCGATCCTCACCAGTTTCAATAGAGTTCTGAAGCTCCGGGTTCTCTACAACCTCCGAAAATTTTACATCGATTTAATTCACTTTTGCGACCTGTACACGATTTCAACGGAAATCGCGGAAATTTCGAGTTTGACCTTTAATAGCTCCGAAACGAAACATCCTGTATAACTGAATTTTTAACCGAAGCTACTTTCACTATTCCTCTATCAACCCAAAAAATTCGATTGCTTCCCCTCTGACTGTTTCCGAGACTTATTTGTTGATAATGATACAGAGTCAAAGTAAATAAGACATACCCTGAATGGTACAGGACCACATGGATGCTCTTCTATTGAGCCTATGGCACTCTCAATGGAGTAGGCTACCAAAGACCCCGCTGCCAAACCAAACATGTACATCAGCGTCATCATATTACCTAAAAAAATAATATAAATAAAAGTAATGAAACTAAACTTCTTAATTTTTAAAGTGGATAATAGCCGAATTCTGGCCCGATTAAAAAAAACTTTTTCCCCGATAAAAGACCTGTATGTCTACTCTTTATTTCTGGTCACTTGAATTATACAGGATTGAATTAAAGAAGGATACACGGTGAAACGTGAGACCTTGTTTTGTATAGTTTTTGTTGTCATTCTACAGGTCTCTCATACGAAGAATTCACTTATCCCTTCCTCGCATATCGTGAAACATATGTATCTCACCATTTTACTTAAAATTAGTCCAGGAACCACACACTTAAATATTAGAGTTTTAGGAACATCCTGTATATTGACACTTACCCGTTAATTCTCGATGTCTGTCGTCTACTTTAGTGGGCGCCTGAATCATAGGGACGCTACCCAAAATACCATTGGTGAGCCCCAGCATAACTGAGTAGATGAACGCCGTAATTTCAGCAGAAAATCTAGGGCTTTGCCTCGGAGCGACGCACATGATCATCAATGGTATGAGAACGAGGCGCATCACTGAACATTTTACTAATCGTGACCCAGTCCAGTACCTTAAAAAATTGCTTTTAACTACTGATGAGTGGGAATCGTAAAGAATACTTACCGTGCTCCGCTAGCAATCATTTTTCCGATCAAATCGGATGCATTAAAAATCGCCATAATTAAAACTGGCATCCATGATCCCAGCGTACAACTTACTATCTCAGAGGCGACTCCTGGATATATACAGAGTGTCGCAAAATATACCAAACATATCGATATCATGTAGGGGTATGTCGCCTTCGTCACTTCCCATCTAGCTTGGATACCCCCTGAAATATACAGGATATTTTTTTAATAACGGACCATAGTGTTTTACATACATCTTAAATTTTTAAATCCATGTTAGTCCCTGTTCTGTTGGAAGTTACAGATAAAACTTGACATAGCTAAATTTTAAACTCTTAAGATCATGTTAATTTGCCAATTATGTCAAAAAAGCTAAAAAAAATACCTAAAAAGGCATTTGAAATTATGAAAATAAACCTACCGTTTTCGAGTTATTCAGTACGTACCAAAAATGGGTCTGCAATTTTTGGACTTAAAAAATTCAAAACAATTTCTTCACATTTTCCGATCCTCACCAATAGAGTTCTGTAGCCTTGGGTCCTCTAGAACTTCCGAAAATTGGAATCGAATTAATCCACTTTTAAGACCAGTACCCGATTTTAACGGAAATTTGAACTTTGACGTTTAATAGCTCCGAAACGAAAGACCCTGTATAACTCAATTTTTTACCGAAGCTAGTCCCACTATCCCTCTATTAACCCACAAAGTTAGAACGTTTCGACTCCAACCGTTTCCGAGAAAAAAAATTGAGGATGTGAGAATGTCGACAGTACAATAATACGAGGGGGTGTGAAAAATTAATGATTTTCAAAAAATAAATGCATTTTATATTTTTTGGTATAATTGGTAAATTAACATAATCTTAAGGCTCTAAAATTTACCTATGTCAAGTTTTATCTCTATACTTCCAATAGAACCGGCCCTAACATGGGTTTAAAAATTTAACATGTAAAACCCTATGGCCCGGCCCGCTTTAAAAAAATCTTGTTGTCAAATACTCAAATATTTGTGCAGGTCTTGTATATTCTTCAGAGTGCTCATAAACTTGTAGTAAAAAAGCCTGTAACTTACTTTTAAAAGCATTTATCCCCACTCCGTTCGTACTAATACTGTGGCGCCCTCTGACTACCACATCTTCGACTTTATATGTAGGTACCGGGGCTGATGGTTCGTAAGCTGGGTTAGCAAAACTCAATTGAGTGGTACCGGTAGGTGGTGGACTAGTCTGTATTTTGAGTATTCCATATTGAGAGTCATTAGTTTCTATCTAAAAAAGTATAAAAATTAAAAGAGTAAGCTAGGTAAGATTTAGCGACGCTGTAAAATTATAATATTCATAGTTGTATTGCAATTTTTTATAAGTATACTACAAAATGTGTATCATACCCGTGATACAAATAAAAGAAGAAATGACACCTCGCAGGTAGGCGTGGCCATGTACGTCTCGCTGTGAGTAATGCCGCCATATTTTGTAAACGAGACACGTCTTTGTTAACATCGCGTTGTGTTTTAAAGTTATTTTTTGGGATTTTTGTCACTTTTAACGGTTTAAAAGTGAAAATGAGGTGTGTTGTGTATGGTTGGGAGGTGGACAATCATGTGGCTTTATGCCCGATATTAAAGTTTTTAGCTTCCCCAAAAACAAAGAAACACAAAGTGTTTGGAAGCGTCTGTGCAAACGGGAAGATAAGTTTAATGTAAAAAATGCTAGAATCTGTTCTAGACATTTTAACGAAAGTGATTATGAAGATAATTTAAAGCATGAATTGTGTCACATCATGAATGTCAAATGTGTTTAATGTTTTTACAAACTCGCTTCAATAAAAAAGTTTACTGTGACTAACAGTTGCTGAAAATCTTCACAGTAACGAATCACCAGACTTTATTCGAGAAAATACGACAAGCAAAGAGACTGAAAAAAAGCTATTTTCTTAAAAAATAATTTCTTGTTTTACCTGATTTCATAAATTTAGATATTTTTGTCTTGTTTAGAATAATTTTTGGCATTTTAAGATTTTTCTTTTAAATTTGAAAAATCAAAGAATAAAAAAATACAATAATTTTTAATAATTTACTATTTAAAGTGTAAAAACCCCCAAAAACTATCCTAAAAAACAGGTTTCCGTCGCAAACATGCAGATGTTATTCACCGCAAAAAATATTTGACAAATTATAGGAACAAAAAAAATTCGTAAAATTGAGAATAAGTTCTCTAAACAGCTATTCTCCGGGCTATATGCCCCTACCTATATGCCCCTCCTTATTGTATAAGGAATTTTCAGGTGGTTTAGAGAACTTATTCTCAATTTTACGTATTTATATGTACCCCTGACAAGTAGACTTCATTCATTGTTACAAAAAAAATTCTTATTTATAACATATTTTCGGAAGACTCTGTAGGTATATATTTTAATGAGAATATAAAAATAAATAAAAATTATTATCTTAATTATTAGGCATAGTTTTATTTTATAAAATTATTAACATTTTCTTTTCACGTAAATAAATACATATATAGAACGCAATTGGCAGGCAATTTACCAATATCTTTTATTTTAAATTAATTTAACCCTTTATTTACATGATTATTTTAAATCATATACTTTTTATTGTATTATAAGCAGGAGGCAAAGTATATTGCCAATAAAATCGCCTATAACTAACGTAAACTCTCTATTGCGCGTTATAAATTTCAAAAATAACTCACAGCGTGACGTCATACGCGAACCCGGACGAATTTGACACGGTTTGGTATCATATCTTCCTTTTATGGTATCATGTATCATACATCATACCTATATCCATTTAGGACATTTGGCACTGCAAGGGAACAAATAAACGTACCTACATAGTGCTAAAATCCCCCCCCCCCTTCTATAACATACCAATCCTGCGTCTTCCGTAGGCTCCAGCGTTATCCTAGTTTTGGCTCTTTCACACAGTGCTATGTAGAACTGAATGAAGTCCGACCTTCTTATCAGATGGTACATGGCGAAACAAGTTAGTACTGTGGACACTGACACCGTGAAGAAATAAACGGTACTGCCTCGTAGCTCGTCGACTATAAGTTTCGTGATAACTCTAACGACCGAGGTGAATACTCCGGAAGTACCTAAAAAGAGACGCTTTCTTTTATATATAACCTTAGAAAATATAGGGAATAAAATTAATGTACTTACTTTCTCCCACCATGACTGCTTGGGTATATTTTGGCGGTAGCATGCTTGTGTACCCATAGAAACTGGACTGTTGTACTGAAAAATGACAATAATGAAGAAGAACAAGATGGAAAACAATAGATCTGGTATAGGTACCCATTTCTACATAGAAACGTATTTTAACAAATATTGTTCTACCCATGTAGACTGACATATTACGTATCCAACTAGCGCTCTTTACGAAGTTTTTTTAGTACTAATTACGTTGTGTTTAGCTGCGATAAGCTTGTCGATTTATTTAAATATGTTTGTATTTTTTGAAAATAACTTCTTAAACAACATTCCTACGTATGCGGGCTTACCTGTACATCCAACAGAAACGACAGCCACAGCCGCTAGGTTTACAGTATAAGAGGTTGCTGTTCCCCAAGCTTCCCACCAAACTTCACATACAACCACAAATATAAGTGTTATAAAGGACATTACATAGCCTAAAAATAATACAGAATTTAGCCTGAATATGGCCCTAAAATTTTAAAACAGAAACGTTTATCTCGAATATTATACTTTAATTCATAATATCTTGATTAGTTTTTGTAATACTGACCGTTCAGGGACTTTGTACATGCATTGCATATCACAATAAAATTTGCTGTAGATCAAAGCAAATTCTTACCAAAATTTATCCTAGAGTTTAATGAAAAAGTCTCTACCAGAAGATTATTGGCCAACACTGTCAACAGAGCTATGACTATGTAGACTAACGACATATCAAAGACTACAGGGGTGCCTGGGTATCGGACTTTGAAGTAGTCCATCGCCATTATGAAGCTGGAAAATAATAAGATAGTAAGATTAGTAACACATAGTCAGTTTCTTCTCGCTTACCTGTTGTAAGGAAGTAAAAACCCCATACCACCAAGAACAAATGACAGGTATATGACATTAAACGAATCTACAGGCGGCGAAATGTTCCCGTATACCGCTCTAGTACTAGAGAATCCATCGCTCTGTCTTTTTCGGGCTCTACCCACTAACTTTGAGTACCCGTGGGCATCAGAACTTGCTTCGACTTCAACCATTTTTGATATTCTATGTAATATTACTTTCTATCTTTTCAACGTATCCTTGGATTACATTTTGATGAAATT
Source organism: Philopedon plagiatum (assembly GCA_963971165.1). Lineage (NCBI taxonomy): Eukaryota > Metazoa > Arthropoda > Insecta > Coleoptera > Curculionidae > Philopedon > Philopedon plagiatum. Next base: position 17,429,316 of record OZ020193.1, on the reverse strand, counting down.
TAATTTAGTAAAAATGCTTTTGGAGAATCTGAAGGGAAAAGAAAAGAAAGTTATTGACAAAATATACAGAATACTGCACGATATGCAAAAAAGTAGTGTCTGTAAATAGTTCTGCGTGCTTCTAAAACCAAAAATTTAAAAATTACAAGGTGTATGGTGTAAAGCAAAGAAAAATCTATGATTTATCTAAAAAAAAACACACTTTTCTAACTTGAAGTTCTAAAAAATCATTATAAAATTGAAATTTTTACCTGTCCAGCAGTTACACGAATCTTGTTTTCAAAACGAGGCGCCAAACAACATTTTTAAATATTTCCTAATTGTTTTTATATGCAATTCGTTGCCCTTAATACGCTGTAGTAAGGGTAGAACTGTCGTTCTAACCCCCGTGACGTCATGAATGTAAGGAATTATTGATTTGACAGGCGTGCTTTTGCGCAAAAAACATGTCAGATTAGCCCTGTTAAAAAACAGGTTTATTTTTTGTAAATATGGCATTTTTATTAGTAATTCTTTACTATATACCGAATGGTTTTTTTACTCAGTTTTGCACACACTTCTCTAGTTTATCATTTCTTTGTAAAAATTATATTAATCTATAAAATGAAATCAAAGGAAAATTGCGTAACTATATTTTTTTAAGAGCAGGGATAAGGGTTTTTTATAAGGGTTGAACAGGTGAAAAGTATTCCTGTTTTAAATCTAAATGCTTTGTAATTGTAATTATCCTCTTTATTTAAAACATTACTTTATGAACTTTATTTTTAAAAATTTACGCTCAGAAAATTACATGAGCACAGGTTGCCGTTATGAATATGAGGCGTCCAAGTTAATTTATCCATTGATAGATTTTTACCCTTTAGGTATTTCCCCGCTTTTCAAAATATCACCGAAATGTGCATTTTTTATCTTAAGCTTCGATGACCCGTAATACACGTCTTTTTTCTTCGTAAACGTCGCCCTCTGTCGCCGAAACCCGGTACTGTCAAATGACAAGTCGGTGATGGCCGCCAATCATCTTGTGCAAACGTCATATTTTTGTTAATTTTTTCGTTTTTTTATCCGAAAAAGTGTTTAACAACCTAATTTAGTGAGTTTTCCGAGAAGAAAGAAGTGTTCTCTTTAATTTTTGCAATAATCGCGTTTGTGCAAAGGTGTATTTAAGGCCTGGAATGCGCTCGAAAGACTGGTATGTTGATTGACGGGGCACCAGGTTCAAGCCGATTTTTTTCGTTTTCTTGTAAAACATTTCTAGAAAACGGCAATAAAATGTAACGAAGCCATTCCGAAATATTTCCTTTATTAGAAGAGTAAGTTCAACTTGGTTAATCATTGAAATCTTGCTATGGGGGCTAAATTGAGCACTACCAATGAGGACACTCAGAGTCCTAGAACAAGAACTTTTTCGACTAGCAGCAGTACCGAAGTGGTTGCCACTCCAGGATTTAGATTTATGAGGTCCTTGGGAATGGAAAATGATAGACAAAGAGCTAGGTAAGTATTTACCTTGTTTTATTTGAACATTGATAAGAAATTCTGCGTATACCTAGATGTGATATTTCAAAGCATGGTAATTAATAATAGTAGTAAGTATTTAGGTGTTTTATTGCATGCATATTCAATTCGAAGATCTTAATTTAAACCAGTACTAAATCTTAAACCTTCCTAGTGAATGTGAATGTAAATGTTTAATCACGTATTTTACAGTTTTTAATAAATCAACCCCTAAGGGGGTGAAACGAGGGTTCAAAGTTTGCGAGTAAAAATGTTATACCGCTGGCGAAAGTTAGTCAAACACTATTTTTCTATATATTTGGGTCTCTTTGAAATACTATGGACTACATTTTTGAAGTTGTCAACCCATAGTTAATTTTTCGCGTATTATGCAATGTTTTACTACTGATAGTTCAGTTTTTGACTTCGAAATAATTTGCCTGCCAACCCAACTTCCCCATTAATGAAAAAAGAACCTACTTTCCCCTTTGGTGTGAAAAGTAACGTTACCTTTATGTAGTAAACTGTAACACTTAACTTGTACTTGTGGGTAAAATGGTTAACGTGCAGGTTCTCTTTGCATGTTAGTAATGATAATAATAATACTTTTATTGTGTCAAATTTCACAAAACGACAAAATACACTCGTGCTATTAAAAATTTTGCCCCAAAAATAGTTACAGTGTTTTAAAAAAAAATAGTATAAACAAAACTAACTATAGTATACATAAGTATAAATACACTAAGCTGACTCTAGACTAAATTAGATGTTTAAAGAAAAGAGGTAATACATATCCCTAAAAAAGCCCTAAATCGATGCCCCGTGCGAAAAGAGAAAAAGTATCATCCGACATTGCACGACTTATTTTATTTTTGAGATTAACGCGCGAGTCAGGATATTTAGTAAGAATGCTGTTGGCTATGAGTAGTGCAAGATACGAGAAGCTGGACCTAAAAGAGCTGGTGCGATACCTAGGCAACTCAAATCTTCTCAGAATGTCTCTCGGGTCCCTATGATGAATACATAATTTGTTGTATAGATATTTAGGTGATTTGTTAGCGAGAATTTGCTTAATAAAACATACAAAGTGTATAAATCTCTATGAACTTTAACATATTTAGATCACGGATGAAAGGAGTGAGAAGCGTGGAACATCCATGATAAAACGGACAGCTTGGTTTTGCATTTTTTGAAGGCGATTCTTATTTTCGGCAGTTAAACAAGGGCCATATATGACATCCATATAGTATATAGACATAGGTATAGACAAGACAAGGTATACAACTAAAGTTTTCCTTGTGTTTGTGTCTAGCAACCTTTTAAATGGAAAAAGTTTTTTCAGACTGATAGGTCTTTTTGCAGATTTGATTGGCATGGCTGTTAAATTTTTAACACAGTCGGTTTCCACAATTAGCTGTTCATCTATTTTGATATCAAATGAGCCAATATTTTCCTTATTCTTAATGGTGCCAACCAACATATGTTCACATTTTAAAGGATTCAAAAGAAGACTATTTTGATCTGCCCACCAGTAGATAAATTTCTTATCCAAAACCCAGAAAAAACTGAGAAAACTGAATTTTCACATGCACTTAATTTGACATGTTATGTTGGTCATAGAATTTTTGGGTACTTGGTCATGGAAATCCTGGAAAAGTCATGGAATTTGAATAGAATACTTTGGTGGTCACCCTAATTACTTTTCCTTATGTTATTTGTGGCCATTTTTACAAGTTATAAGAAGCCGCCATCTTAAATTTAAACTAGGGGAGGCAGTTTAGTAGTTAAACTAAAGATTGGAGTTTAAAAAATTCATATCTTAATTACTTCAATTTCTACTGAAATAACCCAAGCAAACCCAAGCAAACAATATTTACATGATTGTACTTTCGAAAACAATTGTTTTTCTGGTCATGTCTGATGGTATACATTAACAATAGATAAACAAATTTTTATCTCATGTTGTTTATATTTACATATATCCACAGCAATTTTTATTTAATTACTAATTAATGACTTGGGTTTGAAACTTTTTTCTTGATCACGTAATTATGTTTTTTTTCCTAACTGGTATTTTTGTTATACGTTATTGTTATTATTATACCCAATACCTAGGTAAAACCATTAATAATTAAGAAAATGGCGAGGTAGGGATTTCTCTAATTTATAGTAGTAATAGCCCTGTAGGTTTGCTTTTCGCTTCTGGTCACCTGAAATATACTGGGTTGAACTGAGAGTAAAATCTGACACCTGGTTTTCGGGTAATATTCCCAGTGGCCACTAAAGTTTATATTATAACCATATTATAATTCTTTAAGGTCTTTGTGGACTACCGACCAAGCTTCAGCTTTCCTTTTTATCAGTATTTTCCTTTCTATCTTGTTTAGCAAGAGAGCTATGATGATTCTTTCACTGAGAAAATTACTGGAAGAACCAAGCCTCACCCTGTGTCCTTCAGTTCAATCCCGTATAATTCATGTGACCTGAAAAAGTAAGGAGATACACAGGGCTTTCATTGAAAAAAAATCAGACAACTCGGCCATCAATTCCCAACCCTTACGTTCGGTAATTTAGCTGCGAGCGTTTAGATGACATTTATGACAGGTGGTCAAGGAACAACTGACTTAACAACAGGTCACGTGACCACATCTTCAGCGAACCCTACAAAATTTATAACAACATGAAATGAACCATCATAAACTAGTTACATTACTTGTTAAGGCACATGTAGGCAAAACTTACTCTTCACTGCTTTTTTTTATTTTGAGGTATTGAAGACGAACTGTTTTTGATAGATTTTTTCGTCTTAGAAGGTAAAAGTTGAATTACAAGCCTGTTTTAGTTACCCTGCTTGTTTAATTTTTTTTTTCAATTCCAAGCTACAGGAAAATTGACAATTTGATTTTTAAAGAAGTAAAGAGTGAGTTTTGCAGCGAACTTTAGTCAATTTTGCATCTACCTAGCTTCTAAAGATAATATAGGTACTCCATTTAATTTAATTGATTCTATTGTGATTATTACTGACTAGCTTTCGCCCCAGACTTCGTCCGCGATATAACAGTTTTACTTCATTACAAACTTTGAACCCCCATTTCATCCCCTTAGGGGTGGATTTATTTAAAATTAAAAAACACGTGATTATATTTTTTAAGAGTACTTCTTTCTATGAAGTTTCAAGTTAAATAGCACCATCTGATATTTTAATATCAGTCAGTCAGTTTCTTCTTTTATATACGGTGATTTTTTTCAACTCGGGGCACGAGATTTGCTTGGTAACTGTTTCATCCCATCTTAACTTTTGTTCTACTAAAAATTTTGGGCCAAAACTTGGCAGGTACATATTTTGGGGTCTTCAATTCGCTCTGAACGGTTTTTTTTTCAGCAATTCCATACCAATTTCAGGAAAATCTATTATTTTTGATGATAAATTACAAGGTAATTTCAACAATGCGTGAAACTGTCAAAATCAAATAAATTGCGTTTTACCATGGATGAATTAGAAAGGATTCGCTGTTCCGTATACTGTGAGCGTATCGAACATGAAGTCTGTTTTTTTGTTGTTTGTTATGAAAACATCTTACCCTAGAGGTGCAGTTTACGAACTTAAGGAAATACGTAATTGAATCAAGAATGGTAGTAGAAAGAGATAAAATAGCATTGGAGTGTTGGAGCTCAGAAGTGTTGCTGTCCTTGCTGGTTGCTTAGGAAATACGTCTCAACACTGGGTTACACGTACGTCTTTGTCTAATGAACTAGAAAAGAAAAAGTGCGACTTATAGATTTATAAATGACTCGGAGCGACTTTAAATAAACCTTTAGAAAAAATATAACCTATAAATAATAAAACCTTTTTAACTTAAATTTATTATTTAGCAGAAAAACAAAATATTTAAGGCCTTTTATTACTTTTAGTAAATCATGTCTAACGTATTTTTTGTACAAAAATACAAGGTAAAATAAGATGTTGCCAATGTTTACAAATTGTGTTTACAGTGTCGCTTAGAATGGTTTGTTTTGGCTTCAAAGAATGTTAAATCATCCCGTTCCATTCTTAATAATTCCATGCGTTTTACCAAAGAGACATTTTTTACATCGTTGGTATCCTTACTACTTACTAGTAAAAATAAGTCACTGAGGCGTCTTTTAAGGATTTAAATAGCCTCTGGTCCAAATTTTGTCTTTTAGTTCCGAGTTGAACAAAAGTTAACATGGGGTGAAAAATTTGCCACGCAAATCCCTTGTACCGAGTTAAAAAAAAGCACTGTATAGAGATTATCGGTTAAAAAGAGGAAATAGTAGTTTGGCTACCTACTGAATAATAGAACCAATAGTTTAGGTCACAACCGACTAATTTTCGTTATAAAAGAGTCGCCTTTTCCTTCAAACCGAGTGCATTGTTGAATTCTCTATGAAATTTCGCATTGTAATCTGGTGCTATGGTCCCTTTTTAGTGCGTTTTGCATACGTATGTATATCATAGACAATCTCTATGATGTATATACGCCTCGTTTTTACATTCACTCTTCGGTGAATTTATTTTAATCCCCGTTTATTTATTTTTAACTTACGGACAAAGGATGATGTCCTCAAAAAGGAAAATAAACTGTTTGTTTACTTAATTTCTCACCAAGGTTATTTATACGGAATTTTCTATTTAAGTCTTCCCGTCGTTACTTTTATTTATTTTTTTTTTTATTTCGCCGATTTCATGATTTTACTCGGTATACAGGGACATAAAAAAGTTATTTTAGTTTGACCGACTAAGAGAAGCGAGGGCTCAAATTGTTCAGCTACTCATGTACTTTCGAAAGCAGTGTGAGCCGTTAGGGGGCGCTTAATATACCGGCAAGTATGGTACAAGAATAATGTATATCTTATTAAAGTATAATTAACGTTAAAGTACATGCAAAAACTCATACAGCTTATGTATTTCGCCCCACCGCATATGAATTCGGGCTTAGGAACGCTGAAAATGGTCATTGGTTTTATTTAACCTTCAAAAACTGCTCAGAAATCCCCGAAAACGGTGGAAAACGAGCATTCTGGGTAGGAATTGGGTTAAGAAGTATTATAAATTGGTTATGATACTCTCATAGGGTCAAGTAAGGCCTCTGAGTGCAATTCGGTCTTCCCAGAACATCACAGGGCTAACCTAACCTCAACGTACTGCTCAAAAAGCCCAGATTGATCATATGCGAGTATCATAACCGATTTCGAATACTTCTCAAACAAATACCTGCCCAGGATGCTCATTTATCACCATTATTTGGACTTTTTTGAGCAGTATTTTGAGGTTGGGTTGGCCCTGTGATGTTGTGGGATGACCGGATTGCACTCGGCTGCCTTGCTCGATATACAGTGAGCTCAAAAAGGATGAAATAAATTCATTAAAAAATCAGGTAATTATTTTTCAGGTAAGTTGTGCGCACTGTGATTTTTTTTAACAACAGCCATTCACTGCGTTCACGAATGTCCTTTTGCAGATCACTATCCAGCGTCCCAGATCTCCACGGCAGCTCCGCGAACGACTCTCACCACGCCGAAAACGGGGGCCCCAATTTGGGAGGCGAAGGCTCAGTGGCCGGCAGTCCGGGCGCAGATACGGACAGCAGTGCCGGAGAGGAGGGGGCCCAAGGGGGGCTGATTGGGCATGCCGCTGCGGCTGCGTTGACAAGAGTGTATGCTGCACACTCTTTGCCTGGTCATATATGGAGTTTAAATGGTAAGCAAAGTATGTTTTGACCTTACAGAAAAGTGAACCAAATAGGTTATTTTACCCTTAGTCCTGCAATATTGGTGTTAGTACTTCCACAGTCCTGTTTTTATGTAAGTAAAACCCTTCCTCTTCCGTAAGAGTGAGCAGTGTTGGTTATTTCCGGTAAATTAAAATATTTCGAAAAATACTTGTGTAGGGCTTCTTACACTATGTTGACATTTCAGATGGGTAATTATATGAGATATCGCTAGAGCAGACAGAGTTGTTTATATGTACAGAGCTATATCAACATTAATTTATTTAATTTAGCGCAATTATCAGCCTTTCGTCAAAATATTTTGCCAGATAATAAAGCCTAAACTCGCAATTGCATTGAGTGTATTTATTAGTCTGTAGTTAGGTGTTTATTTATGATAGTAATTCAATGATAAACATTTTGGGACTCTTCCAATTTTAAATTTACTAATCTCCAGTCTAAATAGCCGCCAATTGAATGATAAAATGTCGATTTCCTTAAGAGTCTTAATCTTTAACTACTAAGAGGAGTCATCGGCTGCTGTCTGTGGAGAAGTAAGTAAAAATTGGACTAATGAATTACAACACTGTAATTCATTATTGATTCAACATCGGTCGGTATATATTTAATGTTTCTTTTTTTCAAACACAATTTCGAAGTATGTAGAATTTATGATACAGTTTTCGAATCTTCCCCGTTATGTACTCCACATGACCAACCCACTTCATGTGCCTATCAATCACGACTCCCAGGTATTTCATTTTTTCCACTGCTGATAGTTGGAGTTTTGGTGTCAGGTGAACATCTCTGTGTCATTGAGAAGCACACGAAGTGAGACTTGGCAGTGTTCAATGTTAACACATTTTGCCTTTATTAACGTAAGTGCACTCTCCAGTAGTGTCATCGGCATAACAGATCACCCCGCCCTCCGGCAACAATTGAATCATGTTATTTATGTATATGTCGTAGGCAGAATGCAAATTTAGGCTTTTTATAAACGTCCTAGGCATTTTACAAAAAGCCGGCAAAACGCGAGCATAAAATGCATTTTTCGTTATGACTAACACCAATTCAGGCAAATTATAAAATGCCGGCAAAACAAGAACAGAGGAATGTATATCACGTTGTGGCTGATTATTTTTAGGCATTTTACAATTTGCCAAAACCGGTGCCGTCAAAACGTGAAAATAAAATGGAAAATACTATTAAGTACAGTGTAACCTCTTTAATCCGAACTAATAATAATTGTACTGGTTGATCCGGATTTTCGAAATGTTCTGATTATCGAAAAAAGACAGAAAATATCCATTTTCCTAATTATCTACTATTTTCAACATTCTCACAATGAAAATCTTTTTATTTTCAAATAATAAATTAACAACTGTACTACATATCATATTTTGTTGTAACTTCTTGTCTTGGTTACATCTCCAGAAATGTTGGTTTATCAGCGCAGTAACTTTCTTTATTTGTTTCTCTATACCCCCTAACTATATTTTATCCCTCCACTATGACAATGGAAGATTATAATTTTCACTTCAACAACCATCAACTTTTACTCCAAGGCTTTTGAAGAATTTCTGGCCTCACGTTTTCCCATGCTTTTGCTAGTCCGATCACAATATCTTTTAGATTAACTTCCTTCGGTTCTGCAGCAATATCTGCATCTTTAGAAGCGACAATACGTTTTAAGAGACCTTTTTTGTAATGCAACTTGACCCCTTGAATTACATTTTGGTCCATAGGTTGCACGCGGTGGAGGGGGGGGGGTACATTTGGCGGCAAAAACATTACAACAATTTTCTTGTATAACCCGCCTCTAAACTCTTAATAACCTCAGTATTTTCTTTAATCGTTAAAGTAACGCGTTTCCTTTTAGAAGTCATCTCTGCTCTAAATTGCAATGCAAACTGGACTCACTAATGGTTAACGGTCTAACGAGCAATGAACAGTAAACAAAACAAATCTTTATACAACATTCCCGCTGTTCGGATTACTGGAGGTTCGGATAAGAGCATGTTCGGTATTAAGAGGTCATACTGTATTGAGAACAATATTTTCTGTCACCTAAGTTTAGTTTTGTCACTAATCTGCAATACCCTAATTATACCGACTTAGAAAAGTTTTTTATGCGAACGGTGGATCGGAGGACACCTTAAGGTCGGAACAGGGTTAGCACCTGGTTAGGGGCCCTGAGCAGTCTCTTTCCTCGCACGCGAAGAGGGATCGGTGCGCCAGGGTGTTGGTTGGGGTCCTCTTCGGCTGTGTTGATTTGCACGTCTCGTGCAAAAGTCGACTAGTTTAATATTCACGTTTTGACGGCACCGTTTTTGGCAAATTGTAAACTGCCTAAAAATAATCAGTCACAACGTGATATACATTCTTCTGTTCTTGTTTTGCCGGCATTTTATAATTTGCCTGAATTGGTGTTAGTCATATCGAAAAATGCATTTTATGCTCGCGTTTTGCCGGCTTTTTGTAAAATGCCTAGGAAGTTTATAAAAAGCCTAAATTTGCATTATGCCTACGACATATATACAGAATAGTACCGAACCTAGCACGATGCCCTGCGGCACACCGCATTCCACTCGACGAGACTCACTTAGGGTGCGTCCAATTTTTACTCGCTGCGCTCTGTCCGTCAAGTAAGATTTAAACAGTTTGTGTGGTAAGCCTCTTATGCCCATCTTATATAGCTTTATATACCCTTGTCATAGGAGGTTTGGAAAGGATGAGTTAGGGTGGGTGCAAGTTCTGGAGCGCATTTTTTTAGAATGATTGCTGGTATGTTCTTAGCCATTATTTCGGGAATTTGGTGGGGTATAGACGTAAAGGTTGGTAGGAGAAATAAGGGTGGAACTGGGCCCAAATTGTTTGGAAAAGAATTCTCTGTTCTACCCAAATTTTAGACCTGTTTTTCTTAATAATTTTAAAACAAAAAAGTGGTAGACCTCTTAACGATCTATTTCGCAATAAACTGTTTCTAATTCTACTGATAAAAATTGTGTTTATCACTTATAGGAAACCAGCTGATACATAGTACTTCAAATTGTATAAAGGCAGTTCTAGACTACCGGTTATCTCAATTATCGTCCTGTAGCATTCGATTTTCTATTATTTGGGCAACATTAACATAGAGAGTCTATAAAGAAAACAATATTTTCATTGCTGATTGCAAAAAAAAAAGTGTTTTGACCCTCTCAGTGGTCTCGCTTGACGCAAGTCTGATAAATATTCTAAAAGTCACATAATTAATAAAAAATCATTAATTATTTATTAAACCGCGTTGGTTACGTTAAACAGCGATTAAAATAATAAACATTTGAACTGGCTTTTACTGTATCAGTGTGTGCAAACATAGTGGTGCAGAGTAGTAAGTGTTTTTACTAAAACAGTGTGTGAGATTATTTTTCCGTGGAAGAGATATAGTCATATCAGTCGATCTTCTAGGAAGTGCATATTTTGCTTGAGAATAGTCGCTTTCTTTTCTGGATTGACAGTGAATTTTGAAGGTTAAAAGTGTTACGAGGTGTTTTTTGAAAATTTCAAAATGGGGCTGAGTTTGTCGCATCATAACCATCAACACGAGCGACGTGGCAAACACCACATTTGGAGGCACGAACTGGTTATTAGTGAAAAAGGTATTTTTAGTTTTTTACATGGACATTAAGTTTACATAAAACTAAAATTTCAAAACCAAAAAGTCGCCAGTATTTTTTTCTAATCAGGGAACGGCATATTATTTGAAATAGAACCAGTGGCGGCTCGTGGGAAAATATAGGTATTCTGCTATAAAATTAAATTGCCAAAATGAATAGCGTGTAATTTTTTGGGACGCATTTCATTAATAATAAATTAATGGATATGTATCTATAACATTATCTAATTAGGATATGTATCCATAAAATTATTACTGGAATTTTACCTTATTAGTGTTCCGTGCAAAAATCAGCAAATCGCAACACTTATAGAATCACTTCGGTGTCCGTCCGTCCGTCTGTCTGTCACAGGCGATTTTCTCTGAAACTAATCGACGTAAAAATTTAAAATTTAACACAGAAATAGAGTGTGGTGGCCCAATTATAGACGTGAAGTATAAAAAGTTGAATTTTGATTCTGGGGGTTAACTTTAGGGGGTAAATCGGGAAATGGGGAAAAAATTTCAAGGACATCGTGTAGGGTGTCAAATAAAAGCTTATTAAAGCACGAATTCAACAATATATATATATATATATATATATATATATATATATATATATATATATATATATATATATATATATATATATATATATATATACAGTACCGAGCAAAAGTGGAGAAACCAACTATGTTTTAATAAAACTGTAAACATATCAGCTCTTGCCCAACAATAAGCACAAGTGGTGTTTACTGGTAGGCGGCACAATACAAAGGAACGCTTTGTTGTGTTTACTTGTTCCTTGGAAGTCGTAAAAAATATTGTTTTGATTTTGTGGCGAGCAAAAGTAGAGAAACAGTTTTTAGGTTTGCACTTGTTTGTTAGTTGTTGAACTGAATAGGCGATATTTTTGTGTGTTGTAGCATAGTAGAAATAAAGTAGTAAAGCGTAAATTTGTAATCATGCCCAGGGGTATTATGTTACCTTTACATATAAAACAATTGATAATCTCAAAATACCAATCCGGTATGAAACAAGCAACAATAGCCAAACAGTTAAGGTTAAACAGAGCAGTTGTTTCCAGAACTATCAAATTGTTTAGTCTTCGACAATCACTAGTAAGTCCACCAAGAACTGGTAGACCCAGAAAAACAACAGCAAAAGTTGATAGGAAGATTAGAAACCTCTCACTCAAAAATCCGTTTACAACTGCCGTTGGTATAAAAACTGAACTGACAGATGTAAATGTCAGTGTTCATACTATTCGAAGGCGTCTAAGGGAGGGTGGCTTACCAGCAAGAAAACCATCAAAGAAACCGTTTATCTCGAAGAAAAATCGGACCGCCCGTCTTCAGTTTGCCTATGACACTGGTCTGAGTCAACATGGAATACCGTACTATTTTCCGATGAAAGTAAGTTTAATTTGTTTTCATCGGATAGCATTGTATGGGTTAGACGTCCCCAAAACAAACGCTTCGACCCCAAGTACACTGTAGGCACAATCAAGCATGGAGGTGGAAACGTTCAAGTCTGGGGTTGCTTTTCCGGCCGTGGAATGGGGCCCATAGTAAAAATTGATGGAATAATGGACAGATTTAAGTACTTGGAAATTTTGAGTAATAGTATGTTGCCGTACGCGGAAGAACACATGCCTCTACGTTGGCGTTTTCAGCACGATAATGATCCGAAGCATACGGCAAAAATAATAAAAAACTTTTTGGACGAGCAAAAAATCACTGTTATTAAGTGGCCAGCCCAGAGTCCCGACCTCAATCCCATAGAAAACCTGTGGGATTTGGTTGATCAAAAAATTCGGTCTGAACACCCAGAAAAATTTAAAAGGACTGCTGAGCTTTTCGAGGCTATTGATATTGCCTGGAATGCAGTGCCCGAGGACACTATTAAAAAACGAATTGGCTCTATGAAGAACAGATGTTTGGAGGTTATTAAAAACAAGGGTTACTCAACCAAATATTAAGTTATTGTTATAGTACAATTATTTTTATAATGTGTTTCTCCACTTTTGCTCGGTACTGTATATATATATATATATATATATATATATATATATATATATATATATATATATATATATGATGTATTTTTTATGCATTTTTTAAAACAATTTTTGGGAAAAACGCTTAAAAATTGCTGTCCCCCACCCTTATCACCTAAAGAATCACTCAGAAAAATGGAAAAAAAAATAATGAACATTGAGAATTAGGTGTAGATTGAGCCAAAATTATCAGAATTGAAAAATTCTAGCGCGATTAATTGTTATAAACAATTTAATTGTTTACTTCCTTATAACTGCGGAACCATTTGTTTTAGAGAAAAAGTTTTTCGACAAAAAATATTTTTCACGATATAAGGAACAACTTTGGCCTTACACGTTTTTTGAAATTTTTAATTTGATTCATTCCAAACGTTTCTCACTTATGAGAAAATAGTATTAGTTAATTCAAACTTGACGTAGAGCATGTACAGAATAGTCAAAAACTTTTAAAAAATCAAAATTAACCCAAGAGAAGTACTATTAATTTTTATTTTAGAACAAAATGTGATAACAAAATGTTACTGTTAAATGGAATTAAATATTATATCTAAGTTTATACTCATCGCATTCTATTATTAAAAGTTCATGGATGTTTTTATCTAAATTATTTGCATGTAATGTTCATTATTAGAATTGTATATTTGTGAAATGTATAATTTTATCGGGGTGCCTGTAGTTAAAAAATTTTGTACCTTCACGAAACGTTTTGTAATTTTCCCCAACAATTAAAGTTATTATAATTTTGTCTTGCATGCTCAACTTTAACGTCATTTTTTTTACTTAGGTATTCAAATTTATGTTTCAGTCAAATCACGGAACTGACTATTAGAGTTATTATCAACAATCGACGAACAAGGAAATTTCGCGTGCATAAGTGGGAAATGGTAGCAAGACTGAAAATGCCATTAAGATTTATTTTTATTAATAATTTGACGCGATGAGTCTAAACTTAGATATAACTTTTAATTCTAGGTAACATTTTGTTATTACATTTTGCTCTAAAATAAAAATTAATAGTTAGTACTTCTCTCTTGGGTCAATTTTGATTTTTAAAATTTTTGACTACCCTGTACACTGTACATGCTATCTCAAGTTTGGATTGTTTAATACTATTTTCTCATAAAGCAGACGCATCCACAGTAGCTTTAATAACGTCGTTTGTTGAAAATTTCTGGCTGATGGTAGTCCGACAGTGCTAAGTCTGGCGAATAAGGCTGGTGTGGCAGCAAATCAAAGCATAATTCCTGAATTTTCGCTGTAGCAGTAACACACATGTGAGGCCGCGCATTAACTTGATGGAAAATGATTTTCTTCTTGACTAAACAGGACTCTTTTTAGTAACTGTTTTCTTTAATTTGTCCAAAAGACTTGTATAGTATTCGCCTGTTGGATTGGCCTTTTGGAAGGTAATCCATTAGAAGAATACCTTTTGTATCCCAGAAAATGGAAGCCATTACCTTTCCCGCCGGTGGAACAGCCATTGCCCTCTTTACGTTACTTAATGACAGCACGAATTTAATTAAACAGCTCTCAACTCAAAACGAAACTAATGCACGCAGCGATCTGAAATTTAACAGTTGAAGGTCTGAAGGAATGACCTTGCCAGCGCGTCACACAAAAGCCTGAAATAGCGCCATCTATACCTCATTCCACGGACTTTTTTCAGCCCATCCTCGTATTACATATCATCGGCAAACATAACATAATGTATCATGCTTCATCTTTTACTGTCATATAAATCTCTTGGGAACAGTCAATAGGAAAACGATAGAGGCTGGTCCTTCTAAGCAAAATTCATAAAAATATTAGTAGAAGACAGGCAGGAGTTAGTACTGGTTTATATTCAGATCTTCTACTCGTAGATGCTTATTTACTTGTCAGATTTTCACGTAACTGGCTTACGTTCCAAGAAGACCCTGCATTTCGTAATCCTGAGATATTTGACCGTTTTGACCCGTAAAATATCCTTGCATTGACTTGTACAACGTCAAGAAATCCCATGACCCATCGTCCTATCGTCATATTCCATTAAAATAACTATAAAGTACTAACTATTTCAATTATTATTTATTATTAGAAATTAGAAGTATAGTAATTATAATGTAAACTAGCAATTAAGGTGACGCCAGTACCTGGAAAGAGGTTAAATTGCGAAGTTTATAACGCTGTTTATCATTGACTGTTTGTACAATGACGATTTCTTATGGTGTTAAAATTCATAACAGTATTGTTTAAATTTAGATTTTACCAGAAAAAGTGATGAATATTATAATTATGCTAAATGAATAGCTGGTTTTACGTTATTGTACAACGTACAAAAGTTATTCTTCATAAAAAGTTCTGTTTGTTGAGAAATAGTACTCAAATTAAAAATTTTGATCCAGAATATACGGGGTGTTTCAAAAAGTATAAACGATAATTACCGTAGAAGGAAAATTATCTTTAATTTTAATTGCAAAGTACAACGTAAGAAAGTGTCGTTCAGCCAGGGGCGGCCCGTCCATAAGGTCATTTGGTCAATGACCCACCTAAAATTTTCAGTGATCTACCTAATAATTTATTTTTTAATTTTTTAAAACCAAAAAAGAATCTTTTGTTTCAAAGTTCCATGCTAAAACTCCCCAAGAATGAATAAAGTCAAGCCAGCCATCGTCAAAGGATATCCAAGCTTCTTCCGGGCTGGGTCATATTGTAAATTGATCTTATAGGTTTATTTGGACGATATAAATTCATTAAAAGCAAGAGAGAAACAGACATACGCGCTTTAGGAAGCTAAAAAGAGACACAATTGGTCGACGGCCCACCAATAATATCTGGCCACTCCCAATATGGAAATACTCTCAAACCGCCCCCTAAAATATATTATTTCAAAACATTTGGTTCGGAAAAAGAAAAACTAATTAGGTACCTAATATGCGCATTGTAATAACAATTTTAATTAGTGGTTAAACATAAAAAATTATAAATACGATTTCGGTCAGGCCAGCGCTAGCCATCGAATTTAACGGTATCGGACCGATTTTCTTACATAGATAGCGTAGCTCAAGGGATATAACCGCAGCGAGGTAAACCGACGCTCGCGGGTTCGCACCTGTGTTGGGGCAAGAACTTTTTTTTTAATTTTTTGTTATTTAAAAAATTAGATCGGCTCTAAAAGGTGTATTGGCAACAAGTTCTTCCTCGATAAAATATTTTTAAAATTGTTGGCAATCTCATATTTACTACAGCTTACATCCTGCACGTGCGTAGACAAATATCGTATTACTATGTCTAGTCGCCAGCATTGTATGTATTAAAGAAAACGGAGTTTCGGCAGCGTTCCTAATTTTATTTTACGAATAGTCATACTTTTAGCTCAGAATTTTTTTCTGTTTATATTCTGGGCTTTTAGTACAAGACGCGACACCTATTGAGGAGAAGCTAAACTTATCAATTATTAATGATATTTTAAAACTTATTTGTTATTTCTAATGCTGTGTTTAATATGGACTTACTAATTGTTTCCAAAATATTTGAAATGTAAAGTCTGAAATATTAACGGGCAATAAACTAACAGTAAATACATATTTTTGATAAATTATATTCTAGTTATAAAAACACCGTCATATCATAATTTTATATTAACAAGGAGGTGTGAATTAGGTTTTTTATTGTTAGTCTTATCAGTTAATGCCGTCCTATTTTTTGCATAGTACATAATAACATCTTATCAGAGAGTTCGTTGTCAAGTAATAGAGGTCATCCATCTCTGAACGAGTATCCGTCTAATACAGAGTGTTCGGAAAATACATTAGGAAACTTGAAGAGGTGATTCTATATCTAGCAAAAGTCCAGCAAAAAAATAATATTTTATCAGCTTTAGTTGTATAAAACCATGGCTTAGCAAGAGCAGGGGGGACACCAAGGAGGTTTCCAAAAATCCCTATTTGTTCATTCAGCCGCATTATTTCTGGCAAGTCCCCCGTATTTTATTTTTGGCGCCGGCGTCGCGAGCACGTCGCTACACAGGGAAGCGACGCCGTTTCCGGGCGTCGATTTGTAATATCCAGTGTCAGTCGCGGAAATTGTTGCATGCGTGATTTTCCAGCCCGCAATTATCCTTTGCAGAATGATAGAAAGAATAGTGTTTGAACACTGTGCTTTTTAAACAATTAACATAAGATACCTCTTAATTAATGATTTATATAAAAGACTTTATTAAAAAAAAGTGCTGCGTATTTGCTGCCTAATTTATTGCTATTAAAAAAATTTATGTTAAAAGATTTAATATTATAATAGTTTAATATACGTAATAAAGGATGATCATTAGTGCTAATAAGTAGTGTAAATATTTTTATAAACATACAGGGTTTTGCAAAACTACAGCGACAAAATGTTACAGGCGGTTCTTTGGCCAAAGATAAGAAAAAAATTTCCTCTTAACGTAGGTCCGGAGTTGCTTTGTTTTTGAGATGCAAGTGTGAAGTTTTCCACTTTGTTGATTCAAGCTCTGTATTTATAAACAAATTTTAAAATATTAAAAAGTAAGTATTGTAAGCTCTTCTTGAGACCACTATCTAGGAATTTTGTGAGGGGTGTATCTATAGCTAGGCTTCTTTTTTTTACGACAAATTTTCAGTTGTCTGTTTTACGAAAAATTCATTTTCGCGTGTTCGCCGCTTAGGAAAACCAATCATTATTTTTTGTAACTCTTCTATTTTAAAAATAATATAGTAGTTATCAGTGAGGTAAAACATCTACTTTCAGATGGTGTGATTGGTTTTACAGAAACTTTAATTTTTCAGTAAGTTTTATTGGCATAAAGTTAAGCATGACTAAATAATACCTAGACGAACACTGCCGTGCAACGAAAAGCGGGTCTCCCTTGAGACATTTGGTGGGTTTACTTGTTTATGGTTTAAAAGTTTGATTGTCTACCATTATATAAATATGTATACTATGTATCTACATGTATATACAGGGTGTCTAAAATAGGTGATACCACTATTGCTATCTCCGAAATGGTAAAAGATACGAGGTCGGTTAAATTAGAGAAAATGTTCCATTTCTAGTCTCTATTCATATTCCGTTTACGGAGTTGCCAAATTCTCTATAGTTTCTTATCCACAGGGGATTTTTTAAAAATAGTCAAAAATTTAATTCTTAAATATCTCGAAAACTATTATAGTTAGAAAAAAGTTGTTTTTACAAAAATCACACGATTTTTTACCTTCTCTAAAGTAACGTTATTGTTTTATTTATACCATTTGTTTTTACTGAGTTACTGATACTAACTTGTTTTTTTCAAATACAGACCTGGATTTTTTGCTGCATTTTTTGAAAGAATACTTCATACCCTTTACAACTATGTATCACTTGATTATGGTTTTCGACGTTTTGATCAGGAATAACATCATCAGGATTTTCTATCGATACGGACCTGGGATTTTCCATGTTAAGGCACAATTTCACAACCTACCGCTGTGGTTTAAATTATTCAACTGATTAATTTTAAACTATGTTCATGATTACTAACCAAAACCCTTTGGTCATTAATGTTTGTCAAATTGCACTTAAGCCAATGAGTCGTTGAACGCAAAAGTTTAGCAGACTCAGATCAGATATAATTAGCGGCCTTTATTAACAGCACCTAACTCGTGGTTAAGTTTACTACATATTGTAAAAGGCACCCTTGATGATACGTCTTCATTATTTACGTTTTTAATATTTTCGTATGCAAAAATCACCTTTCAGTTCAAAAGATAATAATAAATAATCCTATTTTACCTAATGGTTTCATTTCTGCTGCAACTCATTCTGCTGGTACAGTTGAATTACTATTCACTGGCTTTGAAAACAAACCATATTATCTCAAATTAAAGACCTTTAACTATATTCTAGCATAAAACCATTGTCATATTTACTGGGTTCGGATTATAAGGAATTCGAATCTAAAATCCGTTTTCTGCTTTATTTTTTGACGTTGCGTTGAATTATAACATATGGACGGGCGGACGAACAGGTTGATGGACGCCTCTAAGAATTAATTATTAGAATTTGTTATAATTAAAACTAAGCTTATTATTTTTCAGGCGTTGGACCAATTTTACAAACTTGAGGGTCCTGGTTAGTAATCATGATTATAATTAAAATTTACCAGTTAAAACAATTTAATCCATAGTTACTGATTCTGACCTAATTGTCGCCATAATAGACCGTGAAATGGCGCATTAATTTGAAAAAGTCAGGTCCGTACTGGTAGAATATCCTGATGATGATACTATTCTTCACCAAAACGTCGAAAAACATAATCAAGTGATACACAGTTGTAAAGGGTATGAAGTATTCTTTCAAAAAATGCAGCAAAAAATCCAGGTCCGTATTTGAAAAAAACAAGTTAGTATCAGTAACTCAGTAAAAACAAATGGTATAAACAAAACAATAACGTTACTTTAGAGAAGGTAAAAATCGGGTGATTTTTGTGAAAACAACTTTTTTCTAACTATAACAGGTTTCGAGATATTTAAGAATTAAATTTTTGACTATTTTTAAAAAATCTCATATAGATAAGAAACTATAGAGAATTTGGCAACTCCGTAAACGGAATATGAATGGGGACTAGAAATGGCACATTTTCTCTAAATTAACCGACCTCGTATCTTTTACCATTTCGGAGATAGCAATAGTGGTATCACCTATTTTAGACACCCTGTATAATGGTGGACAAACAAACTTTTAAACCATAAACCAGTAAACCCACCAAATGTCTCAAGGGAGACCGGCTTTTCGGTATATTCGAGTGTCTGTCTATATTCTTTATAGTCTCTGATTAAAGTTATTCCGGAAAAGATGAAAATATCGCTATAAAAAAGGTTTTTCTGTAATTACTATTTTATTTATAATTACATAATTATAATAATAATCTTTCGGAATTCTTAAAAATCCGACCAATTTGTTTGGTAGGCTTAGGTATTTCCGTTCAGTGTGCGAAACATGATTACTTTTTAATTTTTTTAAAGTCGTTTAGAAATACAGAGCTTCATTCAATCACACTTAAACAAAAATACCGGAAATTCAAATATTCGAAATACTTTCAAAATATCATTAATTGATTATCTTGGCGATGCTATTTGTTTTATCCAAATATCTTTAATTGATCAAAAGTTATGAGCATTTGTTTATAGCACGCGACGCTTATCAGTATACTATACCGCTGCATCACTTCTTGGGCGGTTTTTTATTTATTAAATACTGACGAATCTATTGGTCGTAGAAAAAAGTGCTCAGTACAAAATTGTGTAAAATTTTCTCACTTTTCCGGTGGCGCTAAAGGCGTTCCGCTATTTTAATAAATAACTGAGATATGGCGGAAAACCGAAAAAAAAAGACTTTTTTGCGCTAAATTGTTAATAAAAAAATTAGCAACAAGATATCTGTATAAAGAGTTTCATACGTGTATCTGGATACCTTTAGGGACCCATTCCAACTGGTTTCATCCGTTACATAATTTTTTTGCTTATTTCGACCCTCCAGATCTAACGTGCCTCCTGTAGACGGTTTTCGAGGTAGTTTATCGTTCATACAGCACTGTTTTAGGGTACCGTTGGATTAATCTTATAACTATTTGACCTAGTCTGCATGGATTGGCCCAGCACAAACAACGGGCACCTGACCAATTTAAGAGCTTGATAACTTTTTTCTTCGGGACAGATTTTAACGATTCTTTAAGCAATTCGTAGATAAATTGTTCGACTTTTAATTAGCGTTTGGTTTAAAAAAACAACATTCTGTTTCCTCTGGTATAACATGACTTGTGCTTGGGGTTGCAATAAATTTAACAATATGTTATATCTGTTTCAGTGATAACTTTGATACTACTTTTATTAGGATCCACCCACGCGAACTACGTCCACTTATAAATAGCATTCAGCATTGCCCCAAATCCCCAATGAAAAAACTATACTTATTTTTTTCGTTGTAGTACAGGGGGGGGGGGGGGGGTTATATTAATATCGCTCTGCCGCCGGCGCCGGGCGGTCTCTAATATTGTATCTATATAATTTAAATGAATTACCTTTAAAAACATGTAAAACAAACAAGAAAAAATAAAACTAAATTTTTTAACCTATGTTAAGGGGAACATTTTTTATTTTTGGTCCAAGAATCACCCCATGAATTTTGTCGGTAGACTTTTACAACACCCTCTCTGTGTACCGCCGAATTCCCAAAATTCAGCCCCACTTTTGTTGTCCCGGGCAACTAAACCTTTTAGTTGATCAGGCCATTTTGCCACTAAATTGTTAATTTGCATTGAAACGTATTAGGTACCTTGAAGCTTATCAAATAGTTAAATATCCTTTATTGTAAATGTAATTATTTAGTGCTTATTTACAAAGCTCTTAAAACAATCAAAAATCTATATAGATAATAACCTAATACCTAATAATTAAAAAAGTTTAAAACATGATTACATGTTATGTGGAATTTAACAAATTTACTTTTATATTTATTAAAATACATATAAACTGTTAGATTAACTGTTACTAAGACCCGTCTAATTTGACAGTTAAAGGTTTAAATTGACAAATGTAACAATAAGACAACTAACTTCGTATAACTTCGTTTCAAAATATACCGTTGACTGCAATAAAACCTTTTTGCTACGTAATATCATAAAACTTTCTAAATTTCCACATATCTAGCTCAGGGCTGGACTCAATGTTTTACATTAGTAAAGAGTTGTAAACATAGATGAGTCCAGGGGCGTCTCTACACTAGTTGGAAATGAAATTAGGATCCGATTTGAAAATAAAATAGAAATATTCATTTACCTATACATGGTATAATTTGAATATGTGTATATTCTGTTTCGGCAGAAAGTAGGAAAAATTCCATTAGACATGTAATTAAAATTGCAGATTCGTATTTTCACAAAGATAACATTATTAAATGCTCATAATTAATATAGATGACGAAGACAGCGATAACGAACCAGAATTGGTTAGTTGTCGTAATGCTGTAGATATTTAAAAATTGTAGTTTAAATTAAACTGAATAAAAATAAATAGACCATAGAAATAGTTATTGTATTCTTGCCATGTTTTAGTGTGCCATAAAAATTACACTTACTAGTTTTCTAGCTAAAAGTGAAGAACCCCTGCCACCCCTGAGATATATTGTTTGTTTAGGACTTTACAGAATGGTTTTTTGTCCTGAAAATTTTATGGCATCCAATAGGTCAGCGGTATATTTTGAAACGAAGATACTATGAATTTATTTCTGAGCTTTGAGGTGCAATTTAATTATGTATTTTCCATAATAATGGAATAGCTCATAAGTTTTTAATGATAGCTTATTAACAATGACAGCACAAAAACGTATCAAAACCTAACTGTTCAACTAGAATGTGTAAATTTAAATCAGTACTCAGGTCAACCTTTTTAGTATAACCGGGGGACCTTGTTTGATTATTATTTAGACTGCTTAAGAAACGTCATGTATAAATGAGATTTCTGTATGCAAAATAAGGAATATATATTCAAAAAAAAATACGAAATTCCCATAATTTTTATTAAAAATACGCATAAAAGTTTTTAAAGCTAAACTGTGCAAGACTGAAGTAAAATAATTTTTAAAACATCACTGTTTTAAAAGGAAAACTGACATACGTGTCGGGTATACGGGCTTAAGCTCAGTACTTAAATATTATTTAGTTATTTACTATATTTTGGTAAATATGGGTGTTACCATTGGATCCTGCTTACCAGAAGAGGATCAAGACACGAGAGGTTCTTTTCATCGAGTAGTTTATGGTAAATTGTTCATGTTTATTGTTTAGATACTATTTCAATAAGTAATCATGGCTGCCCACTTGAATGCCACATGAGTGGCGGCGTCGTATACTACTATTCGCAAGGATTTTCCAAAGGATAATGTAGTATTTTGTAACTTGTTTATGGCGTCGGTTAATTCTGAAATTTGATCTGACTGAAACAGTCGCGTGTTACTGCACACTTTCGGCATATTGCCAACTATCAAATTCACAGCGACGCCATAGAAAAAATCAACAACCACACACGACGGCAAAGCTAAACTGAATTGCTTCTGCGGCCGAGTTCCCCGCGATGTAATGCCACTGAAGCGTCTCTCACGGTGGGCAGCCTTAACACATTCATAGTAGAAAATATGCCGATTTATTTTCGTTTACTTTCCCACCCGGCCACCCTGTATAAGAATTTAATGGTTCGTTCTCTGCGTAAAATCCTCAGCTCTGTATAAGTATTAGTCCCTTCAAAAAATAAATCGGTCCAATTAACCTTCTTTTCGATGAGGCCGCCCACACGCCAACTTTTTGTGAATGCAGAGTCTTCTCTGTAAAGAAATGTGGATATTCAGAACTCCACATTCTCATTTGTTGAAAATTTACGTAACCAGAGTCCATGCCTCGTCAGTAAAAAAGTTTTTTTCAAATACGTTTTCATTATTATGCAAATTACCCATAAACCACTCTGAAAATTGCATTCGCTGCGGCTTGTCGTGTGGTAACAATTCTTGGACTGAGCTTAGACGATAAGCGTGCATATGCAGGTCACATTTCAGGATTGTATTGCAGGTTCCGTAGGATACATTTACTTTCTGGGTTAAACGCCGAATAGGGGTTTGTGGGTGTTCATTAACAATTTGCCTCAATTCTTCTACTTTTTGTGCAGTGCGAACTTTGTGATTACCGTATTTAATTTTCTTAAAAATAAAAATTTCAGAACTTGACAGTTCTATTTTTTATTCACCTATACCGTTTACCTATGTTATCTTTCACGAGTAATAGTCAAGACAAGCGCGATTTCCACGGCATACTTTGAGGACGTTTTTTTTAATCTTAATGTTTGACCCCTCCTAGTAAAGTCATACTAATTTCACCCTGTACGTACAACCTTCAAACTCCGCATTACATTTTTCTTGAGGCGTAATAAGTAAACCAAACAAAAAAAAAACGAGTGTGGGCATACGTGTTGTACTATTTCTAAATTTATGTTAGGATTGTTAGGGTGACCTTTACCTCCTAACGACGTTACCAATTACTGAAAAATCGAAGAAAATTACTCCACATATAACAATTTGTGTATAATGACACCAGCGATATCGATTTTAGGTTTTTTGTTAATAATTTATTTATAATTGTAATTTTTCATTCGATGGAAAATCGTCCCCAGCGATTAACGCGGCTTTGTAAAATATACACAGGGCAAGGTTTGGAAGATTTAAATCAGTTGATTCAAATCGATGATTTTATCAAGTGATTTTTATTTTTTTAAAATCATGATATTTTTAGAAGATACCAAAATCAGGTTTTATGAAACCTGGTGGTTGTTTTGTACCGTTAGCATATCATCCAGGAAGGTACCTTGTTTATGTGGCACTCCTGTTAAAGAGAAAGGGTTTTACTTGCATGGAAATTTGACTGCAACCTGTGTTAACAGCAGCGTTGCAGGTGTATGTCTTTTGCCCACAGTTTTAGATCACTACTTCTCAATTAAGCTAGTAGGTATCCCGTTACTTGAGACCAAGAAGAAGAATGTATACATAACCTCACTTTCACTGTCATATGGCACACTCTTTGGCGATAGCTACTTTGGCCTTAGCTGCTTGGGCATTAACTACCTGGGCATTAGCTACAGTAGCAATATCGGCCCCCTCACGACCTTACCCTCGGAGCCCTACGAACCAGGGCCCCACAAACAAGCGCCCCATATTTGGGATGAGCCGCCGTTTCGGGGAATCTTCGTATGAGATCATTGAACTTCGCTTAGAGGGAGATAGATGACGCGGTTGAGCGGTTGAGTGGTTGAGCGGTTGAGCGGTTGAGTGGTTGAGCGGTTGAGTGGTTGAGTGGTTGAGCGGTTGAGTGGTTGAGCGGTTGAGTGGTTGAGCGGTTGAGTGGTTGAGCGGTTGAGCGGTTGAGGGGTTGAGCGGTTGAGCGGTTGATTGGTTGAGCGGTTGAGTATAGCACTCGCTTGACAGGAACAGGGTGTTTACATAAACAAATTAATTCTATACTTGAAGTTTCTTTATTAATTACATTTACTTTACAATTTTATATATTTGTTATATCCGAGTTTATTATTTAATTACAGTCTGTTCTTTGCTTCTTATATCCATAGGGCTCAGAGGTACCATCAGGAAGAAACTTTCTCTTTACTGAATTCGGTCTATACCGCTTGGTTTCCGTATTTGTTGTTACAGTATGGTCTTTCGTTCGTCGAATGTTCTTTGATATAATAGGTACTGGGTCTGTCTTGTGGAGAACCATATTTTTTATTGTTTCAAAATTTATTAATTTTGATGCAGCATAATTTAAAGAGATGCCTTTTACTTTGCAAACTACTTCTTCTGTGTTGCATTTTGTTGAGTGGACTTTAAATGCGTAATTCTTAGGACCTCCAGAAACGAACTGAGTGATATAACTACCGGAACCATTGCACTCTAATTCATTAGTTAGATCTCCGATAAATTCACCTGTTGGTAAATCAATTTGACCCGGTCTGGACACATAAATTACAGAGTCTGTGTCGTAATAAAGGACCCTGTCTCCGAGTTGTTCAAGGTAGCTGTATAACTTCAATCTAGCCTGTGCCGTTACGAAAGCAGCAATAGACACATTAACAGTACATAGTGGATCAGATGATTCTTCTGTGTGCTCATAACTAACAATCAATGTTTTTTCATTAACGGGGAAAACGCCATTAACATAAATTCCGGGATTAATAAACAAGGTAAAAAAATCTGATGGTGTGCTTATAATTTTTGTTTTAGGTAGATTTTCCCTCTGACCAAATTTTCCCCAAAAGGAGTTAAGTACTAACTTGGCCAAAGACCTAAGCCCAGGATTCTCGAGTATTTTGGAATACTCAAGTTTAACATCTTCTCTTTCGAAAAATTCTTCAATATATCGGTTTTTTTCTTTTTCCGTAGTACAAACATCCGGCCACCCTGATGCTTCCTGTTTTATCTTTATAAACTTGTTCATCATCGCTGTAAATAAGCCTTCCTCTCCTGCGTCTTTACTGAACCTTTGAATCTTATATCTCCAAATTTCAAAAATTTCTAATATCTGATATCCCTTCTCAACTGCTTTTAAGACTTCGTCTATTACCCAAGTACCTTCTAAGGACCTTTCTTTATCGGTGTGGGTACAAGAAGTATTTTGGTTCATTTCTTGTCCACATGTTTGACATAATACAAACATAAGTTTATTGTTCATTTTTAGAGGCAATACGGGATGATAAAGGTCCTTAGGTGGGAGTATACAGCATTTAATAAGTCCATCAGTAGAATTCAAATCCAAACGAATACAATCGGCACCCACAAAAACTTCAGGGTGACCAATGGGGAATTTGCCATATTTACAGACGTAAGGATACAAGCTGCAAACATCAGCGTATTTTATCTTTTCTCCTTCTGCTATTTCATAATATTCCCTAACATTACCAGTCCGGCCTCCAAAAAAGGCGTCTCTAGGGTTTAAAGGGATCGTAAGTAGAAGCGGATGTCTCTGAGTAAATTGTCTGATCTCTGGCTTTGATTCTAACTGCTGTCGAAATTCGCACTCCCACATTTCAGTTACTAAATAGCCAAACTCCTTTAATCTTTTAATTTTTATCTGTGTTGTCTCATAACGCAAACTCAAAGTTGTTGTTGGGTCGTCGTAAAGGGTTTCATCTCTGCCAAATTTGTAACACCTAGGACAGCCATGATAATAACATCCTTGAAACTCGAAAATTTCATTGGTTTCAAGACAGTAACCGTCAACCTTTATACCTCGTAGAACGGCTTCTTGACCTTTGGCTGCATGCACAATCTTTATTTTTCTTTGGTTCTCTAACCACAATAACCACTCAATTGCAATACGACTCTGATTATCTCTCCAGCGATAGCCGTTTTTAGGAATAATTCCAATGGTGCCAGGCTTAAGAAAATTTCTTCTAAATACCTTATTACAGCAAGAAGCAATTGTAGTAGCCTCTGTAAAGGGGCATACGCTGGTGGTGTTAAGCATTTGATCTCTAAATTTCAGACATGCCTCAGTTAAAATTTTTACATCGGAAACACAGTAGTCAACAATATCTTTTTGCATCTCAAATACAGTATCTTTATGCTCTTCATACCATTTTAGAAATTTAGCTCGTTCGTCCTCTTTCATTGTATCTGGAGAATAATATTCGATTGGGGGAAGAGTTCCAACATAGTTTTCGTTAGCCTTGATATTAAACAGGTGAGGAAAATATCCTTTTTTAAAGGTGTCTGGAAGACCGAAAGCTTTGGGCAGTTTTGCTAAAGCCATGGGAAAATAATTTAGCGAGTCTATAAATTTGACATTTCCCACCAACATCATAATGATTTTGGTTCCTCTCATAATGAGTTCAGGTGTTAGATCAGTTTCAGTCAGAATGTAATTTAATATGAATTGGTGATCAAATGCTTGCCCATTGTGCGCAATAACAATTACTTCTTTAAAGTTCTTCCTGATCTGTAGCACGTGTTGCGTAAAGGCCTCTACCGCGTGTAAACCTTTAAGCTTTTGCAATCTGATGCCGCACCTCGTACAAATATCCATCGTCTGTGATTTTATGCACACGTCGCAACACTGTTGAAATACACAAAGATTGACACTATGACGGATCACACCGGGTTCCATCTCCTCTTCTTGCTGCGTCTCCAAATCATAAAACACACATAAGTTATCTTTAGTTTTGGGTTTTCCTGTGTCAGGTTGAATGTGACAGAGATGATTGTCGGTAACGTGAGTACGACAGATCTTGCAAAATATCTCCCCACATATATGGTTTCTGGTACTTCGAATTATTTTAAAACATTGATTACAACTTCGAAGTTCCGCACAGACAGTAGTTTTTTCCCATGAGCCAACTTTTAGATGATTTTCATAACAGTCCTTTCCTTTAAAATACCGATGACAAGAATAACATTTAACTTTAATTTGATCATCAGAACAGAGGGAAGCTTGGAGACAGGATCGACATGTTTTACTACATCTATGTTCATGTTTATGATCATAAGGAATGAAACATTGCTCACAATAATAGCTACACACAAAGGCAGCTGTCAGGGATGTTATTACATTGTAATGATTATTATGGTGCAATAGATTAAGTCTCTTGTTGCTTTCTGATGTTCCCTCAAAGATAACATCTCTACCTTTTGATCCATAACTATAAACAACGATTGTATAGTCCGTGAGATATTGTTGAAATTTTTCCAGCTCTAACATTCCAGCACCCCCTTTCGGAATGGTAAGTTCAGCTTCCTCCATCAAAGTTTTAGTTCTCTCTGTCTGAATTTTTCCCACATCTCTCCTAATCTTGTTTAATGCAGGGTCTTTATTAGCACTAGCAATGGCCACTACGAGAGCACGTGGTAGGCATAAATTGTCCTTGTTTGGAATGGTTATAATTCCTCTTCTCATGCCACACTCCTCTTCAAAACTGTTGTATTTTTTGCCTCTCCCTCTACCTGATGGCAGACGTACGCTTGTTACCTTCAGGCAAAATGATTCCGTATTCAATCCGGAGGAATTAGATTGATAAACGTTGCTTATAACATTCCAAACGTCTTCGTAATTGATTTCTTCTGCAGGCCTAAATCGAATCCACCCTTCACCACGACTAAAGTCTTTTGAACAAAAACTAAAACTAACGTAATCCGTCGATTGAAGTCCTTCAGTGGCCTTATGAATAACCTGCTGTATAGCGTCTCTCACCCAGCCAACTGGTTCAGTTCCTTCTGGTACAGGCTTTAACTTAAATTCCACCGCACGACCAACTACATTGTATCTTCGCACCTTTTGAATAGAGTCCCTAATAACAATGAACTTTTCCATTTTAACTAGACACGTCTGTACACTTCAAGAGACTGATGCGAAATGACTAAACTGCTGTTTGCCACCTCTATTTATAACCTCGGTTTGGTAGAAAGAAGTGCGTTCGGAAAACAGGGGTGCGTTCCGAATACCAACTGAAGTTCTGCAAAAGAGTTTAAGGTTTAGTATGCAGTAAAATTAAATTATCGAGTACTTACTAGCAATTTTCATAAATACGAAAACAAGACCCAGCGTTCGAGAAGAATGTTCTCTGTAATAACTATTTAGGCTTTTACTATGCAGCAGAATAATATTGAAATGTAATGATGTCGGTTCTCACATCTTCAAATATTTTAGTTACCAAGAAAAGGCTTAGTTACGGCAATGCATGTCTGTAACAATTAAACAATTTGCCCACCCGTTTAAGAAAAAGGAAGAGAATATTACCCCCACCACTTATTTTGAGTATTAATCTATCTTATTACATTTAAACGTTCAGTCTTAGTTGATCAGTTGAAGCGAGCACAATGCCTAAAGAGTGCTTTTGGGGAAGGCCTTGCGATTGTAGCGAGTGTCGACCAGAGCTACAGGAAAAATGTGAAATATGTTTAGACAAGGAGGGATATAAGGTTGGTGGTATACGAAGAAAAGATCGCAAGAGGATCGCATACTACGACTTTAAAACTTATTGTTTTGAATGTTATCAGGAAGATATCGGACAATATGAACAAGCAAGATATGAATTATTAAAGGCAATAGTTGAGAATCCAGTTCAGCCAGAGCAAAAATATTTTAAATCGCAGACAGAGGAAGATATTCGTGCAACACTTTTAGACTGTTTTCAAGCCGAATTAAAACAGATAAAATTTGACCTAAGTGGTACACCTGATGTGACCAAGATAGAGTTTTCCGTTGGTTTTAATTCCGGAAAAGAACGAAAGAACTTTAAAACGCAGGAAATGGTGTTGCCTAAACGAGGAGATTTAGTGGAGTGGTTCACCAAAACTGTCATCGACGCGTTAATTACGCAAATTCAAACATTCCAAACACCTATTTGGTTCCTAAATCTTAATGCACACATTAATCTACAAGGTTCTCGATCTTATACGGAAACGTCTGCTGAGGCGCGAAGAAGGGAGTGGTGAAGACGAAATTTGTAGCTTAGGTAGAATGCCTTGGTAAGAAATGTTTAGTATACCGTCGGCTGTCACGCGATTAACATGGCGGAAATATTAAAAATTATTCTTGCCAACATTGAAGTATTCAGTCGGAACCTGTATTGTGGGTCCTGTTTACCTGCAACTTTAATGGTTTGGGAACTTGCTAAAAAATATAATGTACATGTAGAACCAAAATGCGGAAAGATTTTCTATGGGGAAATAGGAGGCAACACTCATTTTTGGAACGTGTTTCAAGGAGAAATTTACGATCCCACCCGCAAAGTTATAAAACATATAATGCCATCGGTGGACCTTACGAAGTTTGTGTACAAAGAAGAAGAGCCGTGTATAAGCACAGATATGGAGACAGCAGTAATGTTGGATATTTTTAATCAGTTCCAGAGAACAAACACAACACACCAATACTTTTCCAACGCTCCAGATATCCTTAGATTATCTTAGAAAAATTATCCATAGAAATGTATCTAGATATATTAAATAAAACGTTTGTGTTCTTGGTATTTATGTGTGTGTGATTTTATTAACCTCTTTGTGGAGAATCAGATCACCAATAAACAAAGCTGCTAGAAACAGGGTTTATTTATTAGCTATCTGGAAGATGGTAGTTGCGTCCTATTGGGGTCCGGACAGTGTCGGGATAGTGTCCGGATAGTGCCCGGATAGTGTCCGGATAGTGCCCGGATAGTGTCCGGATAGTGTCCGGATAGTGTCCGGATAGTGTCCGGATAGTGTCCGGATAGTGTCGGAATAGTGTCCGGATAGTGTCCGGATGGTGTCCGGATGGTGTCCGGATTGTGTCCGGATAATGGACTAAATACGGCCTAAAAACACCCTAAATAGCATCCTTCTGATGTTCTAGCGTATACTTAGGATATATTAAATGACATAGTTCCATTTTTATGTTTAGTTCGGATGTAAATATTATGGTGATAAGATGTATCTCATCAAGATAAAGTATCAGCTTCTTGAAACATCAACTGTTAAATATAGTGTAAGGAAAGAGGGAACTAAGTTGTTTCTTGGAAATATACCCCGTCGTTATAAAAGATAAAGTTCTCATAATAGATAATGATAAATTTCTGTTATCAGAAGGACTGTATAATTTATTAGGTACAAATCAACCACTAAAATTTAAAGTGAATCCAACCAAGCAAGCCGAAGCAAGCCCAACCAAACAAAACCTGGGAAAAACCCGAGCGTTTGTTTTTGCGTTTTTTAGCTGTTTTTAATTGTTTTAGCTGTTTTTGCTGTTTTAGCTGTTTTTAGCTGTTTTTAGCTGTTTTCGCTGATTTTAGCTGTTTTAGCTGTTTTCGCTGTTTTTACTGCCTGCTGGAATTTGATTTATTTTTTAATACATGTAACTGAAATATTTCATTTCTACGCCACTGAGAGCGTCCGTGAACATTCAACAGACTCTAGAACACTTTTTCACCCTACACTCATTGAGTGACAACCTCAAATTGACTCAGCAACACTGTATTTTTTAATACATTCAACTGAAATATTTCATTTCTACGCCACTGAGAGCGGCCGTACGGGTCTACAATCAACTTTGACATCACAGAATCATTCCCTAGACTCCAGCCCATGCTTCTCACCTACACTCATTGAGTGACAACCTCGGATAGACTCAGCAGAACTTTATATGTAACTGAAATATTTACTTTCTACGCCACTGAGAGCTTTCGTACGGGTCTACAATCAACTTTGGCATCACAGAGGTATTCTACAGGCTCTAGCCTACTTTTTCACCTTACACTCAATGAGAGACAACCTCGGATAGACTCAGCAGAACTTTATATGTTAATACATGTAACTGAAATATTTCATTTCTACGCCACTGAGAGCTTTCGTACGGGTCTACAATCAACTTTGGCATTACGTGGGCATTCTACAGACTCTTGCCCACTTTTTCACCCTACACTCAATTAGAGACAACCTCAGATTGACTCAGCAGAACTTTATATGTTAATATATGTAACTGAAATATTTCATTTCTACGCTACTGAGAGCTTCCGTACGGGTCTACAATCAACTTTGGCATTACGTGGGCATTCCCCAGGCTCTAGCCCACTTTTTCACCCTACACTCATTGAGTGACAACCTCGGATAGACTCAGCAGAACTTTATGTTTTAATACATGTAACTGACATATTTCATTTCTACGCCACTGAGAGCTTCCGTACGGGTCTACAATCAACTTTGGCATTACGTGAACATTCAACAGACTCTAGCGCATGCTTTTCACCTACACTCAATGAGAGACAACCTCGGATAGACTCTGCAGAACTTTATATGTTAATACATGTAACTGAAATATTTCATTTCTACGCCACTGAGAGCTTTCGTACGGGTCTACAATCAACTTTGGCATTACAGAAACATTCAACAGCCTCTAGCCTACTTTTTTACCCTACACTCAATGAGAGACAACCTCAGATAGACTCAGCAACACTGTATTTCTCAATATATGTTACAGTAATATTTAATTTCTACGCCACTGAGAGCTTCCGTACGAGCCTACAATCATGATCGGGAATTTTTTGTTAATTTTTAATTTAAATTTATTAATTTTTGGCGTCTAAGACTGCTCCTCTTCCATTTGAAACCACCCGATCACCACCATTATCTAAGGTAAGCTAGTTAGCTAACCATTGATGAAACTGAAGAACCAACTTTATAGTCAGCGTATACTAATGCTCCTCTTCCATTTGCCACCACCCGATCACCACCGTTATCTACGGTAAGCTAGATAGCGAACCATTGATGAAACTGAAGAACCAACTTCATAGTCAGCTTATACTAATGCTCCTCTTCCATTTGACACCACCCGATCACCACCGTTATCTACGGTAAGCTAGATAGCGAACCATTGATGAAACTGAAGAACCAACTCCAGATTCAGCTTATACTAATGCTCCTCTTCCATTTAACACCACCCGATCACCACCGTTATCTACGGTAAGCTAGATAGCGAACCAATGATGGAACTGAAGAACCAACTTCAGATTCGACGTCTACAAATGATTTTCTTTCATTTGACACCACCCGATCACCACCATTATCTACGGTAAGCTAGTTAGCGAACCCTTGATGGAACTGAGGAACCAACTTCAGATTCGACGTCTACAAATGCTCCTCCTTCATTTGACACCACCCGATCACCACCATTATCTACGGTAAGCTAGTTAGCTAACCATTGATGAAACTGATGAACCAACTTCATAGTTAGCGTATACTAATGCTCCTCTTCCATTTGATATTACTCGATCGCCACCATTATCTACGGGTAAGCTAGTTAGCGAACCATTGATGGAACTGTTTTGAAAATCAAAATCAAAGGTTGTGTTTGCTGTAGACACACGAGAAAAAATTTTGAGCCATTTTAAAAGTTCTGGAACACTTCGATACAGCAGTAGAGGTAGTAGGGGAGTTCAACGCCAAGAGCTCCTAAGCAAAGTGAGCAAACCCAAGCGTCGGTACCGAGCAAACAATAGCAAACCCAAGCAAGGTGTGTTCAAATTCATCAAACCCAACCGTCCGGTACCGGGTAAAAACTGGGCAAACCTGCCCGGTACCGGACGGTTGGGTTTGATGAATCTGAACACACTTTGCTTGGGTTTGCTCTTGTTTGCTCGGTACCGACGCTTGGGTTTGCACACTTTGCTTGGGAGCACTTGATGATGAACTCCCCTACTACCTCTACTGCTGTATCGAAGTGTTCCAGAGCTTTTAAAATGGCTCAAAATTTTTTCTCGTGTGTCTACAGCAAACACAACCTTTGATTTTGATTTTCAAAACAGTTCCATCAATGGTTCGCTAACTAGCTTACCGTAGATAATGGTGGCGATCGAGTGATATCAAATGCAAGAGGAGCATTAGTATACGCTAACTATGAAGTTGGTTCATCAGTTTCATCAATGGTTAGCTAACTAGCTTACCGTAGATAATGGTGGTGATCGGGTGGTGTCAAATGAAGGAGGAGCATTTGTAGACGTCGAATCTGAAGTTGGTTCCTCAGTTCCATCAAGGGTTCGCTAACTAGCTTACCGTAGATAATGGTGGTGATCGGGTGGTGTCAAATGAAAGAAAATCATTTGTAGACGTCGAATCTGAAGTTGGTTCTTCAGTTTCATCATTGGTTCGCTATCTAGCTTACCGTAGATAACGGTGGTGATCGGGTGGTGTTAAATGGAAGAGGAGCATTAGTATAAGCTGAATCTGGAGTTGGTTCTTCAGTTTCATCAATGGTTCGCTATCTAGCTTACCGTAGATAACGGTGGTGATCGGGTGGTGTCAAATGGAAGAGGAGCATTAGTATAAGCTGACTATGAAGTTGGTTCTTCAGTTTCATCAATGGTTCGCTATCTAGCTTACCGTAGATAACGGTGGTGATCGGGTGGTGGCAAATGGAAGAGGAGCATTAGTATACGCTGACTATGAAGTTGGTTCTTCAGTTTCATCAATGGTTAGCTAACTAGCTTACCTTAGATAATGGTGGTGATCGGGTGGTTTCAAATGGAAGAGGAGCAGTCTTAGACGCCAAAAATTAATAAATTTAAATTAAAAATTAACAAAAAATTCCCGATCATGATTGTAGGCTCGTACGGAAGCTCTCAGTGGCGTAGAAATTAAATATTACTGTAACATATATTGAGAATGCTGAGTCTATCCGAGGTTGTCTCTCATTGAGTGTAGGGTAAAAAAGTAGGCTAGAGGCTGTTGAATGTCACTGTAATGCCAAAGTTGATTGTAGACCCGTACGAAAGCTCTCAGTGGCGTAGAAATGAAATATTTCAGTTACATGTATTAACATATAAAGTTCTGCTGAGTCAATCTGAGGTTGTCTCTAATTGAGTGTAGGGTGAAAAAGTGGGCAAGAGTCTGTAGAATGCCCACGTAATGCCAAAGTTGATTGTAGACCCGTACGAAAGCTCTCAGTGGCGTAGAAATGAAATATTTCAGTTACATGTATTAACATATAAAGTTCTGCTGAGTCTATCCGAGGTTGTCTCTCATTGAGTGTAAGGTGAAAAAGTAGGCTAGAGCCTGTAGAATACCTCTGTGATGCCAAAGTTGATTGTAGACCCGTACGAAAGCTCTCAGTGGCGTAGAAAGTAAATATTTCAGTTATATGTATTAACATATAAAGTTCTGCTGAGTCTATCCGAGGTTGTCACTCAATGAGTGTATGGTGAAAAAGTGTTCTAGAGTCTGTTGAATGTTCACGGACGCTCTCAGTGGCGTAGAAATGAAATATTTCAGTTACATGTATTAAAAAATAAATCAAATTCCAGCAGGCAGTAAAAACAGCGAAAACAGCTAAAACAGCTAAAATCAGCGAAAACAGCTAAAAACAGCTAAAAACAGCTAAAACAGCAAAAACAGCTAAAACAATTAAAAACAGCTAAAAAACGCAAAAACAAACGCTCGGGTTTTTCCCAGGTTTTGTTTGGTTGGGCTTGCTTCGGCTTGCTTGGTTGGATTCACTTTAAATTTTAGTGGTTGATTTGTACCTAATAAATTATACAGTCCTTCTGATAACAGAAATTTATCATTATCTATTATGAGAACTTTATCTTTTATAACGACGGGGTATATTTCCAAGAAACAACTTAGTTCCCTCTTTCCTTACACTATATTTAACAGTTGATGTTTCAAGAAGCTGATACTTTATCTTGATGAGATACATCTTATCACCATAATATTTACATCCGAACTAAACATAAAAATGGAACTATGTCATTTAATATATCCTAAGTATACGCTAGAACATCAGAAGGATGCTATTTAGGGTGTTTTTAGGCCGTATTTAGTCCATTATCCGGACACAATCCGGACACCATCCGGACACCATCCGGACACTATCCGGACACTATTCCGACACTATCCGGACACTATCCGGACACTATCCGGACACTATCCGGACACTATCCGGACACTATCCGGACACTATCCGGACACTATCCGGGCACTATCCGGACACTATCCGGGCACTATCCGGACACTATCCCGACACTGTCCGGACCCCAATAGGACGCAACTACCATCTTCCAGATAGCTAATAAATAAACCCTGTTTCTAGCAGCTTTGTTTATTGGTGATCTGATTCTCCACAAAGAGGTTAATAAAATCACACACACATAAATACCAAGAACACAAACGTTTTATTTAATATATCTAGATACATTTCTATGGATAATTTTTCTAAGATAATCTAAGGATATCTGGAGCGTTGGAAAAGTATTGGTGTGTTGTGTTTGTTCTCTGGAACTGATTAAAAATATCCAACATTACTGCTGTCTCCATATCTGTGCTTATACACGGCTCTTCTTCTTTGTACACAAACTTCGTAAGGTCCACCGATGGCATTATATGTTTTATAACTTTGCGGGTGGGATCGTAAATTTCTCCTTGAAACACGTTCCAAAAATGAGTGTTGCCTCCTATTTCCCCATAGAAAATCTTTCCGCATTTTGGTTCTACATGTACATTATATTTTTTAGCAAGTTCCCAAACCATTAAAGTTGCAGGTAAACAGGACCCACAATACAGGTTCCGACTGAATACTTCAATGTTGGCAAGAATAATTTTTAATATTTCCGCCATGTTAATCGCGTGACAGCCGACGGTATACTAAACATTTCTTACCAAGGCATTCTACCTAAGCTACAAATTTCGTCTTCACCACTCCCTTCTTCGCGCCTCAGCAGACGTTTCCGTATAAGATCGAGAACCTTGTAGATTAATGTGTGCATTAAGATTTAGGAACCAAATAGGTGTTTGGAATGTTTGAATTTGCGTAATTAACGCGTCGATGACAGTTTTGGTGAACCACTCCACTAAATCTCCTCGTTTAGGCAACACCATTTCCTGCGTTTTAAAGTTCTTTCGTTCTTTTCCGGAATTAAAACCAACGGAAAACTCTATCTTGGTCACATCAGGTGTACCACTTAGGTCAAATTTTATCTGTTTTAATTCGGCTTGAAAACAGTCTAAAAGTGTTGCACGAATATCTTCCTCTGTCTGCGATTTAAAATATTTTTGCTCTGGCTGAACTGGATTCTCAACTATTGCCTTTAATAATTCATATCTTGCTTGTTCATATTGTCCGATATCTTCCTGATAACATTCAAAACAATAAGTTTTAAAGTCGTAGTATGCGATCCTCTTGCGATCTTTTCTTCGTATACCACCAACCTTATATCCCTCCTTGTCTAAACATATTTCACATTTTTCCTGTAGCTCTGGTCGACACTCGCTACAATCGCAAGGCCTTCCCCAAAAGCACTCTTTAGGCATTGTGCTCGCTTCAACTGATCAACTAAGACTGAACGTTTAAATGTAATAAGATAGATTAATACTCAAAATAAGTGGTGGGGGTAATATTCTCTTCCTTTTTCTTAAACGGGTGGGCAAATTGTTTAATTGTTACAGACATGCATTGCCGTAACTAAGCCTTTTCTTGGTAACTAAAATATTTGAAGATGTGAGAACCGACATCATTACATTTCAATATTATTCTGCTGCATAGTAAAAGCCTAAATAGTTATTACAGAGAACATTCTTCTCGAACGCTGGGTCTTGTTTTCGTATTTATGAAAATTGCTAGTAAGTACTCGATAATTTAATTTTACTGCATACTAAACCTTAAACTCTTTTGCAGAACTTCAGTTGGTATTCGGAACGCACCCCTGTTTTCCGAACGCACTTCTTTCTACCAAACCGAGGTTATAAATAGAGGTGGCAAACAGCAGTTTAGTCATTTCGCATCAGTCTCTTGAAGTGTACAGACGTGTCTAGTTAAAATGGAAAAGTTCATTGTTATTAGGGACTCTATTCAAAAGGTGCGAAGATACAATGTAGTTGGTCGTGCGGTGGAATTTAAGTTAAAGCCTGTACCAGAAGGAACTGAACCAGTTGGCTGGGTGAGAGACGCTATACAGCAGGTTATTCATAAGGCCACTGAAGGACTTCAATCGACGGATTACGTTAGTTTTAGTTTTTGTTCAAAAGACTTTAGTCGTGGTGAAGGGTGGATTCGATTTAGGCCTGCAGAAGAAATCAATTACGAAGACGTTTGGAATGTTATAAGCAACGTTTATCAATCTAATTCCTCCGGATTGAATACGGAATCATTTTGCCTGAAGGTAACAAGCGTACGTCTGCCATCAGGTAGAGGGAGAGGCAAAAAATACAACAGTTTTGAAGAGGAGTGTGGCATGAGAAGAGGAATTATAACCATTCCAAACAAGGACAATTTATGCCTACCACGTGCTCTCGTAGTGGCCATTGCTAGTGCTAATAAAGACCCTGCATTAAACAAGATTAGGAGAGATGTGGGAAAAATTCAGACAGAGAGAACTAAAACTTTGATGGAGGAAGCTGAACTTACCATTCCGAAAGGGGGTGCTGGAATGTTAGAGCTGGAAAAATTTCAACAATATCTCACGGACTATACAATCGTTGTTTATAGTTATGGATCAAAAGGTAGAGATGTTATCTTTGAGGGAACATCAGAAAGCAACAAGAGACTTAATCTATTGCACCATAATAATCATTACAATGTAATAACATCCCTGACAGCTGCCTTTGTGTGTAGCTATTATTGTGAGCAATGTTTCATTCCTTATGATCATAAACATGAACATAGATGTAGTAAAACATGTCGATCCTGTCTCCAAGCTTCCCTCTGTTCTGATGATCAAATTAAAGTTAAATGTTATTCTTGTCATCGGTATTTTAAAGGAAAGGACTGTTATGAAAATCATCTAAAAGTTGGCTCATGGGAAAAAACTACTGTCTGTGCGGAACTTCGAAGTTGTAATCAATGTTTTAAAATAATTCGAAGTACCAGAAACCATATATGTGGGGAGATATTTTGCAAGATCTGTCGTACTCACGTTACCGACAATCATCTCTGTCACATTCAACCTGACACAGGAAAACCCAAAACTAAAGATAACTTATTTGTGTTTTATGATTTGGAGACGCAGCAAGAAGAGGAGATGGAACCCGGTGTGATCCGTCATAGTGTCAATCTTTGTGTATTTCAACAGTGTTGCGACGTGTGCATAAAATCACAGACGATGGATATTTGTACGAGGTGCGGCATCAGATTGCAAAAGCTTAAAGGTTTACACGCGGTAGAGGCCTTTACGCAACACGTGCTACAGATCAGGAAGAACTTTAAAGAAGTAATTGTTATTGCGCACAATGGGCAAGCATTTGATCACCAATTCATATTAAATTACATTCTGACTGAAACTGATCTAACACCTGAACTCATTATGAGAGGAACCAAAATCATTATGATGTTGGTGGGAAATGTCAAATTTATAGACTCGCTAAATTATTTTCCCATGGCTTTAGCAAAACTGCCCAAAGCTTTCGGTCTTCCAGACACCTTTAAAAAAGGATATTTTCCTCACCTGTTTAATATCAAGGCTAACGAAAACTATGTTGGAACTCTTCCCCCAATCGAATATTATTCTCCAGATACAATGAAAGAGGACGAACGAGCTAAATTTCTAAAATGGTATGAAGAGCATAAAGATACTGTATTTGAGATGCAAAAAGATATTGTTGACTACTGTGTTTCCGATGTAAAAATTTTAACTGAGGCATGTCTGAAATTTAGAGATCAAATGCTTAACACCACCAGCGTATGCCCCTTTACAGAGGCTACTACAATTGCTTCTTGCTGTAATAAGGTATTTAGAAGAAATTTTCTTAAGCCTGGCACCATTGGAATTATTCCTAAAAACGGCTATCGCTGGAGAGATAATCAGAGTCGTATTGCAATTGAGTGGTTATTGTGGTTAGAGAACCAAAGAAAAATAAAGATTGTGCATGCAGCCAAAGGTCAAGAAGCCGTTCTACGAGGTATAAAGGTTGACGGTTACTGTCTTGAAACCAATGAAATTTTCGAGTTTCAAGGATGTTATTATCATGGCTGTCCTAGGTGTTACAAATTTGGCAGAGATGAAACCCTTTACGACGACCCAACAACAACTTTGAGTTTGCGTTATGAGACAACACAGATAAAAATTAAAAGATTAAAGGAGTTTGGCTATTTAGTAACTGAAATGTGGGAGTGCGAATTTCGACAGCAGTTAGAATCAAAGCCAGAGATCAGACAATTTACTCAGAGACATCCGCTTCTACTTACGATCCCTTTAAACCCTAGAGACGCCTTTTTTGGAGGCCGGACTGGTAATGTTAGGGAATATTATGAAATAGCAGAAGGAGAAAAGATAAAATACGCTGATGTTTGCAGCTTGTATCCTTACGTCTGTAAATATGGCAAATTCCCCATTGGTCACCCTGAAGTTTTTGTGGGTGCCGATTGTATTCGTTTGGATTTGAATTCTACTGATGGACTTATTAAATGCTGTATACTCCCACCTAAGGACCTTTATCATCCCGTATTGCCTCTAAAAATGAACAATAAACTTATGTTTGTATTATGTCAAACATGTGGACAAGAAATGAACCAAAATACTTCTTGTACCCACACCGATAAAGAAAGGTCCTTAGAAGGTACTTGGGTAATAGACGAAGTCTTAAAAGCAGTTGAGAAGGGATATCAGATATTAGAAATTTTTGAAATTTGGAGATATAAGATTCAAAGGTTCAGTAAAGACGCAGGAGAGGAAGGCTTATTTACAGCGATGATGAACAAGTTTATAAAGATAAAACAGGAAGCATCAGGGTGGCCGGATGTTTGTACTACGGAAAAAGAAAAAAACCGATATATTGAAGAATTTTTCGAAAGAGAAGATGTTAAACTTGAGTATTCCAAAATACTCGAGAATCCTGGGCTTAGGTCTTTGGCCAAGTTAGTACTTAACTCCTTTTGGGGAAAATTTGGTCAGAGGGAAAATCTACCTAAAACAAAAATTATAAGCACACCATCAGATTTTTTTACCTTGTTTATTAATCCCGGAATTTATGTTAATGGCGTTTTCCCCGTTAATGAAAAAACATTGATTGTTAGTTATGAGCACACAGAAGAATCATCTGATCCACTATGTACTGTTAATGTGTCTATTGCTGCTTTCGTAACGGCACAGGCTAGATTGAAGTTATACAGCTACCTTGAACAACTCGGAGACAGGGTCCTTTATTACGACACAGACTCTGTAATTTATGTGTCCAGACCGGGTCAAATTGATTTACCAACAGGTGAATTTATCGGAGATCTAACTAATGAATTAGAGTGCAATGGTTCCGGTAGTTATATCACTCAGTTCGTTTCTGGAGGTCCTAAGAATTACGCATTTAAAGTCCACTCAACAAAATGCAACACAGAAGAAGTAGTTTGCAAAGTAAAAGGCATCTCTTTAAATTATGCTGCATCAAAATTAATAAATTTTGAAACAATAAAAAATATGGTTCTCCACAAGACAGACCCAGTACCTATTATATCAAAGAACATTCGACGAACGAAAGACCATACTGTAACAACAAATACGGAAACCAAGCGGTATAGACCGAATTCAGTAAAGAGAAAGTTTCTTCCTGATGGTACCTCTGAGCCCTATGGATATAAGAAGCAAAGAACAGACTGTAATTAAATAATAAACTCGGATATAACAAATATATAAAATTGTAAAGTAAATGTAATTAATAAAGAAACTTCAAGTATAGAATTAATTTGTTTATGTAAACACCCTGTTCCTGTCAAGCGAGTGCTATACTCAACCGCTCAACCAATCAACCGCTCAACCGCTCAACCCCTCAACCGCTCAACCGCTCAACCGCTCAACCGCTCAACCGCTCAACCACTCAACCGCTCAACCACTCAACCGCTCAACCACTCAACCGCTCAACCACTCAACCGCTCAACCGCTCAACCACTCAACCGCTCAACCGCGTCATCTATCTCCCTCTAAGCGAAGTTCAATGATCTCATACGAAGATTCCCCGAAACGGCGGCTCATCCCAAATATGGGGCGCTTGTTTGTGGGGCCCTGGTTCGTAGGGCTCCGAGGGTAAGGTCGTGAGGGGGCCGATATTGCTACTGTAGCTAATGCCCAGGTAGTTAATGCCCAAGCAGCTAAGGCCAAAGTAGCTATCGCCAAAGAGTGTGCCATATGACAGTGAAAGTGAGGTTATGTATACATTCTTCTTCTTGGTCTCAAGTAACGGGATACCTACTTAAGCTATATATTTTGAAATATTTTGGTGTTACTTTAATATACTTTTTTGTTTTAGGTATAAAATGTCCAGTTTGTAGTAAATTCGTGGTCCCAGACGACATCGAGTGCCACCT
The DNA here is from genome assembly GCA_963971165.1 of Philopedon plagiatum. Lineage (NCBI taxonomy): Eukaryota > Metazoa > Arthropoda > Insecta > Coleoptera > Curculionidae > Philopedon > Philopedon plagiatum. Next base: position 17,387,086 of record OZ020193.1, on the reverse strand, counting down.
TGTCATGTGCCTCACGAAACCCCGTCTTTCATACAACGGTAAGTAAGAATATTTACTAGGAACTTAGGCACATTCTGTATATATATATATATATATATATATATATATATATATATATATATATATATATATATATATATATATATATATATGTATATATATATATATATATATATATACAGGGTGTTATGAAATTCACTGCATATATTGAAACCGGTGAATGCTGGTATGAATTCAGACTGAATAAAAATATTCATAAATGGCGCTTCATGATAAAAAATGGTAGATATCGCCCCGCAAAAAAAAAATTTTTTGTAACTACGCACCACTGGCAATAAATACATGGCCATATAAAAAACATCGACAAATGTCAGTTACAGAAAAAACTCTTTTGTTTTGACGTCAGAAGTCACTGTGACGTTGCCAATTCTTCCTAGAATATTCCTATGTAACAGGTTTGAAAAATAATAGATTTGTTATCTTTAAAGTAAGAAATCATACTAAATCTTTTAAAACATTCAAAAATTCAAAAAGTTAAAATACTTACTACAACACAAAAAAGCCAGAGAACAGCTGTTCAAAACAAGAGTAAAATTTTGTTCCACTAGGCCAACCAGAAATTTTTGGAAGAAAAAGAGTACCTGTACAAAAATTTTGGTTCCAAATTAGCTTTAAACAAAAAACTCCTAACACTTAAGCATGTCCTTTTTTTTATTTGCCTATTTTAAATCATATTTAATAGAAAATTTGACTTTTATTAACAGGTTTATTTATATCGTCCTTAATTTTTAAGCGAAATTCCTCACAACTAAATTAATAATAAACTTTACCTTCAAAAAAAAATTACGACAAACAACATTCAATAACTCTACAAAATAACTATAAAAACGAACGCGCTTCCAAACGACGCATTACGAGCCTCTTGACTGGAAGTAAAGTCCAAAATGAAACTTCTCTGACGGACTCGCACGCTGTTCTTCAAACAATAATAAAGGTTATTATTACTACACAATACAACCCATCCGTTTGGTTAAAACATGAAAGTCTGACAAACACTACGAAATGTTTTGTTTTCTTATAAATAATCAACACTATAAACACATACGAATCATACGATAGCACCTTTAATAAATTGAAATCTTTTTTTTTCACTTGGATGACAGAATTTTACAAGCCGGCCGATAAAAGTGCGCGGTCGGAGCTGGCGGAACCACTGCACGCACTCGTGATGTTGCGCAGTCACCTAACGCGTCGCTATGCCACATATTTAACCAATCACAGCGTGAGCTTTCGTCGCGGACGCGTCCGGCGAAAATTGAAGCGTGAAAGTGGTAGCCGTTAGCTCCTCTTGGCGCAACAAATAGATGGAGAGAGTAGAGCGAGAACGAGAAAAGAGAGAGAGCACGACGTCCGAACGTATGATCAAAGCGTGTCGCCTTGTAAAATTTTATGTCGATTAATCGAGAACAAAAAAATAGATTTGTAAAAAAAGCGAGCATTAAAGAAGATATGGGGAATATTGTTGAAATATCTTTTTTTTAAATACTTTATTATGTACTAGCTAATATGCTTTACTGTATAAGCAACCACACATGCCTGCGTGTATTATGGGTTGCGTATAGTTATACATTTTTTTAGCAAAAAAGAAGAGAAGTCAGGTCTTAGCCATAACCTTAATTGTTTATTTATTATTTTTGTGTGAATTGTCAAATTTTTTTTATTTTTATTAATACTGAATTTGGATTATAGTAAAATGTTCCCTGCACAAAGGTTTTTAATTAATAATTTAGAAAACAATGTACGTATGTATGAAAATCGGGTTCAAAAGCGTGTGATGAGAGACGAAAGTGATCCCTTTTCGCTACACGACACAAGGTTTATAGAATTATTTCGTCTCAACAAGGACTTAGTGGCATATCTGTTTAATAATTTGGTGGACCATTTAGAGGCAGAAAATAAGGTCAACCAGAATACCCACACAGACAAAAATTCTAATTATTGCTTCAAGAAGGTTCTTTGCCACAGGCAATTATCAATGGGGCATTGCTGAAGAATTCTTGTTATCTACAAGTCGGTAAGTAGTGAGGAGTAGATGCACCTATGAAGTGGCCAATGCAATAGTGACTATTTTAGGTCATTTGTGGATTAGGTTTCCCAGAACCCCACAAGAAATTAACGAAGCTCAAAGGGGTTTTATGGAAAAGCTGGATTTCCTGGAATCATCGGGTGCATTGACTGCACTCGGATTTAATTCAAAAAATTGCCAAATTATTTGTAACTATGATCTACAAATCATTAATTTCAATGCCAAATATTGTGGTTCGACCAAATTTTATATGGAGGGCATCTGCAGTGAAAAATTTATTGGAGCTTACATACAACAGGGGTTAGTATTTACAGATTAATAATATGTTTTACCTAAAAATATTTATTTTTCTGAAGTTAAAAAATCTGTTTTTGTATGTTATAAATGTATGTAAGGAAATCCTACCTAATCTTTTGATTAACTTTGCCTTGCATTTATATATTTAAGATCTTGGTCTATATTCATAAAAATAAACATAGCTTCTTGGCTAATGGAAATCTTCATAGCCATAACACTAGAGGTAGACATTTTTTTCGATTGGATCGTCCAAATCACAGTTTCTATAAGAAATCACCAGTTTACTCCGGTTGTAGTCTCTATAATGGATTTAATCATTCGCTGAGACAAAAAACGTCTATTGTATTATTTCGGAAAAAATTGAAGGACATTTTAGTGAGCAATTGTTTTTATTCCATTGAAGAATTTACTGTATACTATGACAGTGTTGTTAATGCTAATGTTTAATTTTTTTGTCCTTAATCGTGTATTTGTTTCCGTCTTGGATTGTGATTGTTAACTTTATATATTTTTTAGTGACGTGTCTTATCTATATTATGTATATAGCCGAAGGATGAATAAATATTTGAACTTGAATTTGAATGAAAAAAAATTATATTTTTAGGTTTAAGAGCAGCCAAGGATAAATTTATTATTATTGATAGATGCAAACTATCCCATTGCCGACAAAAAAAAAGTATGTTGAATATAGAAAACAAAAAACAGCCTGTGATTTTGCCAGTAGAGGTGACAACCACTTGCAATGAAACAAGAAGGTTACAAAGTATCGAAAACAAATTAGAACAGACCCCCACCAAAACAGGTAATCAACTAAACAAAACATTTTACGAAATTTTTGTGAAGTCTGCTGCTTATAAGTGTTTTTATATTAAATGAAAATATGATTGGCTTAATCTATACCCCTGGTCAATTGATTTTTATTTTTGTCAATAAATTAGGACATCCCGTAAAGAGCTGATGGTAAAGTAGTGAAAGCACATATGTATAAGCTCTGTCCATAGAGAAATCATAAACCGATCAGCGCCAATCAAGTTTCAGCTATTTGGTCACATGGCAGTTTGCGGACTGGTTTCCAGTAATTTGATTGGCTCTGACTAGTTTGTGATTCTTCTGCGAACAGAGCTAATTACAATGTCAGATGATCCTTTTTCCCTTTTCGCCAGGGGCATCCATTTAGGGCTTTTGTAGGGATTTTTAGTACATCTTTTCTTTAAACATCTAATATAGTCAAGAGTCAGCTTAGTGTATTTATACTTTACAGATAGTTTTGTTTATACTTTTTTTTAAACACTAATTATTTTTAGGGCAATGCCTTTCAAAGGAGATGACAATAAAAGAAGAAGAACATAAATTACACATGGAACAATCAAAAGAAGAACATGCAATAAAACTGAGAAAACATAAAATAGAACTAGACCTTTTAGAATTAGAACTATAAAAAAAGGTCTTAGCCTAACTCATCTTGATAAGTTTTAAAAGTATTAGAACAAATTATTTCATTTTTAAAAATCAGTGTTCTGCCAACTGATTTATCACCTAATTAGGTGATTATTTTAGGATGTAGCTTTTGTATGACCGGCTGTCAATTTTAAATGAGAATATAGAAGTAACTGTAAACAACTTTTATTCTGTTATGTATAATTGTTGTGATATGTTTGTACCTCTGAAACGGTCTCACCTTGGCAATAAATTTCCAATCTGGTTCTCACAAGAACTGAAAAATCTTATATTTCAGAAGAAAATCGCACACAAGAGATACAAACAGTTGAACAATCAAGAACATTACAATACTTTTCATCAGCTACGAATGCAATGTAGAAACCTAACAGAAGAATGTTATCAGCGGTATATCAGCAGCGCCGAAAACGCCATTACAGAAAATCCTAATTTTTTCTGGAGCTTTATTCGCTCTAAATCCAATCAGGGTGCAATTCCAAAGGAAATGCACCTTGATACACACAAAGCTGATAGTGGTTCTGACATTGCAAATCTCTTTGCCCAATATTTTTCATCGGTCTTCAACCCCAAACACTCTTTTAATCCCCAGCAAGCTTTTCCTGATGCATTTGACACTATCACTAATATTATCGTAAGTGCTACTGATATTCAGAGAACTTTGCTCAAGCTTGATGTCATTAAAGGTGAAGGTCCTGACGGTATTCCCAACAGAGTGTTAAAATCATGTGCACATTCTCTTTATCTCCCTCTATATTATATCTTCTCCCAATCTCTTACTTCTGGTAACTTTCCAAGCGTTTGGAAACTTTCATATGTTTGCCCTATCCATAAGTCCGGCAACAAGAATGACATTAAGAATTACCGACCAATCAGTATTCTTTCAGCAATACCTAAACTATTCGAACACTGCATTGAAACTGTATTAACTAATCACTTTCAACAAATAATAATTAGTCAACAGCATGGATTTATGTCGGGTCGATCTGTTTATACAGACGTTTTCCTCTATGTCAACTTCATTAACACATCCTTGGCATAGAATTCTGAGACTCATGCAATATACACCGATTTCAGCAAAGCTTTTGACAAGGTAAACCATGCCATCCTGCTTTCAAGGATATCAAGGTATGGGATGGCTGGCACTCTGCTCTCCTGGTTTGAGTCCTACTAAACATTTATTTATTTATTTATTTATTTAAAATTAGATGGCTACCTGTCTAAGCCCTTCCAGACGACGTCCGTAGTTCCTCAGGGCTCCCATCTTGGACCTCTTTTATTTAGCTTGTTTTTCAACGACTTGGGTAGTTTGTTATCTTCGAATCATTTACTGTTTGCTGATGATTTGAAACTGTACACATGTGTGACATCCTCTTGTGACATGGTTTCCCTGCAGAGGGATATAAACACTGTTTTTTCCTGGTGTCAGCTTAATGACATGTCGCTCAATGTCGACAAATGCTGCTTTATGAGGTTCAGCAGATCAAGGTGCCCATTTCCTTATCAATATTGTATAAATAGCATTCCTCTGAAGGAGGTGTTGGTGGTTAAGGATTTGGGCGTTTACTTGGACACTCAGTTAACCTTTACTGAGCATTTTGATGCTATAACTTCTAAAGCGAATTGAATGCTTGGTTTTATTAAGAGATCATGCAGGGACTTTAGAAGTGCATACGCTGTAAGAACTTTATTTATTTCTTTGTGAGATCCGTTTTAGAGTGTTCAAGCATAGTCTGGTCACAACACTATCAAGTTCATATAAATAGACTGGAAAGTGTCCAGCACAAATTTGTCAGATTTCTACTCTTCAAAAATTAATCTAACAGATTTTTATTTATTTATTAACGTACCACTTTACAAGTTGACAATACAAAATACATACTACAAGCAACATATTATTGTAAAATTGTCCTTTTGGCCAGATTCTTGAAATTACAATATGATACATCATTAAAGAAGTCCAATTTATCACAGTACTTATTCACACTTGATGATATTCTATTGACAGGATTATACAATAAAAACCAAGTACAACAAAGGGGCAGGTGCAGAAGAGTTACACTACGAGTTTGACGAAGAGGAACATGAATTTGAAAGTGCTGTGAACATTCAGGACTATTTATGTGATTATTAAACGTCTTATACGCAAAACAAATGTCATAGTATTCTCTTCTGCGCTCCAGGGGAGCAAGTCCCAAGTAAACCATCGTGTGATCGTCATTGAGATAAATTCCATTGACAGAGAGTTTAAAACGCGCGTATTTAATAAATTTTCGCTGTACGTTCTCTAGTCTGGCTATATGAACAGAGTAATATGGTGACTATGTTAGAAAATTCCAAAATATATCTCGCAAATGAAGTAAACAATACCTTAAGGGCATCTAAAGATGTAAAGTCTTTACTTATCCTTTTTATAAAACCTAACATTTTGTTCGCCCTGGCTATAATTATCCCAAAATGGTCACAGAAATTTAGCTTAGTGTCTAGATATACACCTAGGTCTTTAACAACATTCACTTCTTTGACACGTACATTATTTATAAAGTATCGGACAGGACCAATTTCACTTCTACGTCTACTAAATCGCATGAAGTTACATATTCAAGGACATCTCATTAGTTAGACACCAGTCATAGACTGAATTGAGGTCATTCTGAAGGTCAGCCATATCCTGCATAGAATCAACCTGGGTAAACACCTTCATGTCATCAGCAAAAAGCAGGGAATGAGAGGACAGCTGTGAACACAGCTCATTAATGAACAAGGTAAGTAGAAGGGGCCCTAGATGGGATCCCTGTGGAACTCCAGAAGTTGTAAGAAATGGGGTTGATAGATGTCCATCAAGTTCATCCAAGACAAAAGTGGACCTGAGAAACCATATCGAGCAAGTTTGAAAAGCAGAATAGAGTGATTTACTTTATCGAAAGCTTTACTAAAATCAGTATAAATCACATGGGTCTCTTTTCCAATTTGAAAACTTACAACCTTTTTATGGTTTGCCAGTAATGAAGCATCTAGTTATAGAGATGTAGCAGACTGATTTAATATAGCAAAGAGTTCACTACATAAAATTATAAAAAAGGACTCCCACTTTCTCAGTAATTTATCTCCAGAGATTATTACCTGGCCAACTACTGAGGAAAAAGTAGAGATCGAAAGATTTTTTAGAGAAAAATAATTTTCTGGGGTGATTGGTGTCATTGGCGGTACTCATATTAGAATCGATAAACCTCAAGAAGATCCAGATTCTTACCTTAACCGGAAGCAGTTTTACTCTCTTCAGGCTCAAGTTGTGTGCGAACACAAAAAGAGGATCAGGGACATTTTTGTAGGGTTTCCAGGATCGGTGCATGACAGTAGAGTTCTCAGAGCATCAACATTGGGTGAAACGTTGCAAGACAAATGTGGGGACCTTTTTATTATTGGTGATAGTGGGTAGGTACCCTTGTCTAAAACATCTTCTGATACCTTTTAAAGACAGAGGTGATCTAACAAGGCGCCAAAGAAATTACAATTATTTATTGTCCAAAAATAGATACATTGTTGAACATTGTTTTGGTTTGCTCAAACAGAAGTTTCGTCAGCTTTACCATTTAAAATTACAAAAAATCCCACTTATTTTGCATTTTATTAGGGCATGTGCTGTTTTACATAATGTGTCAATAGACAATAATTTTGCCCTCGAAGATGATGCTCGAGATTATGTAGTGGAACAGCCCAATGTAGAAATAGGTGCAGGTGAAGGAGCTGAAAACCGGGATGATAGAGATGGCGTAGCAAAACGAAATGAAATAATGAATGCACTACCCTTTCGCTTATAGTAATTATAATTAACGTGTTTCTGATATTTCGTGACTGTTTAAATTTTTTTTTTTTGGAGATTTTTGGGTTTTTTCCTTCAACAGGGGTAAAATACCAATGTGTGGCTGAAGTTATAGTTTAGTTGGGTTTTTAAAGTGGACTTTAACAGAAGTGTCTATAATTTTGTATGTCATTTTTACATTAATATGTTTTTGGTATATTAAAACACTTTTAACTCCTTTTAGTTCTGAAGGTGGTTTCCAGAATAAACTGAAACATCAAGTACATAGTGGAATTTTGTTTGCTTTGATCGAGGAACCCCAAAAATCTCAAAAAAAAATTCCAAATTAACTATTGTTTTGTGATTCTCTAAATTAAGTAGCTTTAGGTTTTTAACGATAGGTATACATAGTTATCATAAATAAACAAAAAGGGGTATTTGATTTTGTCACTTTTATTTATAGATAGATCTCCACCAGAAATTTATGTTGTAGTGAAAGTAGGAATGCAGTGGACGTTGCATTTCCTAGTGAGTGCTAGCGATTGCGCGGGAACGGACTAGCAGGTATCATACTTCAAGGAAAATTCTTTTTTTCCTAGTAAATGTGGGAAACAGCGGGTGCTGTTTGCTTTTGCCAAGTGGTATTAGTGGGGGTTGTTTTAAGAGAATATTCTTATACCTTCTTAGTATTTTTGCACAGGTTTGCTAAAATAATGCTGATGCTGCTTGGTAGGAGTGGGTGGTGCTGACTGTTCCTTGTGTTTACTAATAAAAGTAAATAACTTTCTTTGAAAAATGACATTTACTACTCCCTTGCATGATTGTTGTCATTCGCTGAGAAGTGCTACTATTTGCTGAATTTCCGGCTGTCACTGTGACATCTCTAAAAAAATAGTTCTTAGCTTAGTCATCAGATTTATAAATACTGCTGGTATATTACTGTTTTTAGGTAGGTTAATCCAATAAAGATAAATTTACACCTTGAACAATGTTAGTTTTATTTCATTAATAGTAAAAAACACAGTTTTTAAATGCTCCTAAACTCGTAACATAAATTCAAGTAGAAAAGCTAAAGTAACTCCTAAATTATTCTCATAAGTAATAATTAATGATACACAAATCAAGTAAAAAACTAACTATGTGAAAATGATATCATTTTAACAACAATCACAGGTATAATCTCAAGATCAGTTATATAAATAAGGAACATCACAACACGAAAACTAATAAACAGTCCACCATACTCTAAATATCATAATGTATTACAGTTATCACTAGAGCCTAAATCACTTTACAAAAGGCTTCGAGAGTGAGATGACTATAACGAAGAAGTTCTTTTTTTCATTGAAATAAATGCTTCCAAGGAAAGTTCGCCCAGTGCTGTGGGATGGTGGTGACAAAATGTTTTACAATACTGGTCAACTTCGTCTGTAAGCTTCTATTTCAGAGGAAAGAAAGAAAATTAGCAGTATCCCTGTATAGATATGTCAGTTTTATGTATCAATAACTTAACCATTTTTGAGAGCCTAAAAATTAACATTATTATAACACTAGAACAAAAAAATCTAAAAACCAATAGCGCCAACTTTTCATACAACGTTCCAAGCATGCTACTCTTCAAACATGGAATAAAATCCCCCTGTAAGAAATTCTTCAAAATAATGAAAAATAAACTAAACATTTTTTGCTGGAAAGGGCTTTTTCTTCCCTAAATGAATTTTTAAACGGGGGAGACTGGGAGATTTAAGCACCCTGCCTTTTACCACTCACAAGAGCAGTTCTGGTTTTTTTATCTTGTGTGTCCTTTTTACTGCAAGTGTGCACTGTATGTGCGTTTTTGTAAATTACAAATTTTAATTAAGTATTTTTATGTATTCATCATTTTAAGTCATTTAATGGTATTTAGTTTATTTTATTTTGTATGACACAACATAATAATATGCCTCATGGGCAACACTGTAGTGTGGATTTTATATATTAAGTAAATAAACTAGCTAACTAAAGCCATCTCACTTTTGAGACCTTTTGTGAAATGATTTCTACTCTACCTAAATATCTAAAGACACAAAAAGGGAACTTTTTGTTTCAAACTTAACAGTAGTTAGGACATTACTATGGTTAAGTTTCAAACATCATTATAATAGTAAAGAAAACAGTTTTTTTAAAATAACTCTTAATTTCCCAAAAATGTACTAACTGTAATAACTAAACTGAAATAAGCACAATATTTAAAGATCATCAGGGCCTGCAAAAGGTAAAACTAACTGATTTTTAATATACTCTCTTAGTAATATATTTCTCTCTCTTCTAGGATACTGTTCTTTCTTCTTTTTTCTTCCAACTTTATTTCTTCTATTTCTAAATGTTTTTTGTAGAATTCTTGTCTGTCATTTCTTATTATCTTTAAGTATATCACCCCGCAACTTCTTATTTCTGTATACATTTTTCAATACACGTTTAGGTGTTGTTCGTGCTGTTGCTACTACTGACAAAGTTTTATCGACATGTTCTTTATGAGGCGTAGTTGAATCTTCTGTCTCTGCTTCAGTCTCGGGTGACAGTGTTTGGTAATGTGAATTTTCATTTTCAGCAAGACCTTCTACATTAATTGTTTCTGATGACCGGAGCAAAACTGGGTTAATGTTTCTTTTATTACCTAAAATTTCTTTCATTACTTCTGCATATTGAAAGTCTTTTCTTCCTCGGCCAGTTTTCTTATTGTTGTCTATATACTTCTTGTAGGTTCTCTTCAGGTGCTTCCAGCGATTTTCACAGTTTGCAGATGAAATTATTTGTTTTGTTTTATATCTTGATTCCTTGGCAATTTCTTCAAACAGCTTTTTCAGATTTTTAATTCTGATTCTGAGTGATCCTAGTTATTTTCTATACTGTTTGTAAAGGTCTAAAAACATAAGTGTTGTATTGTGGTTCCATTTGTAGTTTTCTGTGTCATCTGAAACTTGTGAAGTGGACGGAAGTTGCAGAAATTCGGATAAGTCTGAAAAACATTTCTAGTATTAGGTTGGGTTCACTAAAAAGCTCATCTATTTGACTATTTTTTCAATAAAAAGACAAGTAATAAAGGTATATTATATGATATAAAAATAAAACAATTAATGCACCACCAAATTTGACTAACGGAAATTTTCACCTAATTACCTAAAACTAAACTAATCTTCACTACACTGTACTGTATTTACATCAAATGTGTTATCTACTTTGTGATTGTAACTAATAATATAAGTTAATGAAAACTTACCTTCTTCAGTCATACTAATCAATCAAATACTTTATATTATTTACCAAAAAAATCAACAAATATTTCATTAAAAAATGCAAACAAACCGGCTGAGAATTGGTGGTTAGGTCCTGTCGACGTCGACTGTCAACAAAGGTGTTTATAGACGTTTTTTGGCGATTCCAAACCATCCAAACCAAACCCGAGGGTTTACTAGTGTTGTCTTTATTTATTTACATTTGACTGCATTGTACAAATAAGGATAACAATATGGTTTTGATTTTTGTGGCACTATCTTTGTTTGTTTACGTTTAATTACGTTGGATAAACAAGGAGAGCACATGGTTTTGGTTTTGATGGGTTTGAAGCGCCAAAAAACGCCTTAAGAATCCGAAGCCGATCCGAAGGGCATTCGCGGATATCAGAAATTACGAACTCATTCGGAATGTGACTTGCGCATTTTATTTATTCTGAATAGATTCGGATGATGTTCGGAACTTGCTCAGGATGGTTTCCGCGAATATTTTCCTTTTCAAAGGCAATTAATACAAACACGCGTTCTATTTTAAATTTTCGCGCCAAATCAGCGCCAGCTACCGCATCAACACGCTAACAGAGGAAGTGACAAAGAGACACGACACATGTACCATGATGAAGAAAGATGGACAGAGAATCATTTCTTGATGTCGGGACCCGTGCGCCATATTAAAGTTTTTCAACAGCACACAAGCCACACAATGAATGTTTTAATTTTTTTTCGTTTAAAGTTTTAAATAATGTAATTTGTTTTTACTACCTAGAAAATGATCTTCGTCGATCCGTTGTTAACCAATATTTTGATCAGTTTTATCTAGTTTCTTTGAGTGAGTAGCGTAATAGGGTTGAAAACTAAATTTAAAACACTAATATTTACGTATTGTGGTAACGTTTGCCGGTGCAAAACTAATTTAGCGGATCTAGTTATACTTTTGAAGTAAGTACTATGTAGTTGTGCTCAATTAGTATTTTTGTTTTGATTTTTAACTTTTCCTTGGCAGAAAGTTTAAGCTAGTAAGAATAACGCTTATATCATTAATAACGAAATATAGGGTGTCTTAAATATTACTTAAAACTAAGGCTACTGACAAAAATGATTGATTTCGCAGTGCCTTTTTACTATTTTTTTTAGTTTCTTCGTAGGAAGAGGTTAAAAAAAATTTTTAAATGTCTTAAATTACGCTTAAAAACAGAAAATAAATTCTCCTTAAAGATTTATAGTCTGGCAACGTTTCAACAATTCAATTGTTTAAAGTTTTTCGCGCGCAAATTTCCGTCAAGCGCCTTGTGTACGATGAGCCAGGTGCGGCGAATATAGACTGGTTTTAGGGTATTTTTGAAAATTTTTAAAATGTTCGATTTAAGAAAAAAAAAGTATTGGATATGTCTGTAGACCACCCCAGGAGTCACCCATTCCAATATATGCAGTGAATTTCATAACACCCTGTATATATATATATATATATATATATATATATATATATATATACAGGGTGGTGCAACCAAGATGGGGTGGACGATTGTGAGTAAACGGTGAGGAATTTCGAAAAATTTTTTTTTGTATATTATGGATAGTCAAACCCGCTATGTTTTAAAATTATAGCCATAATACAGGGTGGTCCGAAAAACTCGTGGCGAACCAAACTTGTGTTTTTTTAAATGGGACACCCTGTATATAATTGTTCCCATTGATTCTCCTGTTCATTACGATCATTTTGATATAAGGTTTATTGGGTCTAAAACTTATAGTAAGGGAATGGGACGCGGTTAAAATTTAAAAAATGCTCACAGTTCGGCCATTTTAAAAAAAAATTTGAAACAGGTATGGAAAAACCAAATATTCCATAAAACGTTACATATCCTGGAATACATTAATCGCTTGCAATTTGTTTAAAATTATTCACTGTTATACAGGGTGGTCAAGTTTTGCAAATACGCCCTGGACTCATTTTTTTTAAATGGAACACCCTGTATATTTTATTTTCATCTTAAAGATAACATTGCTAGCTTTCAAAAAATACCATACATGATGCCTTTCTGACCAACAGTTTTTTAGTAAACTAGCCGTGAAACCAAGGTTTCTTCATTCTAATACGATTATACTGAATTTACGTTGTTTATTATTAAATATCCAATATTAGGAGGCCATGACACTATCATAAATGAAACAGGATTGACGAACTTGCCAAAGCTACTGCCGTACAATCCATTATTTACAAGTTAAGTGTAGGTGGCCCAATAATTATGAGGTAAGAAGACTGAGACCCGAAACTTTTACATGTTTATTAGAGATATTTCAAAAAACAGAAAATATTGTTTTTAGGAAATGTAAAGTAATTAATAAACAAGTTATAAACAAATTTTTTGAGAAACGAGTTGCCAGTATTGGTTGAAGATTTACGTTTAATGGTAAGGGGATCCTTATGGTTTGAACATAATGGAGCGCCTCCGCATTGCCATAGGAATGTAAGATATTTTGTCGATAAATTGGAAGACAGATCGTTGGATTGGGCGAGGTGGACCAGGTAAGTGGTCAGCCAGACCACCCGACTTAACACCACTAGATTTTTTCTATAGGGGCATGTTAAAGAAGAAGTCTATAAAGAGGTTCCAACCACTGTGGAAGATATGAAGACGAGAATAAGAAAAAGTTTTCGCAACGTTTCAGAACAGACTTTGAGAAAAGTGAAATTTTCATTTATGGATAGACTCGAAATGTGCCTTCAGCAAGATGGTGGTTTAGTTGAACCCCTTATATGAGCATTGTTAATTGTTTATATTAAATTAGGTTTACAAGTAAGTACATACCGAAGTAATTTTAAAAGATGTTCTGTTTTTGCTTAATTAATTTTTTTAAACATTATTATTATTATTATAAACTATTAATAATACTGATAACTGATTATCTTTGTTTATAACTGGTTTATTAATTACTTTACATTTCCTAAAAACAATATTTTCTGTTTTTTGAAATATCTCTAATAAACATGTAAAAGTTTCGGGTCTCAGTCTTCTTACCTCATAATTATTGGGCCACCTACACTTAACTTGTAAATAATACTTTGTGCGGCAGTAGCTTTGACAAGTTCGTCAATCCTGTTTCATTTATGATAGTGTCATGGCCCCCTAATATTAGATATTTAATAATAAACAACGTAAATTCAGTATAATCGTATTAGAATGAAGAAACCTTGGTTTCACGGCTGGTTTACTAAAAAACTGTTGGTCAGAAAGGCATCATGTATGGTATTTTTTGAAAGCTAGCAATGTTATCTTTAAGATGAAAATAAAATATACAGGGTGTTCCATTTAAAAAAAATGAGTCCAGGGCGTATTTGCAAAAGTTGACCACCCTGTATAACAGTGAATAATTTTAAACAAATTGCAAGCGATTAATGTATTCAAGGATATGTAACGTTTTATGGAATATTTGGTTTTTCCATACCTGTTTCAAATTTTTTTTAAAAATGGCCGAACTTTGAGCATTTTTTCAACTTTAACCGCGTCCCATTCCCTTACTATAAGTTTTAGACCCAATAAACCCTATATCAAAATGATCGTAACGAACAGGAGAATCAATTGGAACAATTATATACAGGGTGTCCCATTTAAAAAAACACAAGTTTGGTTCGCCACGAGTTTTTTGGACCACCCTGTATTATGGCTATAATTTTAAAACATAGCGGGTTTGACTATCTATAATATCCAAAAAAGAAATTTTCGAAATTCCTCACCGTTTACTCACAATCGTCCACCCCATCTTGGTTGCACCACCCTGTATATATATATATATATATATATATATATATATATATATATATATATATATATATATATATATATATATATATATATATATATATATATATATATACAGGGTGGTGCAACCAAGATGGGGTGGACGATTGTGAGTAAACGGTGAGGAATTTCGAAAAAATTTGTTTTGGATATTATCGATAGTCAGACACGCTATGTTTTAAAATTATAGCCATAATACAGGGTGGTCCGAAAAACTCGTGGCGAACCAAACTTGTATTTTTTTAAATGGGACACCCGGTATATTATTGTTCCAATTGATTCTCCTGTTCGTTACGATCATTTTGATATAGGGTTTATTGGGTCTAAAAGTTACAGTAAGGGAATGAGAGGCGGTTAAATTTGAAAAAATGCTCACAGTTCGGCCATTTTTTAAAGAAATTTGAAACAGGTATGGAAAAACCAAATATTCCATAAAACGTTACATATCCTTGAGTACATTAATCACTTGCAATTTGTTTAAAATTATTCACTGTTATACAGGGTGGTCAAGTTTTGCAAATACGTCCTGGACTCATTTTTTTTAAATGGAACACCCTGTATATTTTATTTTCATGTTAAAGATAACATTACTAGCTTTCAAAAAATACCATACATGATGCCTTTCTGACCAACAGTTTTTTAGTAATCTAGCCGTGAAAGCAAAGTTTCTTCACTCTAATACGATTATACTGAATTTACGTTGTTTATTATTGAAATGAAACAAAAGACTGACGAACTTGTCAAAGCTACTGCCGCATAATCCATTATTTACAAGTTAAGTGTACGTGGCCCAATAATTATGAGGTAAGAAAACTGAGACCCGAAACTTTTACATGTTTATTAGAGATATTTCAAAAAACAGAAAATATTGTTTTTAGGAAATGCAAAGTAATTAATAAACAAAGATAATCAGTTATCAGTATTATTAATAGTGTAAGGAAATTAATCAAGCAAAAACAGAACATCTTTTAAAATTATTTAGGTATGTACTTACTTGTTTATATTAAATGAGGTTTACAAGTAAGTACATACCTAAATAATTTTAAAAGATGTTCTGTTTTTGCTTAATTAATTTCCTTACACTATTAATAATACTGATAACTGATTATCTTTGTTTATTAATTACTTTACATTTCCTAAAAACAATATTTTCTGTTTTTTGAAATATCTCTAATAAACATGTAAAAGTTTCGGGTCTCAGTTTTCTTACCTCATAATTATTGGGCCACGTACACTTAACTTGTAAATAATGGATTATGCGGCAGTAGCTTTGACAAGTTCGTCAGTCTTTTGTTTCATTTCAATAATAAACAACGTAAATTCAGTATAATCGTATTAGAATGAAGAAACTTTGCTTTCACGGCTAGATTACTAAAAAACTGTTGGTCAGAAAGGTATCATGTATGGTATTTTTTGAAAGCTAGTAATGTTATCTTTAACATGAAAATAAAATATACAGGGTGTTCCATTTAAAAAAAATGAGTCCAGGACGTATTTGCAAAACTTGACCACCCTGTATAACAGTGAATAATTTTAAACAAATTGCAAGTGATTAATGTATTCAAGGATATGTAACGTTTTATGGAATATTTGGTTTTTCCATACCTGTTTCAAATTTCTTTAAAAAATGGCCGAACTGTGAGCATTTTTTCAACTTTAACCGCCTCCCATTCCCTTACTATAAGTTTTAGACCCAATAAACCCTATATCAAAATGATCGTAACGAACAGGAGAATCAATTGGAACAATAATATACCGGGTGTCCCATTTAAAAAAATACAAGTTTGGTTCGCCACGAGTTTTTCGGACCACCCTGTATTATGGCTATAATTTTAAAACATAGCGTGTCTGACTATCGATAAATCAAACCAAAACAAATTTTTTCGAAATTCCTCACCGTTTATTCACAATCGTCCACCCCATCTTGGTTGCACCACCCTGTATATATATATATATATATATATATATATATATATATATATATATATATATATATATATATATATATATATATATATATATATAGTGCATTTTTTAACTCGGGACATGGGATTTGCATGGTCATTTTTCCACCCCATGCTAACTTTTGTTCTACTAAAAATCTTGTGCCAAATCTCAGCAGATACATAGTTTAGGGTCTTCAATTCGCATTGAAGGGTTTTTTTTCAGCAATTCCATCCCAATGTAAGGAAAATCTTTTATTGCGTGATGATAACTTACAGTTACAAATTAATTTAAACAATGCCTGGAACTATGAAAATCAAATATCTGACACACAGAGGTTAAAAAATTGCGTTTTATCAAAAAAATAAGTCATTTTTTACATCTTTGGTAGTCTCACTGGTAAAAATAAGTCACTGTGTGTGTCTTCTAAGGATTTAAATAACCGCTGTTGCAAATTTCGTCTTTTAGTTCCGAGCAGAACACAAGTTAACATGGGGTGAAAAATTTACCACGAAAATCCCATGTCCTGACTTAAAAAAACGCACCGTATATATATATATATATATATATATATATATATATATATATATATATATATATATATATATATATATATATATATATATATATATAGGGTGTTTCAAAAAACATGTGCCATCGCTTAAAGGAAGATTCTTTGAAAGAAATTATGGCAAAAAGTTTATATGAACATGGGTCCGCGGATGCTTTGTTTCAAAGATACAGGACGTTAAATTTTTAAATAGTCTACATGTTAAAACCGATGGTTGGGAAAACTAAACCAGTAACACGGCTAATAAAATTACATTTACCTCCTAAACGAAATGAAAACTGAAAAAACATGAAGAGATAAGCTTTGTTAAGAATTTAACATACTATTTGACCGATATAAGAAAATGTGAAAAAATCAGTGGCGTACATGTTTTTATTGGAAAAATATTGTACCGTCTTCTCATATGTACGCCCCTGGAGGACCTGTCAAAGTCTTTTCATGGTCAGAATTATGCTTAATTTAAGTACTTTACACAGTGTAAATTTCATCAAAATTGATGAAGCCATTTTGAAAATATTTTGGGAAAACTGAAAAAAATTAAAAAATTTAACACCCTGTATCTTTGAAACGAAGCATCTGCGGACCAATGTTTATATAAACTTTTTGCCTTCGTTTCTTACAAGGAATCTCTCCTTGAGCGATGGCACATGTTTTTTGAAACACCCTGTATAATACCCTCTTTCCTTAAACCAAAAATGCGAGGAATATTTTTTTCATAAATATCTTTTTAAAATTTTGTATAGGTTTTTCTTCTTATCTAATGATGAAATGTTGGAAATTTTGTCGGAAACTAAAGATCCTTTGAGAGTACAGCCACATTTAAAGAAATGTTTTGAAGCTATCTCAAAACTTCACTTTACTGAGAAGCTGGAGATTCTTGGTATGTACAGTCAAGAGGGAGAAAGGATTGGTTTGAAGTCGCAAGTTAATACCAAAGAAGCCGGAGGAAGCGTAGAGAAATGGCTGATACAAGTTGAGGAACAAATGGTAATATCCGTGAGAGATCAGATACTAAAAAGTTTTAAAAACTACTTTTTGATACCACGGACGCAATGGGTAAGTTAGATTTACTATCATTTAATGTTTAACATCTTTCTTACTTTATTTCACAAAAAAATATAATTAATTAGGTAATAAGTAAAACTGAATACGTGGCCAAAAAGTAAAACTGACACTAAAAGATAGGCGCTGCCCGTGCAATTTTAAAGTTGTATATCTCTGTTGCTACTTAGGGGACCCATGCCAAGTTCAGATTTGTTAATAGTGAGCCTACTAGGAATGTAAACTACTAAAAATGTAAACTATTTTGTAATTTGTGAAAAAAAAAATTTATCCAGCTGGGAAAAAAATTAACACGCATAGGTATTTTATTTATTATTTTTTCCAAACAAATTTTACCGACATCATTTTGGCGACAATTATTAAATTTTAAGAGAAAAAATGTGCTATTAGAAAGTTATAGTCATTTGAATTTTTTTTAAAATTATATTTTATGTTTAAAAAAATTTAAATATATAATGTTTTACAACACATGTTTTCTTCTTAAAATTTTAAAATTATCGACAAAATGATGTAAAATTTGTTTAGAAAAAATAATAAATAAAATACAGCAGCGTGTTAATTCTTTTCCAGATGGGTCAATTCGAAAATTCCACATTTTGTCGCAAATTACAAAATATTTTTCTTCTTTACCAAAACATTCCTAGCAGGCTCACTATTAAAAAACTTGAACTTAACATGGGTCCCATAAGTAGCAACAGCAGTATTGACCGAGCTATCAATACGTACGGTCGATTTCGGTAGTGAATTTTTTGTGCTAAACAAATCGTTAATCCGGTGCAAGGAATTCGCTTTTTGTGCGGATAAATAAAATTTGTTAGAACTATGAATATGGATAGCGGGGGGAAACCCCCTGATATAGGCCCAACAGGTGCCATTTCGGGATTGCGATCGGGTTTATTAAACACGATTTCTCACCCCGATGCTGAAATGGGGGAAAATAATTTACTTAACAAGGGAGTAATTAATGAAAAAAAATCTAACATGGAAACAGGTAACGAATTGGATAATTCAAACCCTAAAATTAAACCTAAATTTTTTTATGAAATGAACGACCTAGGTCCGTTCCACGTATATACATAGAAAATATTTCAACCAAATTTAAAGGTAAGCTGAACGCTATTAAGATAAACGATGTTATATTTATGGCTCATCCCGAATTGGATAACAAAATAAAAGAGATTGATTCAGTGGGGCGTAATAGAATTAGAGTAAATTTAAAAGACAGTAAGTCAGCAAATAGTTTGATTGATTCAAAAATTTTAAAAAAGTATAGTCTGGAAGCTTATATTCCCAAATTTACCGTTTTAAGACAGGGCGTAATTTCGGAGATAGATCCGGATTTCAAAGAAGAAGTATTAAAAAATAAAATTAAACAGTTTGATTCCCATTGCAATTTCACTATTTTTGCGGTTAAAAGAATCACTAAAGTAGTCAGCGATGAAAAAACAAAACAAAAAAAGATAGTGAATACTAGGGCCGTGATTGTAACGTTTAAATCTCAAATACTTCCAAAATATGTAGCTATAGGTCATGTAAGATGTGAGGTTAAACCTTATATTCAGAGAGTTATTTTATGCTATAACTGCTATAGGTACGGTCAGCAAGCAATGTAAAAGCAAACGTAGGTGTCCTAATAGCTGCGAACAGGAGCATACCGATTCAGAGTGTACAAAAAATATATCAGATTTTAATTGTCTAAATTGCAAGGGTAAACATAAAACTAATAATCTTAAAGCTTGTCCAGAATTTACTAGACAAAAAAATATAAAACAAGCTATGGCTGTGAAAAATATATCTTACAAAGATGCAGAAAAATATTTTCCTGGGACAACTTATGCTTCTGTAGCAGCTAATAGTGACATCTCGGAAGAATCCGATATAGAACTAAGCCAAATAGATTGTAATTTTAACGCTCCCCAATATCGAAATAACTCCCCTTCCTCGCAAAATTATTCCTCTAAATACACTCAAATTAAAACTCCAATCAAAAGAAATAGAGCTCCTTCTCCAGTCTCCGATACTTATACTCAACACAAAAAAATTCTCTCTCAATATAAAATACCTCAGGAAATCCAAAATATCACTAGTGATCAAATCTATAAGCAAGGAATTGCGACAAACAATTTACAAAGTGGTCCAAGCACCAGCCAATGGGAACATACTTTAAATACTAAAAAAGTTGTGGAACTGGTTATATCAGTATTAAATATCATGAAAGAAAAAAATTGTTTTGAAATAAATAAATATGAAATAGAAACATTAATAAAAAATAAGGTATTTTTAAATAATTAGAAGTGGGAAACTCTTTCTATTATTGAACAGGTTTTTTTTTCTATTCAAAACAAAGGGAAACTCTTTCCTTATTAATAAGTTTTTTTCTCTCTCTCTTACACACTTCCTATGGATCAATTTAAAATTTGCCAATGGAATTGCAGATCGGCTATAGCCAACAAGGCTAACCTTGAATTTTTATTAGCGGAAAACGATATAAGTATTGCATTTCTGTCAGAAACCTGGTTTAAGCCAAATCGCTACATATCCTTGGCAGGATACAATATTGTTCGAAGAGATCGTCCTGACGGAAAAGGAGGCGTGGCGATTTTAATTAAAACCAACATTAAATACACTGAAATTTTGAGTCCACATTCTGAAGAGATTTTTTATATAGGAATTAAGGTGCCAGTGAGAAATAACTCCGAATTAAGCTTAATTTCACTTTACGTTAAACCACAGTCCAGAATATCAGCCCGGGAGTGGACCTCCTTTTTTCACACTTTCAAAAACCTTGCTTATTTTGTGGAGATTTTAATGCTCACCACATAGCGTGGGGATGCAACGATAGAAATTTACAGGGAGATAATTTATTAGAAGCTATAGACCAAAGTAATTTAATTTTTTTGAACAATGGCTCATACACGCGCTTTAATCCATCGCGATCGGGCGGAAACAGTTCCGCTGTGGACCTGTCACTGACATCCCCTGATCTGCTATCTGATTTTGAATGGACCACTCTTGATGATACCTATGGATCTGACCATGTGCCTATTCTCATAACATGTAATATAATGCCGAGATTTACCCCCGTACATAATACTTACAAAAAATGGAATACGAACCGGGCAAACTGGGATCTATTTTTTGTACAATGTCTTCAGGAATTTTCTAATGTTGAATACTGTTCGTATGATTCTTTTATTCAGAAAATAAATAAAGTTTTAAGTGATTCTGTTCCCTCTTATAATGGAAACAAAAACAGGGGTAAGTCTTGGTGGAATGAAAATTGTCAAGATATAGTAAATAAAAGAAAAGAGACATTTTTACAGTATAAAATGAACCCAAATCTTTCCAATTTATTGGAATATAAACGTATAGATGCTTTAGCAAAAAAAATTTTAAAGGAAACCAAAAGAGAAAAATGGAGAAAATACTGCTTATCTCTTAATAAGAATACACCAATTGGAAAGGTTTGGCAAAATGTGAATAAATTTAAAAACAGAAAACAAGAAAATAGGATAAGAATATCGTTAGACGAACCTTGGTTAGAACAATTTGAAGATAAACTGGCACCTCCGTACATTATTAGTCCATTTTACCCAGAGACACTCAATGATCATCAGGATGAAGAACTAACCAGAAACTTCGATATGAAGGAATTATATGGAATCCTCAAAAATAACAATACCTCTGCACCAGGAAAGGACAATATACATTACTCCATGATATCACATTTACCTGATAGTGTAAAGAGAATCCTGCTAAATATTTTAAATAGAATATATTCTGGACAAGAACGAATCCCAGACGACTGGTACGAATATATAGTGGTTCCCATCTTAAAACCGGGTAAACCTAGAAATTCACACATGTCATATCGACCAATTGCATTAGCATCAAATGTATTTTAAAAACCTACGAGAGACTCATCAAAAATAGACTTGAATTCTGGATGGAAAAACACAAAAAAATCCCTCAAACCCAATACGGTTTTCGTAAAGGAACATCAACTCAAGAAGTAATAGCCAATCTGGTCACTGATATTCAGTTGGGGTTTACTAAAAACGAATCGACCACAGCATTTTTTCTAGACATACAGGGTGCGTACGACAATGTAAACTATGATATTCTAATACGAAAAATGAATAATCTAGGAATCCCCAAACAAATAATTAAAAACATATACACCCTCTACCATAGTCGTCAACTTTTTATAAGAACCGATGATGGACTTACAAAACCACAAGTAGCAAAAATTGGCCTCCCTCAGGGCAGTATATTAAGCCCCATCCTATACATCATTTATACATACGATCTAGAATCTAATTTCCGAGATAATGTTCAAATATTGCAATTTGCAGACGACATTTGCTTATACTCTACCGATAAATCTGTTCAAAAGGCGACAAATTCGGTGAAACAAAAATGCATGGAAGCACAAAAATGGCTTGCAAATAATGGCCTTACACTCTCATTGGAGAAAACGGTAGCATGTATCTTTTCAAGAAGCAGAAACACTCCGATAAATCAAATTCAAATCGAGAATATGACTATACTTTGTAAAACTACCGTTAAATACCTAGGTATTAACCTAGACCGAAAACTCTTATGGAAAGATCATATACAATCTCTAATAAAGCGAACGGAAAATGGTTTGAACCTCCTAAGAACCTTTAGTCATCACAAATGGGGAGCAGACCCTAACATATGTATGCTGTTTTATAAGGCCTTCATCAGATCGATGTTGGATTATGGATGTTTGTTCTTTGGCTCCGCGGCGGAAATACATTTGAAAAAACTGGAACAAATTAAAAACAAGGCCCTACGAAAATGTATTGGACTCCTCAATAGCACGCCTATAAATGTCCTTGAAGCTGAAGCAGCAGAATCTCCATTATCACTACGACGAAACTTCTTAGCGGATAAATTTCTACTTCGGATAATAGCCAAAGAGAGTATACTAGTAAAGAAAATTCACAATTTAACAGTATTAAGCTATACCCACTCATACTGGAGAGTTAAAAAGCAACCACTCTCGGCTTTGAGTTATTCGTGGATCACCCAAATTAAGGACACCATCTATCAATCTTCGACACTACCATTCTATCAACTGAGTCTCTCAAAAATATATACAATACCTAAAACCATAATCAAACCTCAAGAAACCAATAACGCAAATATAATAAAGTTGGACTTCTTTGAAAATCTTAACAAAGTTTGGAGAAACTATGAGCATATATTTACTGATGGATCGCTGATAGATGGAAGAGCTGGATGTGCTATGTATCACAAAAATAAAAATATCTCTCGACAATTTAGACTGCCTAATGAAGCGTCCATTTATACAGCAGAATTAAGGGCTATCTTCGAAGCACTCAAATATTGTCAGGATTTCAGACAAAATAATTCATTTGTAGTCTTTTCAGACAGCAAAAGTGCTTTGGAAGGAATATCAAGCTGTAAAAATATTGCACGTGCCAATCACATAATAATGGAAATATTAAAAACATATCATAATTTAGTATCCAACAACAAAAATGTCGTTTTGGTATGGGTAAAAGCCCATGTAGGAATCTTAGCAAATGAATTAGTTGACAAATTAGCTAAAGAGGCCACAAAAAGGCAACTAATAAACTGTAATTTTAAAATTCCGTATTTTGATATTATAAGAAATGCCAAGGAAAGGATGATTAGCGATTGGCGGGCACAATATGATGATTGCAACAAAGGTTTAATATACAAAAAAATATTTCCCTAAATCCCTAAATTTCGTTGGTTCAACACACAATCAAATCGTAGCTTTGTTGGAATAGTCTCCAGAGTCCGAACGTCTCATGCATTGTATCCTAAACATAAGAAGAGAATAGGCATAGGTCAGAGCGAGTACTGCGACTGTGGTGAAATAGGTGACTTGGAACACATCATATTACAATGTAATAAACTACAGAATAATTTACCAGTATTATTTGACGATCTAAGAGAAATAGTAAACCAACCATTTAATCTAAAACACCTTATTTCATTAAACGATGTAAAAGTGTATAAGGCATTGTATAAATTTATTTTAGTTAATAAAATAGAATTGTAAGAGCTAAAAATATTTAAAAAAAAGGAAGAGTTAAAAAATTAAAAAAAAAAACAAAAAACAAAAAAAAACAAAAAAAGAGGAAAAAAATAAAACAAAAATAAAAGGAAAAAAAGAAAAAGAATAGAAGGAACATGAAAGGAAAAAAAAATAAAAAATAATAATAATAAATAAAAAAAAGGAAAAATAGACATATAATTGTAAGTAGGGTTAAGGTTTGGATGTAAGGCACCTTAATTCGTAAGGAACTTCTTTTCTTTCTGTCCCCGAGAGGGAGGAGGGAGAGGGGAAGGAGAAAAATGAGAGCTGGCCATTTGGTTTCAACCAGAGCCATTAATCCAAAAACAACAACAACAACAACAAGTAGCAACAGAGATATACAACTTTAAAATTTCACGGGCGGCGCCTTCTTAAAGGTAATAAATAGGACACAATATTGTTGGTGTGTGTGTTCAGTGTGAGAGAAGGGTGGGCATTTTTTTATCATTTTTTGTGTTTTTCGAGGGCATCTGCTCCTATTAGTTCACCGACTGCCGGCATTTTCTAAATTTATTTTAAAACAGCATTAAAAGTTTTTTAAGTTACACCAAACATTTTTCGTTTACCTTTTAAGTCAAGCTGTAACTATAATATTCTTTTTGATTTTGATATGGACATTGGCCATTGGATGTTGGCAGACAGTCGGGTTTTTACTATCTATGTTAAGGTGTTTCGCATAAAAAATATCAGAAGCCTTATGCGGAAAATCTCTTGAGCCTCGGTTACGTTGTGGGATATCTGAGAGGTGTGCACAGAAAAGCCGGAGTTTAGCAGAGTTCACACATGTTACGGTAAAACTGTCAGTAGTTCCTGTAGTGGGCAGAATTAGTGTCTGCTTGATCTAAATTTCACCTTCTAGGAGTTTTTTGGTCACCAAGAAAATTAAAGATATTTATAGTACTATTGTGTTTGTTTGTATACAGGGTGAATTTTGTAAAGTGTAATCTCGAAAACGGTATAAAATATTCTCATGAAATTACTAGGGAGATGGGGGACATATTTAAACCTATTTTTAACATTTAACCACCCTCCTTCATTTTGAGGGATAGGTGTAGGTGTGGTTCGAACCTTTGCGAATCAATGTATGATGCTATTATACACACGTTACATCATGTAACATATTTGACGTTTAACAGGTGATATTTGAAACGAAGGGGCCTATTGGCTTTGAATTTTTTAAAAGATGTTATTTCATACACCTACTAAGTAGCATTTTTAACGTTTGACGCTTGATATATATTATTTTTGATAGATCATGTAATATCTGCAACGAAAAGTCCCAAAACACAGATTGGGGTTACTAGCTTTAACATATGCGCAGTAGTGTAGGAATAGCTTAGGAGTAACGTCACTTGGGAAAAAAGTGACGCTGGAATTGGGTAAATCTCATGTGTGTCGTTCTCGAGAAATCCGCTATTTTGGCAACCTTAATCAACATCCTATATTTTTCTAGATTTTTATCTGTTTTCTAGCTGTTTCATAGTTGTTTCCCTGGAACAGGGTCTGTTTTTAGCTGTTTTCTGGCTGTTTCATAGCTGTTTCCTGCAGTAGGTTATCTGCAGCACGTGACGCATGTTAAATTTCTGTTTTGACGTTTACCAAGTGACAGGTTATAGTCGACACATCGAAGATGAATGGTGACAGCTGACATACTTTTACACATCTCTTCTGACCTTATCCTCAGCACGTAATGCATATTAAATTTTTATTTTGACGTTTGACAGGTGACAGTTGACGTATCGAAGATGACAGGTGACAGCTGACATACTTTTACACATGTTTTCTGACGTTATCCTCAGCACGGGACCTATGTTAATTTTTTTTAAATATAATGAAAATGGATCTATTATAACACCGCCTACCTGCGAACAGTGACGTTTGTGTGAGTGAAAAATGCGATAAAAATTGTTTAATCGAATATACCAAGTAGTTTCACAATTTTTAAGTGTAAATGTTGAAAGTCTTAGTTCCAAAAGGATAGATACACTTTATAATGGCACTGTGACATCAGCTTTAAACTAAAACCAAACATTTCTAGGGCGCAATTATTGTCACTCCTTTCTCAATAACTAAAGAAATCTTCTGCGAAGAACTCTGTTCTCAACTTTATATCAGGTCGGCGCTCCTGTTACTCATTCCCATAACGCCCGGGCCAAGTAATGTCAAACAGATATGTACCTTGCGTAATATTTCAATAGTTGTTAGGCTGTCCCGGATTCATAAAACACAGGAATTTAAGGTGCTAATACCTTAAACATACTTTTAAGTATATTTTTACACTGCACAAACAACTTGTATTATGGGACAGGCTTCAAATAATGTCATGGTTATCTTTCTCATAACCCAACTCTCTACTAAAAATTTTACGGGTATAAGAGATGAAGAAGACGAGAGAGAAAAAAATGAGAGAGAAAGAACGTGAGAGCAAGACATAATTGATATCTCCGTTGTGAAATGGATTTACTTGGATTTGCTTGGGTTTATATTTCTCATAACCTAACTTTCTACCAGCTGTAAAAATTGTACGAGTATGAGAGAAAAAGAACACGAGAGAGAAAAAAATGAGAGAGAAATAATGTGAGAGAGAGACATAATTGATCTCTCCGTTGTAAAATTGGGTTTCTGTCATCATTCTCAAATTAAGTTTGATACGGGATAAATATAAATAGGTAAATAATATAGAAACAAAACATTTAACATAATTGTATAAAGTTAACCTACAATGACAAAAAAAATACAACCCAGGAGCAAAATACAACATCAACAAAACGCTCCATAATACAAAAGGTACCATCCTATTCCTCAATAATCCCCTCCAAGTCCGATCAAACCACAATAATTATTAATAAAATACAAAAATACAAAATTTAGCAAGTTTAAAAATAAACCTGAACAGGTCGTGATACCTGTGCACTTTGCAGGTCTATAACATACCCACTCCTGTTTACCTGGATATGGCCGCCTTAGCTCTGGTTTTACACCTAGTCGCGGAAGTACCCTTCTTATAAAGCAAACCGTTTCAAATTTTCCAGTTCCTAAAAGATCAAAACATTTTTGACCCTGTATAGTCATGATTACATAAATGTGATTTCGTATTAATCCTAAATTTATTTCTTCCTTTCAGGTACAAAGATGGCCCGGTCAAGTAGTATTATGTGTATCTCAAATTCACTGGACAGCAAATGTGCATAAATCGCTAAGCAATGAAGAAAACTTTACACTCCCTACGTTTTTTGAATCTTTGAAGGGTTCTTTAAATGATATAGTGGCGCTCATAAGAGATCCGTCACTGACGAATCTCTGTAGGATAACCATTAAGGTAAACTGATAAATATTCTATAACCTAAGAAGGGATTTTTAAGTACAAAACTCGAATTGATACAGTTTACCTAGCAAATGTACTTTTACACTCACGACTTTTAACGATTTATTAAAACCAGAAATATGTAAAAATATTATATAGTCGTCACACACACAGATAGAAAACTCGTGATAAAAATCAGTTTTCGAGGTTATATTAATTGTGTAGATATGCTCACGTGTCTTGTGCTGTAAAAATTCAAAAACTACCATACCTCGCAACTGGACTAGACTTTAATTGACTTAATACCAGATACTCGTCAAGTCAGATAAATATACTTTGCTTTTTTTCTAAAGGAATAAAAAGTAAATACTCTTGCAGGCTTTAATCGTAATTGATGTTCATGCCAAAGACGTTGTTCAAGATTTGGTAGACAAGAAAGTAGAAAATGATAAAGAATTTAAATGGTTGGCACAAATGAGATACTATCTAGAAGAAGATAACGCATTAGTTAGGCTTGTTAATGCTACTGTGAAATACGCTTATGAATATTTAGGTAATTTTACTTAAAAGTTCTCTAATAAACAGAAAAATAAGGGCTAGAGTAGAATCAATGACTTTTACATTAAAAAAAATTATAAAATTACCAAATATAAAGAC
Organism: Philopedon plagiatum; assembly: GCA_963971165.1. Taxonomy (NCBI): domain Eukaryota; kingdom Metazoa; phylum Arthropoda; class Insecta; order Coleoptera; family Curculionidae; genus Philopedon; species Philopedon plagiatum. The sequence goes on along the minus strand of OZ020193.1, from coordinate 17,358,718 downwards.
TTACCAGACGTGTGACCTGTGCAATATTTATTATCCATTTTATAGGTAACACGGATAGATTAGTCATAACTCCTCTAACGGACAGGTGTTACCGTACCTTAATAGGAGCGTACCATTTGCATTTAAATGGAGCCCCTGAAGGACCAGCCGGTACCGGAAAAACTGAAACCACCAAGGATTTAGCAAAAGCCATCGCTGTACAATGTGTTGTCTTTAACTGTTCTGATGGCTTAGATTATAAAGCTATGGGAAAATTCTTTAAAGGTAAAAATATTCTTTTGCGATATTTATAGAAACCTCTTTTTAAAGTGAACAAATTAGTTGCTCCAGGATATTCATAGGTAAGTAGGGGAAAGCGGGGCAGAACGGGCTACTTAACGTTTAATGGCAATTTAAAAATATCTAGTGATTAAAAGTTAAACGTGTTTTGATGCAAATCGACTATTTGGAATATTAGTTAACTATCTCAATTCTTCTTAGCTATAAATTTTGTGACTTTAACCATTTAAAACAGTAATTTAAAATAAATGCATTTTGCACCGTTCTGCCCCGTGGGTGGGGCAGAATGGGGTACTAATAATTTGTATTTGCCATTTGGATTTGGACCAAAATTCTTTGCAGTAAAGACAATCGACGTCATCGTGACTGTCTTCTAAAAGCGAATCTGACTCTTGTTTCGTTATTTTGGCTTTTTTATCTTTATTCTTTTCCCTGATTTTTTCTCTGGTGAAATCGTCTGGCTTGTCAAAATAACATTTTTTTACTTTTTGTTTCTTTTCAACTGGTGTTTTTTTGCAGCAAGAGTCGCCTCCAATTCATTTTTGTACGAAGTTGATGTCAGTAAAGCGGTTTTGCCTCTTTTTCGGGTAACTCTTTTGACGGTGGATTTAATTTTGGGCACCGGTAAAGCTCCTTCCAGCAACAAGCAAGGAAAACTAGAATTTCCATTATCGACAGTAGGAGGTTTTATAACTTATGTCGTTCCATGAATTGTGGTTGAGGATTTAGGGTAGTCCGAGGGACGCAAAATTGGTCTGCAGCTCTTTTGTAGCCCATTCCTCCATTAACAACTGACAAAACAGCTTGATTCATCGATATATACATATATGGGGCGGAACGGGGTTCCGCCCGTTCTGCACCATCCCATTCTACCCCACGTGCTTACTGTTAGTTATAAGTAATATATGTTTGTCAAAAAAAAACAAATAAAATAAAACACTATATAAAAAATGAAGCCAAGGGGATACTATTTCCGATGAGTATTTCAAATTTAGCATAAATAAATAAAGATCCTACGTACCGTGCTAATCTTACTGATCAAAAATTATAAATCCGAGAAAAAATTTCACATTTGAACTAAACAACCTACTCAGCGAACGTCTGGCAACCAACTGATGGTACAGCAAGTAAAATTGTGTAGAGATAATGCCGTTGGCAGTGTTTCAGATATATCTGGTGGTGCGTTCTGTTTTTATAATGGGTACCCCGTTCTGCCCCGGTACCCCGTTCTGCCCCGCTTTCCCCTAAGTATCAGAATATGTCTGTTTCAAATTAGTCGAAGCATAAGGTAAAGATAGATGTTGCTTAAGTGTTTTTGGCCAACATAATTTTTTGCTTTATAATACACCAGTGTTTATTTGGGCTAAGTAACCCCTTAGGTTTTAATAAATATCAGAATTTCAATTTTTTTAAATTATTTTTAGGGCTTGCATCATGTGGTGCATGGGCCTGTTTTGACGAGTTTAACAGAATAGATATAGAAGTGTTGTCCGTTGTAGCACAGCAAATATTGTCTATAATCCTTGCAGTTAGGGCACATGCGAGTAAATTCCTTTTTGAAGGCACAGAAATATCTTTAAATCCTACGTGCTATGTGTGTATTACTATGAATCCTGGTTACGCGGGAAGAACCGAACTACCAGATAATCTTAAGGTAAATTGTAAGATCCTACTGTAAATATTATTGGGCATTATTTCTTATGAATCAATGAAGAATTTTTAAAAAACCATTTTACGAAGGTATTTTTTCGAAAGTATCATTTTGAAAACACATTTTCCGAGAAGTTGAATTTTAAACTTCAATAGTATAAGAAATGTCAATAAAAAGAGACAGAAAAAAATATTAGGCAAATTATTAAAACCTGATACCTATATAAAGAAAATAGCTTTTTATTACAATACATTCTGATTCTGAATATATTAAAAATGCATTTTTAAAAATTCCATTCTCGAAATAATACGTGAAGTTGCCATTTTGTATTTTTGGACTTTCTGGGTTTAGAGAGTTCGAAATATATTTCAGCAAATTGACGAAACGGTCAGTTTTAGAACCTTTCTGACGGTAACTTGAAGTTTTTTCATTTTCTATTAGTGACGAGTTGATCATTTGGCTGGAAAGTAGAACAAATCAAACAAATAATTTTAATATATGAAAGTATCAATAAACGTTCTAAAATCTCATAATTATTATTAAGAGGGAAATAATTTGTTACTAGAGCTTCTTATTTATTTTTACTGGGAATTAAAAGTCATTAGGGTAAGAATTTGGAAAATTAATATATCTGCATATTGATATCTAGACTGCAAGATTTAAAAATAATATAATTAAAATTATTTTTTGATGATTGTTAAAGGTACTGTTTAGAACAGTAGCTATGATGGTACCAGATTATGCAATGATTGGTGAAATTTCTCTTTATTCGTATGGATTTGTTGATGCAAGAAATTTGTCTGTAAAAATAGTAACAACTTACAGACTTTGTTCGGAACAACTCTCATCACAAAATCATTATGATTATGGTAAGATTCATAAAATAGCCGTTACTTTATTCATTTATTTATTTATTTCCAGCCAACTCTACAGTTTATTATAGGAAATATATAAAACAAACACAATTAACATAAAACCTATATAAATCAAGAATATACAAATATTTAAATTGCTACAAATAAAAAGAAACAATAATTTATTAATAACTCTGCAAGTGTTTTTTTAATTGGAATTTAAATTTATGGATGTTACTTATATCTTTAGTACTTTTTGGAATACTATTATATTATTATCTTATCACCCCGTCCTAAGGAATTGATTCCTTTCTAAAATTGCTTTTTACCTGTGCAATTTACAAATTTTTACAATCTTTAACTCTATATATTTTATAGGTATCTAAAAATTTTGTGTTAGAATCTTCTATTTTTATGCAGTGTATTAATAGACTTACTTTTAATTTATATAAATTTTGTATATCTAAATAGCCTTTAAGTTTATACAAATTTGTCGTAGGCTCTAAAAAAGGTAATTTATGAATATATTGTATTGCTTTATTTTGTAATTTTTTTAATGAATTAATTTTTGATAAGAATTATAAGCCAGAGGAACTCCATATCGAAACTAAACTCTGTAGTTTTGAATGTACTACTGAATAATATGTGTTTTGAAAACATTTTAATGGAATATAATTTCTGATTTTGCATAAAGTACCAGTTAACCGAGAAATTTCATTTCTTGAAAGTTGAACGTGAAATTTCCAACTTAAATTTTCGTTTAAATGTAGACATAAAAAATTAAAATTGTGTTAAATGAATAATTTGTAGTTCCCTCCTTAAGTGTTAAGGGGTTTTATATCATTGATTTTTATTTATTATCATAATAGACGAGTTTTTAAATTTTAAAGTTAATTTATAACATTGAAGTATTGAAGCCATGTAAAAACGTTATGTAAATCATCTTTAATATAAAAAAACATTAAGTAACAATGGTCCGCCGTAAAATTAGCGTGTGCAAATAAGTTTAAGTCACATTTTAAATTTAAATTTCAAATAGAATTTATATAAATTAGGAAAAGAAAAGGACCCAAAATAGACCCCTGTGGATTATTTTTATTTGCAAACTGAAGTGTTTAAATTATTGTACAGCTCAGGGGGCTACACTCTCAATTAGGAAGTTTCCTATTTCAGAAATATCGAGTAACTTCAACATCATTTAATAGTCTTTCACTTAACTTGTCAAACAAAAAAAAATTATCTCGATATCTTCAAAATTGACGAACGTATTCAATTTCTTATGTAATAACTTCGCGCGCGGCTTTTATCGGCCGTGACGTCAAAAGACACAACTCTGTAGCCCCATGGTCGCCGGGCTAGCTGCCCGCTGCTACTTTCGCGTGTTTACTTTAATGCATTGTATCCTGTCCGGTAAGAATAACACTAAAGATTAAACGGGCGCCTATTCCGCTGTTGACGGAGTTGTGTGTATGGACGTCATCGAGCCTCAGCCAACGTGAGCGTAGCATCTCAGACTTTGAAGGACGATAGCTTTTTTATTTCTACAGATAATTAAATACAAAAAATACAAATGTTTTTTACATTTTTAGGACTATTTATTAAGAGAAAATGAAAAAAATGGAAACTTCCTAATTGTTGCTCGAGGCAAAGAGTTTTACCTTGACAACATCACTGTGTTTCAAAAAGAACACGCATGGCACCTGACTTTCTTCTTAGTTTGAATTTCTTGTCAAAACGAACGAAAGATAGAGAGAAATATTTTAATAATTGTCATTTTTAAGTGGGCGGCTTATAAACTACCTGACCGATTTGAAAAGGATTTTATGATTTTTAAAGCTTATTTAGTACGAATTTAATGACAGAGTATACTTTTGATCCCTTCAAGATTTTTGATTCTGTATATAATATTAACTCGAGTTCGAGTTAATATTATATACAGAATGGGAAAGAATGCAAATTTGTGCCGTTACGACGATGTTTTAAAGATAAAATCAGTATCTCGAAAGGTTTTTGGCGCTTTTTGCTCATTATTCTGTGACTGTGTTATTCTGTACGTTAAATTAACTAAAATTACTTTGGACATGAACAACACTTAAATAAAAAAAAATATTAGTAAATTTTGTTATATTGACATATAATTCGCTTATATAAAATAGTGATTTCAAAGTTTTATTTTTGTATATTTATATTTCTAGGTATGAGAGCAGTAAAATCCGTCTTATCGTCAGCTGGAAACAATAAAAGGAAAACTCCGGACGAAAATGAAAACATTCTTCTTCTTAGAGCTATCCTTGATGTTAACTTACCAAAGTTTTTAAATCACGACCTTCCCCTATTTGACGGTATTTTTTTAAATTTTTAATTTGAGCAATAGTAAGTGAAATATTTCATAAAATTTAATTCCGGGATTCACAATTGCTAAGACTGGTCCAATTTGACTATTTAAGTTGTAAACTGACAAATATAAGACTAAGACTGCCAAGTTTTGTATTATTATTTATTTCTACTTGCAATTCGTAAAGAAAAGGATAGTTTGCGTATATTTTCCAGAGCAGTAGGTACAATAATATATAACTCAATAGTATTTAACAACTTACTATCAGTGACAGAGCAGAAACTAGTCAAACTTAATTGACCAACTAGAAAATGTTAAATTAAATCAATATTGCATGATAAACATTTTTAGTGAGTCCGGGTATAAAATATAATATTGATTGATGTAGTTAATTAATTTTTTTCTGCAACTATTTAATAAAATCACCATTTTCATGCAGTTTTCGAAAAATAATATTGGTCACTTAGGGTAGTGAATAATTTATTATTCGCGGTCTGTGACCAATCACAATAAAACATTTTTATTATTCACGTTTCTTTGAACCAATCAGAAAGTAACTTTAACAAAGTTTCTAAAACAATTGCCAAATCACTGTGTCAAAAGTATACTGTTAACCTTAATTTTGACAGGTCAAAATTTCTTAAATTTAAGGTAGATACAATTTATAAAGATTTTAATAACTTTTTCAGACTTCTAAAAAATATAATCGTAGAAAAAGCATAGTTTTCTACTCACCGTAATGACTATTATTTACTCGGATGATGATTTCATCCTCGTGAATAACTACTCTTATTTGCCGCTCGTAAATGATATACAATCCTTAACAGTTATTATACAGCTCAGTAATAGCGAAATAAAATGCACCAAATAAAGGTTGTTGTGAGTGAGTAACTGTCTTAAAAGCTCATTTATTTATTAATTATTAGTTAATAATAATTTCTAGGTATTATTTCCGATTTATTCCCTGGTGTAGTCTTACCAGATGTCGACTATTCAACTCTTACGAAAGCAATGGTTACTTGTTCGAGAAAGAGAAACTTGCAGCCCAAACAAAGCTTCTTTACAAAAATTATTCAAACATACGAAATGATGATAGTAAGATGGGGATTCATGTTGGTCGGTTATCCTTTGGCAGGAAAAACTTCTACGTTAAATGTTCTAGCCGACTGCTTGACACTTTTACATAAAGAAGGGCATAAGGAAGACAAAGTAAGTACTGTTATAATAATAATAAAAAAAATTCTGTCAAGGGCAGGCTATACTTGCACAATGAGTGATCCATGCCTTCAGCCCCCCACTTAACCTGAGCAAACCTCGGCCGCCCATCTGCCGCGCTTCTCGCTGCCGACGGCACCAAGGCCGTATCACATCGCGGAGTGGGGACCGTTTCGACTGAGCCAAATTAAAAATTTTGAAAAGGACGGAAATTGTTCCTTGCATCGTAAAAAATATTTTTTTATCAAAAGCTTTTCTCTAAAACTAAGAGTTCAGCAGTTATAAAGGAAATTAACAACGAACAATTATTTTGTTTATAAAAATTGATGGCGCTTTTTTGGCTTAATCGACACCTAATTCTCTATGTTCATGATTTTTTAAAATCTTTATAAGCAATCCTTTTGGTGATTAGGGTGGGGGACAGCAATTTTAAGCGTTTTTCCCAAAAAACGTTTAAAAAATGCATCAAAACTTCATCGGTATATATTGTTAAATTCGTGCTTCAATAACTCAATAATTCAATTCATTTGACACCCTACAACTTGAATTTTTTCCTTTTCTCATTTTACCCCCTCGAATTAACCCCAGAATCAAAATTGAACTTTTTATACTTCACGTCTATATTTGGGCCACCACACTCTATCTCTGTGCTAAATTTTAAATTTTTATGTCTATTAGTTTCGGAGAAAATCGCCTGTGACAGACGGACGGATGGACACCGAAGTGATTCCATAAGTAGTATTCCGTTTTTCTGATTTTAGCACGGAACACTAAAAATAACGTCCTTATCGAATTCTATTTCTACCATGTCGGCCAAAATGTTCTTGAGTCGTCCAAATTACTTAAAAATTATATTTAAAGTTCACCAGGCCTGCAGATGTCAATTTTCAAGATTATGAATGTGAGGACTAGACCGTGTGCTTGTTAAGTCACAACTCATGCTGTACAATGTTTTATGCTGTTTTATCTAGTTCAAAAGTTATATTTGTGTGTCAGCATTATCGAGGTTATCTCAGGATTATCGAGGTAATCTCAGTATTACCTGCATATTTCAGTTAAAGTTCATAATCACTTACTTTAACTAGGTAATGTACAAATTTATCAGGCATTGTTGATATTACCAAATATAGAGCCGTTAAAGTGCCAGATTATATAAATGTAAATCAAGTTTATGGGTACTATTTCAGTTTTGTGAGACAGCTCGTTTCTAGCATGTTTATAAACAAATGGAAAAAGCCTTAGCAATTCTAAGCAAATCCAAAAAAGACGAATCTCTTGAGATTTGCCTAGGTTTGTTTAGGTTTGCTCAGGCTCTTTTTTTGGTATTTTTTACTAACCTTTTCTAAACCGAGTTCAAAACTGAGTTTTCGAAAAACTGTATTTTTGAAAAATTACATTTCCGACAAATCTGTTCTCTCTTACGGCCTTAGCGGTATTTCGTACTTACCCGGATATGGAATCGGTAAAGTTAATATTATTTTGATGCCTTAACGTATTGAGACCGTTAAAGTTCATATTACCTAGATAATGTCAGCATTATCGGCTTTCAGACATTACCGTTAACATCTATACAAAGTGTTTACGAAAAAAAAGTTATTTTTTAATCGCCCACTTTGGTGGTTCAATATCTTCGGCGGCGGAAGGCAATAAGAAAAAATAATATGGACTTTTAGAATTATTTTGCCTTTCGTTAAGACGCTGTATATTTACAGTACACTCTTTCTAAAACCCGATCTAAAAAAATGTGTAAATTTTGTAGTCCATCCACTAGTAGAAGAGATATTTTATAATTTTTAATGTAATATACTTCTATAGAAATATTTCAAAAATGTTAACTCATTATTTTTCTAATAATATAACATATTCTTATTTTAAATATATTGTTAAGCTTGTGATTAGCCAAATTTTAGATCGAGGATACCAGTTTACTTTAATTTTAGGTAGATTCTTTAACATTAAATCCCAAAGCTATAACTATGGGACAACTCTATGGAGAATTTGATCCAATTTCCTACGAATGGACTGATGGTGTAGTTGCCACTGGATTCAGAAATTTTTCCACAGATTTAGGTCCCAATAGGTAAGACAAAATGTGGTCTACATAAGATTTTTACTCAACTGTTCACCCAAGGGGGATTAGTATTGCTTGGCTGCGTAGAAAATTAATGAAAAATCATTGACAGTAACAGTTATATTTATAAAAATGTTTACAGATCCTCAAAGTAGCTAAAGAAATTTATTATTTAAAATAATTTATCCAATTTTAGGAAATGGTTGATATTTGATGGTCCTGTTGATGCTGTGTGGATAGAAAACATGAACAGTGCTCTAGACGACAATAAAAAATTATGTCTTATGTCTGGAGAGGTCATGTCAATGACTCATTCCATGTCATTAATTTTTGAAGTTATGGATTTGGAGCAAGCTTCTCCAGCTACAGTATATTTTTTTCATTTGAAATTTATTATACTGAAAACAAATTCAGAAGAGATTTATTTTTTATCCTAAAATCTAATTTTAGTCATATTACACAAATTAATAACTTTATGATAAAGAAAGAAACATTAAAGTTACAGAGGTGGTTTATAGGAATAGATTGTATCAGTATCATTTTTCAAGAAAGTATTTATTAAAAGATAAATAATATACAGAAGAACTTCATTATTGAAGCAAAAAGCTAAATATAAATAAATAGCTCCCATCTTTAAAATTATACAATACCATTGAAATTGACAAAACAAACACTAGTATGATTTAAAAGACATTAAATATGTACTTTATGTTGAGTTCTTAACTGGACTGTGCTTTTTTCTACGAATGCATATAATAATATTACTCTTAAAAATGTTTTAAATAAATGATATTTTCTGCTATTTGCGATCCATTGTAGGTATTCATTAAAAAAGTAATAAGAAAGTTTTAGCAATATTCCCTTAGTCGACTAAAGATGTTTTATCTCTAAAACATCGAGTCGTTTTCCAGAAACAAAGTATAAATAATAAAAATATGTTAACATAGAACGGAAACTTTTGCGGCTTAATTGGGATAAATCCCAAGAACTATAATTTTCTAAATGACTTTTGACAATAGCCTAATAGCAAGAACTAGATATGATTTTTTTTAAAAATCTGTTGCTTTAGTTTGCCGTCTGCAAGTGGTAGCCAAAAAAGTGATCTGACTGAATATTAAATATTTTGCACAAAACAATTTTGTTCGCAAGAATACATATATCATTTGGTTTTGAGGTCTCAAGATGTGGTATGATATACATGCAACCCGAATCATTGGGTTGGCGGCCCTTCGTAGACTCATGGCTACCGACTTGTAACCCTGACTGGTGTGGAGATAATTATAGACAATATATTAGCGACCTTTTTGATTGGCTAGTTCCTCCATGTCTGGACTTTATTAAAAGATGCATTCAGGTAAAAACTGTTTCAAACTGATGAAGATAATCCATTCTTTTTAATTTTCTCCTTTTTAATATTACTTAGAATTTCTACAGCCAATTCTAATGACACTGTTCAAAGAGTCTAATTAAGGTTGAAGAATACCTCGGAAACTGCTTCTCAGGAAAAAGATTTTCAGGCAACGTTACGTCTTTAGAATATACTTTTTACGTTTTGGCATGGCTAATTATTTAAAACGATTTGGTATTAAACTAAAAGCAACCCCAGACTCCCTTTTTTGCTTTAATAATAAAAATGTTTAGAGCCCTTATACTTATCGACACAGTTACGATTCAATCACAAAACTATCACGATGCAAATGTTATACAGTCGTGATCAACTATACCAGTTTATGAAGTACTGGGCGTGCTTGAATAACAATGTAAACGGGATTTAATTGCCCTACCGATTGTATTGCTACTGTATTGATACACAAGGTATCTGTTTAAAAGGACACTTAGCGTTAACCATATTTCGAGATTTAAAAAAATATTAAGCTTTATTATTTTGCTTCAGTTCTGCAATCCTGGTCAAATAACCTTAGTGAAAAATTTGATGTCGATTACGGAAATGTTATTAAATGATGCTTGCGCTGGAAGTACCAAAAGGGAAGATGAGTATATGCCATTTTGGATTCAAGCAACATTTCTTCAGGCTGGGGTAACATTTTTTTAATAAAGCAAGGCTACATTTTTAATACCTACCATAAGATATGACCCGCTTAATTAATAGAACGTGAATTAATGGACGTGTAACGCTGTTTTACTATTATTACTTAATAAAATAAATAAATTAAGAACAAAATATAACGATTTGTTTTTATAAATATTTTTAAACTTGTCCAAGAAAATGTCAGTCAATAAGCTATTAGTGTTGGCGATAGGTGCGTGAATCAATTTTAAACAAAATAAAGTCTATTTTTTGTGATACATTGCCATTTCTTGATACAAACAAGTAGTATAATAGCAAAGAAATTTTTATATTCAGATTTTAAAACGAATCTTTGACATAGGCTAAAAAAGAAACGGTCACAGAATTCATAAAATGTCAAAAAGGCATATCTATCCTTCATCTAAGATAGAAATAGATGTAATAAAATATATTAAACTAGTGCCATGTTTGTCACAAGTCTTAAAGATCAACTCCATAAATAGGAGCAAATAGAAATAGGCAATTCTTAATAAACAGCATATTTCTTGCAGCCACATCCTGAAAACGTTAATAATCAACTTCCTTGTGTTAGGTTTGGGGTATTGCGTCAATCCTAGATTCCAACTCAAGAGACATGTTTGATGAATTTTACAAACAAATGTGGAGGGGCCAAATAGAAGAGCATCCATATCCAGAAACAATGGAAAAACTTGAAATAACTCTGCCAACTGATGGAATACTTTTTGATTATGCTTACAATTATAAAGCAAAGGGAAACTGGAAGTACTGGCCTGATATCGTTAAATCTGAGCGAGTTGATGAATGCAAAAATATTCTTCAGGCACTAATCCCAACAGTAGATACAGCCCGGTAAATATTTCCAGAAATGATTACAGTTAACTTCAAACTCTAAAACTATTTTAAAACTAATATAAAAGTATCCGCAGAAAAACCGTCATACCGCAGAATGTTACGAGAATTATAAAATAATTTCCAGGGTCTAGAAAAGTGATGTTTAAATAATTTAATTAGTGTTTATATATTTCTTCTTTATTCAGTTTAGTTCTAAAATATTGGGCACTCCATTATATAACATACTCGTATGTGATATCCCACTTAAATCACATTAGTTCTAAAACATTTGGTACTTTATTTAGCTCTCCAGCAAGAAACAAAAATTGTAGATCTTAATCTACATTTAGTTCAATTTCAATCTTTTCTTAACAACAAAATAAAGTATTTTTCTGAGAAATACCACAGCAAACGGTATACTTTTAGCAAAAAAAAAAGGATATTCAATCGTCAAAGATAATTATTTAAGTATCATTGTGACAGGTGTCGGCTCGAGAAATTTATATGGACATAATACCATATGCGTTCCTACTGTTTAGAAATATACTAAGTAGTCGTTTTAGCAGAATATTTGATATTCGCCTACTAGTTCGTAACATCACTAATAGTTATTGTAGAACATCAGTATTTTTTAAGCATTCGAGAACTATTTGTTGCACCAGTTTATAGAATTTTTTTATGTATGTTTAATAACATTTTAAATACTAAACACCTATATACTTATGCACTAGTACAGCCTTTTTTAATTAACAGCAACAAATATAAAAGTCGCTTTCATATAACACTATGTTGAGAAATTATTTAAAAAACGACAATCATTTACCGACATATTATGAGCAAGAAGATAAAATGTATATCATAAAGTAATAAATTGAAAAAAGTTATGCTGCAATTGCAATGTTTTAACATGTGACGAATGTCATTTAACACAATGCTAACTAAAATTTAAATCTTAGTGCTTTACACAATGCAATTGTTTTTTATCATACCTACTATTTTAAATGTTAAGCTATTTTAGGCTTATAAAGGGTGTTACGTAAGATTATTTTTTCAAGATATATGGCTCTTGTTGACATGCATATTCGTTATAAGCAAAAAATGCTCCTTATTGGTCCTACGGGAACTGGAAAGAGTTTTTACGTTCAGGACTTCTTATTGAACAAACTGGATAAGGAAAAATACGAGCCCGCCTTTATTACTTTTACCGTTCAAATCACATGCAATCAAACTCAAGACTTAGTTATTTCAAAGTTATATAAAAAAAGAAGGGGACGCTACGGGGCTCAAAAAGGAAAGACAATGATCATATTTATTGATGATGTTAACATGCCACAAAAAGAGACATATGGAGCTCAACCACCGTTGGAATTATTAAGGTAAAAGAAATAATAACGTCCTAATTTTTTTGAGTGCGTTTTAAAACGTATTAATTGCCTTGGACAAACTTGTAATATACCAATAAAGTGTTGTTCGTGTTATTTTAACGAATAATGGAGAATTTTTTTTTTATTTTAGCGATTTATTGTTTTATAAAAATATTTTTATTGGCACACTGTTCTGCCCTGCATGGGCAAAAACCCGTATATGAAGTTTTATGGTTTTGAGAAAAGCGCACATAAAGTTGAAATTAGTGTATTTTTGTTATTTGGCAACGGATCAATATTAAACCCTCCGGTAAAGGATAGATAGTAAGTAGCTAATACTTTTTAGGTAGGTGTTTTTTTTATGCTATTTTTATGCAAAATCTGTTGCTTACGTCTTTTATCCATTGTTTTTTTTTAAATAATAGTTTACTTCATACCAACAAAAAAGACTTAAGTGGGTTTAAGTCTATTTACCATTGTTTACAGTTTTAATTTTTAAAGCAGAAATTAATGGTTAACTAATGTAAACTACTTGTACGTTTTTTTTCCAATGTACATAGTTCATAGCAGCAAAAGCATTAGTAAATAGGGCTATGTATTTAAATAGTAATTTTTCGAAAATTTTAATATTTAAAAAATTAAGTTTTATTTAAATCAAATTAAATACAAAACCATCTATACTAAGTACCAAATTAAATGGTAATATTAGCATACAAACTATTCCCTGATTTAAGTGTTAAGCTTATACCAAAGAAAAACATGGTACGTGGTCCAATGGTAAAAGAACGTATACGATTTATACGTTATATTGCAATTGCATAAAGGTAATTAAATATTAAAGAAAATTATAACAAAAACACGTATGACTCTTATAAGGTTTTTTGCATTTTTTGTAAAGTTTAAAAATTAAAAAAGATTAATGGCATAAAATGGTACCAAAGCATACATTCTTTTGCCAATGTACAAATAAATCTTTTTTACTGGCAAAAAAACGTATAAATTGTTTAAGTCTTTTTGACACAGAAATTTTATTCTAACATTGTCGGTTACGGCTTTTTGACATTGTAAATTTTAATTTTTTAGCTCTTACGTCATTTAGCCAATGCATGCAGAAATAAAAGCACAAGGACTATTAAAAATGTAGTTATAGGGTTCGAAAGAGAATCAAAAGTTACGGGGGACTATTGAAAAAACCAAAAATGTAAAATTTCCACATACGGCTTTTTACCATTGTAGGGCAGAGTTCCAAAAACTAATATAGGCCTGCGAATGACAACTCATGACGAATGACCTCATATGTAAACATTTGTTCTTTACTTCGGAGAAAGATTCTTACATTTGTCATTTTGAATCTATAATTGTTAATCTAAACCTGTTTCAGGTTTAGACAATTCTAGAGGCCCTTTGGACAGTTCAATGGCTGTTGATGAAATTTTAGAGTTGTGTATCTCCGTTCCTATTTTCAGGGCCCGTGCCAAATTTAGGGATTTTAATAGTGGGAATGTTTTGATAAAAAAAATGTAATTTGCGAAAAAAAGTTGATTTTGCTCCGCTTCCACTGGTAAAAAGTAAACAGGTTTAGGTATTTTATTTATCAGTTTTTCTAAACAAATTTTACATCATTCTGTCGAGAATTTTGAAATCTTAAGAAATAAAAATGTAAAATTTGTTTAGAAAAACTAATAGATAAAATACCTTAACGTGTTAATTTTTCCCAGTGGAAGCGAAGCAAAAATTCAACTTTTTTTCGCAAATAACAAAGTGTTTTTTCTTTATTAAAATATTTCCAGTCTGCTCATTATTAAAACCCCTAAATTTGGTACGGATCCTGTCAGTAGGAACAGAGATATATAGCTTTGAAATTTCACCAACCGCCACTAGTTGCTAAAATTTTAAAAACTTAACATTTTCCTTTAGAAATGCATTTTTAATATGATTTTTTTTTTGTTTCTAGGCAATTTTTTGACCATAAAAACTGGTACGACCTCAAGAATACTGAACCTATATATTTACAAGATGTACTTTTTATGGGTGCTATGGGCTGCGTCGGTGGAAGCAGACAAGAAGTTTATCCAAGATTTCTGCGACACTTTAATATTTTCTCCATTAACGAATTTAGCGAGGAAAGCATGTCAAAAATATATTGTAATATCCTTTTACTGGGTTGGAAAAATAATGGTTTTCCATCTGAAATTATATCAGTAGTGTTTCAGACGGTTGCTGCAAGTTTAAATATATACCATGCTGCCATTGAAAATCTCAGGCCTACGCCTTCAAAAAGTCATTATGTATTTAACTTACGTGATTTTTCAAGACTTATTCAAGGTAAATTGATAACTAAACCCTGTATATAAATTCAGCACATGGCCAGAACCTTGGAAGTTTGACTTAACCATTTTTGAAGCATTGGCAAATATTTTCCAAAACATGGCGTTAATATGATTTATTATACTTGACCCCCCTTAAGTTTTTCGTGTGGGGTTTTATAGAGGACAAAGTGATAGCGACTGCACCTACAACTTTAAATGATATGAAAGACCGAATCCGCTTTGCCTAGGTGACACCTGAAATGTTACAGCGGGTACAAAATTCATTTGAAAAAAGGGTGAGAAAGTGTTTGGAAGTTGAAGGGGGACATTTCGAAAAACTTCTCAAGCAACACAGACGATAAATAAGTTAAAATCAAATGCTATTTTTTTATGTTATAACCTAAAATATCATAATTCCGTAGCCCAAAGAGCAAATCAAAAAAATATATATAGGTTCGAATTTCATAAACAAAAGTATGTAGAATATCACCCCATTTAAAATTACAAAGGCCCCACCTCAAAATATAGAGAGGGAGTAAATGTTAAAAATATGTTTAAATATGTCCCTATTTACTCCAAAATTTTATGAAAATATTTTAAATCGTTTTAGAAATATTTCCACACTTTAAAAACTCAACCTGCATTATAATCATGTAAAGTTCAACGTTTAATACTTTTCACTGCATGCATTTTTCTTTGTTTATATTTCTTATTTTTTAATAAATTGTACAGTTTATAATACGGAAACTATACATAAGTAATAATTTAAGTAATTTTCATAGTAAATATAAACAGAATTTCAATAACATATGTTTCTTTATTGATTAAGAAATTCTTGGATAATTAAAAAATTTTAAAAAAGAAAAATTGCAATTTTAGGAAAGTAACTCATGAGAAAAATCATGTTTTCAAATAATTCTATATTAATTTTATTTATTAAATTATTTGCCAATGCATTGCCAGGTTGTTAACTCCATCATGTAAAATATAAATTAATATTAAGGATGAAAAAAATATAATTATTTATACCATTTATTTATACCA